>OY283140.1:48703526-49303526 GCA_958299785.1 Medicago lupulina
AAATCTTGTCGATTACTTTTAAACTAGTAACCGACAAATATGCTAAAAATAAAAAACTTGCCGATTACTTTTGAAATAGGAACTGACGAATATGTTGAAAATAAAAATCTTGTCGATTACTTTTAAAATAGTAACCGACAAATATGCTAAATTAAAAATCTTGCCGATTACTTTTGAAATAGTAACCGACGAATGTGCAGAAAATAGATCATGCCGATTACTTTTGAAATAGTAACCGACGAATGTGTTGAAAATAAATCATGCCGATTACCTTTGAAATAGTAACCGACGAATATGTTGAAAATAAAAATCTTACCGATTACTTTTGAAATAGTAACCAACGAATATGCTGAAAATAAAGTCTTGCCCATTACTTTTGAAATAGTAACCGACGAATATGTGCTGAAAATAAATCTTGCCGATTACTTTTAAAATAGTAACCGACAAATATGTTGAAAATAAAAATCTTGCCGATTACTTTTGAAATAGTAACCGACGATTGTGCAGAAAATAGATATGCCGATTACTTTTGAAATAGTAACCGACGAATGTGTTGAAAATAAATCATGCCGATTACTATTGAAATAGTAACCGACAAATGTGCTGAAAATAAAAGTCTTGCCCATTACTTTTGAAATAGTAACCGACGAATATGTATTGAAAATAAATCTTGCCGATTACTTTTGAAATAGTAACCGACGAATGTGCTGAAAATAAATCATGCCGATTACTTTTGAAATAGTAAGCGACGAATATGTTGAAAATAAAAATCTTCTCGATTACTTTTAAAATAGTAACCGACAAATATGCTAAAACTAAAAACTTGCCGATTACTTTTGAAATAGGAACCGACGAATATGTTGAAAATAAAAATCTTGCCGATTACTTTTAAAATAGTAACCGACAAATATGCTAAAAATAAAAATCTTGCCGATTACTTTTGAAAAAGTAACCGACAAATATGCTGAAAATAAAAATCTTGCCGATTACTTTTGAAATAGTCACCGACCAATATGCTGAAAATAAAAATGTTGCCGATTACTTTTGAAATAGTAACCGACGAATGTGCTGAAAAGAAATCATGCTGATTACTTTTGAAATAGTAAGCGATGAATATGTTGGAAATAAAAATCTTACCGATTACTTTTAAAAAAGTAACCAATGAATGTGCTGAAAATGAAGTCTTGCCGATTACTTTTGAAATAGTAACCGACGAATATGTTGAAAATAAAAATCTTGTCGATTACTTTTAAAATAGTAACCGACGAATGTGCTGAAAATAAATCATGCCGATTACTTTTGAAATAGTAAGCGACGAATATGTTGAAAATAAAAATCTTACCGATTACTTTTAAAATAGTAACCAACGAATGTACTGAAAATAAAGTCTTGCCGATTACTTTTGAAATAGGAACCGACGAATATGTTGAAAATAAAAATCTTGTCGATTACTTTTAAAATAGTAACCGACAAATATGCTGAAAATAAAAATCTTGCCGATTACTTTTGAAATAGTAACCGACGAATGTGCAGAAAATAAATCATGCCGATTACTTTTGAAATAGTAACCGACGAATGTGTTGAAAATAAATCATGCCGATTACTTTTGAAATAGTAACCGACGAATGTGTTGAAAATAAATCATGCCGATTACCTTTGAAATAGTAACCGACGAATATGTTGAAAATAAAAATCTTGCCGATTACTTTTGAAATAGTAACCGACGATTGTGCAGAAAATAGATATGCCGATTACTTTTGAAATAGTAACCGACGAATGTGTTGAAAATAAATCATGCCGATTATTTTTGAAATAGTAACCGACGAATGTGCTGAAAATAAATCATGCCGATTACTTTTGAAATAGTAACCGACGAATGTGTTGAAAATAAATCATGCCGATTACTTTTGAAATAGTAACCGACGAATGTGTTGAAAATAAATCATGCCGATTACCTTTGAAATAGTAACCGACGAATATGTTGAAAATAAAAATCTTACCGATTACTTTTGAAATAGTAACCAACAAATATGCTGAAAATAAAGTCTTGCCCATTACTTTTGAAATAGTAACCGACGAATATGTGCTGAAAATAAATCTTGCCGATTACTTTTAAAATAGTAACCGACAAATATGTTGAAAATAAAAATCTTGCCGATTACTTTTGAAATAGTAACCGACGATTGTGCAGAAAATAGATATGCCGATTACTTTTGAAAAAGTAACCGACAAATATGCTGAAAATAAAAATCTTGTCGATTACTTTTGAAATAGTCACCGACCAATATGCTGAAAATAAAAATGTTGCCGATTACTTTTGAAATAGTAACCGACGAATGTGCTGAAAAGAAATCATGCTGATTACTTTTGAAATCGTAAGCGATGAATATGTTGGAAATAAAAATCTTACCGATTAATTTTAAAAAAGTAACCAATGAATGTGCTGAAAATAAAGTCTTGCCGATTACTTTTGAAATAGTAACCGACGAATATGTTGAAAATAAAAATCTTGTCGATTACTTTTAAAATAGTAACCGATAAATATGTTGAAAATAAAAATCTTGCCGATTACTTTTTAAATAGTAACCGACGAATGTGCTGAAAATAAATCATGCCGATTACTTTCGAAATAGTAAGCGACGAATATGTTGAAAATAAAAATCTTACCGATTACTTTTAAAATAGTAACCAACGAATGTACTGAAAATAAAGTCTTGCCGATTACTTTTGAAATAGGAACCGACGAATATGTTGGAAATAAAAATCTTGTCGATTACTTTTAAAATAGTAACCGACAAATATGCTGAAAATAAAAATCTTGCCGATTACTTTTGAAATAGTAACCGACGAATGTGCAGAAAATAAATCATGCCGATTACTTTTGAAATAGTAACCGACGAATGTGTTGAAAATAAATCATGCCGATTACTTTTGAAATAGTAACCGACGAATGTGCTGAAAATAAATCATGCCGATTACCTTTGAAATAGTAACCGACGAATATGTTGAAAATAAAAATCTTACCGATTACTTTTGAAATAGTAAGCAACGAATATGCTGAAAATAAAGTCTTGCCCATTACTTTTGAAATAGTAACCGACGAATATGTGCTGAAAATAAATCTTGCCGATTACTTTTAAAATAGTAACCGACAAATATGTTGAAAATAAAAATCTTGCCGATTACTTTTGAAATAGTAACCGACGATTGTGCAGAAAATAGATATGCCGATTACTTTTGAAAAAGTAACCGACAAATATGCTGAAAATAAAAATCTTGTCGATTACTTTTGAAATAGTCACCGACCAATATGCTGAAAATAAAAATGTTGCCGATTACTTTTGAAATAGTAACCGACGAATGTGCTGAAAAGAAATCATGCTGATTACTTTTGAAATAGTAAGCCATGAATATGTTGGAAATTCAACCTTCACATTTATCAAATTTGCAACCATATAGGCTAATATCTCATTTTCGCGACAAGGGTCATCCCAATACTTTATATTTACCGAATTTAGAACCAAATAGGTTCAAATATCATGTTTCCCATCAAGGGACATCGAGGGACAAGCTCAACCTTCATATTTATCAAACATGTATCCATATAGGCTACAATCTCATTTTTGCACAAGGGTCATTCTAATACTTTCATTTTACCGAATACATAACCAAATAGGTTCACAAATCATGCTTTAAATCAAGGGACAAATTCAACCTTCCCATTTATCAAATTTGCAACCATATAGGGTAATATCTCTTTTTTCGCAACAAGGGTCATCCCTATACTTTATATTTACCGAATTTAGAACCAAATAGGTTCAAATATCATGTTTCGCCCCAAGAGACATCGAGGGACAAGCTCAACCTTCATATTTATCTAACATGTAAACATATAGGCTACAATCTCATTTTTCCACAAGGGTCATTCTAATACTTTCATTTTGCCGAATACATAACCAAATAGGATCACAAATCATGCTTTAAATCAAGGAACATATTCAACCTTCCCATTTATCAAATATGCAACCATATAGGCTAATATCTCATTTTCGCGACAAGGGTCATCCCAATA
Organism: Medicago lupulina; assembly: GCA_958299785.1. Lineage (NCBI taxonomy): Eukaryota > Viridiplantae > Streptophyta > Magnoliopsida > Fabales > Fabaceae > Medicago > Medicago lupulina. The sequence goes on from OY283140.1 coordinate 48,707,599, forward strand.
CATTATATTTACCAAATTTAGAACCAAAAAGGTTCAAATAACATCTTTCGCGCCAAAGAACGTCGAGGGACAAGCTCAACCTTCATACATATATCAAACATATGACCATATAGGCTCAAATCTCATTTTTACGCAAGGGTCGTTCCAATACTTTCATTTTATCGAATACAAAACCAAATAGATTCATATATCATGATTTAAATCAAGCGAAATGTTAACCTTCTTATTTCTCAAACTTGTAATCACATAGGCCAAAATCTCATTTTTGTGCAAGGGTCATTCCAATACTTTTATTTTATCAAATACACAACCAAAGAGGTTCACAAATCATGCATTAAATCAAGGGAGAAATTCAACCTTCACATTTATCAAATTTGCAACCATATAGGCTAATATCTCATTTTCGCGACAAGGGTCATCCCAATACTTTATATTTACCGAATTTAGAACCAAATAGGTTCAAATATCATGTTTCGCCCCAAGAGACATCGAGGGACAAGCTCAACCTTCATATTTATCAAACATGTAAACATATAGGCTACAATCTCATTTTTGCACAAGGGTCATTCTAATGCTTTAATTGTACCGAATACATAACCAAATAGGTTCAGAAATCATGATTTAAATCAAGGGACAAATTCAACCTTCACATTTATCAAATTTGCAACCATATAGGCTAATATCTCTTTTTCGCAACAAGGGTCATCCACAATACTTTATATTTACCGAATAACATGTAACCATATAGGCTACAATCTCATTTTTGCACAAGGGTCATTCTAATGCTTTCATTTTACCGAATACATAACCAAATAGGTTCACAAATCATGATTTAAATCAAGGGACAAATTCAACCTTCACATTTATCAAATTTGCAACCATATAGGCTAATATCTCTTTTTCGCAACAAGGGTCATCCACAATACTTTATATTTACCGAATTTAGAAACAAATAGGTTCAAATATCATGTTTCGTATCAAGGGACATCGAGGGACAAGCTCAACCTTCATATTTATCAAAACATGTAATCATATAGGCTACAATCTCATTTTTCCACAAGGGTCATTCTAATACTTTCATTTTGCCGAATACATAACCAAATAGGTTCACAAATCATGATTTAAATCAAGGGACAAATTCAACCTTCCCATTTATCAAATTTGCAACCATATAGGGTAATATCTCTTTTTTCGCAACAAGGGTCATCCCTATACTTTATATGTACCGAATTTAGAACCAAATAGGTTCAAATATCATGTTTCGCCCCAAGAGACATCGAGGGACAAGCTCAACCTTCATATTTATCAAACATGTAACCATATAGGCTACAATCTCATTTTTGCACAAGGGTCATTCTAATGCTTTCATTTTACCGAATGCATAACCAAATAGGTTCACAAATCATGATTTAAATCAAGGGACAAATTCAACCTTCACATTTATCAAATTTGCAACCATATAGGCTAATATCTCTTTTTCGCAACAAGGGTTATCCACAATACTTTATATTTATCGAATTTAGAAACAAATAGGTTCAAATATCATGTTTCGCATCAAGGGACATCGAGGGACAAGCTCAACCTTCATATTTATCAAAACATGTAATCATATAGGCTACAATCTCATTTTTCCACAAGGGTCATTCTAATACTTTCATTTTGCCGAATACATAACCAAATAGGATCACAAATCATGCTTTAAATCAAGGAACATATTCAACCTTCCCATTTATCAAATATGCAACCATATAGGCTAATATCTCATTTTCGCGACAAGGGTCATCCCAATACATTATATTTACCAAATTTAGAACCAAAAAGGTTCAAATAACATCTTTCGCGCCAAAGAACGTCGAGGGACAAGCTCAACCTTCATACATATATCAAACATATGACCATATAGGCTCAAATCTCATTTTTACGCAAGGGTCGTTCCAATACTTTCATTTTATCGAATACAAAACCAAATAGATTCATATATCATGATTTAAATCAAGCGAAATGTTAACCTTCTTATTTCTCAAACTTGTAATCACATAGGCCAAAATCTCATTTTTGTGCAAGGGTCATTCCAATACTTTTATTTTATCAAATACACAACCAAAGAGGTTCACAAATCATGCATTAAATCAAGGGAGAAATTCAACCTTCACATTTATCAAATTTGCAACCATATAGGCTAATATCTCATTTTCGCGACAAGGGTCATCCCAATACTTTATATTTACCGAATTTAGAACCAAATAGGTTCAAATATCATGTTTCGCCCCAAGAGACATCGAGGGACAAGCTCAACCTTCATATTTATCAAACATGTAAACATATAGGCTACAATCTCATTTTTGCACAAGGGTCATTCTAATGCTTTAATTGTACCGAATACATAACCAAATAGGTTCAGAAATCATGATTTAAATCAAGGGACAAATTCAACCTTCACATTTATCAAATTTGCAACCATATAGGCTAATATCTCTTTTTCGCAACAAGGGTCATCCACAATACTTTATATTTACCGAATAACATGTAACCATATAGGCTACAATCTCATTTTTGCACAAGGGTCATTCTAATGCTTTCATTTTACCGAATACATAACCAAATAGGTTCACAAATCATGATTTAAATCAAGGGACAAATTCAACCTTCACATTTATCAAATTTGCAACCATATAGGCTAATATCTCTTTTTCGCAACAAGGGTCATCCACAATACTTTATATTTACCGAATTTAGAAACAAATAGGTTCAAATATCATGTTTCGTATCAAGGGACATCGAGGGACAAGCTCAACCTTCATATTTATCAAAACATGTAATCATATAGGCTACAATCTCATTTTTCCACAAGGGTCATTCTAATACTTTCATTTTGCCGAATACATAACCAAATAGGTTCACAAATCATGATTTAAATCAAGGGACAAATTCAACCTTCCCATTTATCAAATTTGCAACCATATAGGGTAATATCTCTTTTTTCGCAACAAGGGTCATCCCTATACTTTATATGTACCGAATTTAGAACCAAATAGGTTCAAATATCATGTTTCGCCCCAAGAGACATCGAGGGACAAGCTCAACCTTCATATTTATCAAACATGTAACCATATAGGCTACAATCTCATTTTTGCACAAGGGTCATTCTAATGCTTTCATTTTACCGAATGCATAACCAAATAGGTTCACAAATCATGATTTAAATCAAGGGACAAATTCAACCTTCACATTTATCAAATTTGCAACCATATAGGCTAATATCTCTTTTTCGCAACAAGGGTTATCCACAATACTTTATATTTATCGAATTTAGAAACAAATAGGTTCAAATATCATGTTTCGCATCAAGGGACATCGAGGGACAAGCTCAACCTTCATATTTATCAAAACATGTAATCATATAGGCTACAATCTCATTTTTCCACAAGGGTCATTCTAATACTTTCATTTTGCCGAATACATAACCAAATAGGATCACAAATCATGCTTTAAATCAAGGAACATATTCAACCTTCCCATTTATCAAATATGCAACCATATAGGCTAGTATCTCATTTTCGCGACAAGGGTCATCCCAATACATTATATTTACCAAATTTAGAACCAAAAAGATTCAAATAACATCTTTTGCGCCAAAGAACGTCGAGGGACAAGCTCTACCTTCATACATATATCAAACATATAACCATATAGGCTCAAATCTCATTTTTACGCAAGGGTCGTTCCAATACTTTCATTTTATCGAATACAAAACCAAATAGATTCATATATCATGATTTAAATCAAGCGAAATGTTAACCTTCTTATTTCTCAAACTTGTAAGCACATAGGCCAAAATCTCATTTTTGTGCAAGGGTCATTCCAATACTTTTATTTTATCAAATACACAACCAAAGAGGTTCACAAATCATGCATTAAATCAAGGGAGAAATTCAACCTTCACATTTATCAAATTTGCAACCATATAGGCTAATATCTCATTTTCGCGACAAGGGTCATCCCAATACTTTATATTTACCGAATTTAGAACCAAATAGGTTCAAATATCATGTTTCCCATCAAGGGACATCGAGGGACAAGCTCAACCTTCATATTTATCAAACATGTATCCATATAGGCTACAATCTCATTTTTGCACAAGGGTCATTCTAATACTTTCATTTTACCGAATACATAACCAAATAGGTTCACAAATCATGCTTTAAATCAAGGGACAAATTCAACCTTCACATTTATCAAATTTGCAACCATATAGGCTAATATCTCATTTTCGCGACAAGGGTCATCGCAATACTTTATATTTACCGAATTTAGAACCAAATAGGTTCAAATATCATGTTTCGCCCCAAGAGACATCGAGGGACAAGCTCAACCTTCATATTTATCAAACATGTAAACATATAGGCTACAATCTCATTTTTGCACAAGGGTCATTCTAATGCTTTAATTGTACCGAATACATAACCAAATAGGTTCAGAAATCATGATTTAAATCAAGGGACAAATTCAACCTTCACATTTATCAAATTTGCAACCATATAGGCTAATATCTCTTTTTCGCAACAAGGGTCATCCACAATACTTTATATTTACCGAATAACATGTAACCATATAGGCTACAATCTCATTTTTGCACAAGGGTCATTCTAATGCTTTCATTTTACCGAATACATAACCAAATAGGTTCACAAATCATGATTTAAATCAAGGGACACATTCAACCTTCACATTTATCAAATTTGCAACCATATAGGCTAATATCTCTTTTTCGCAACAAGGGTCATCCACAATACTTTATATTTACCGAATTTAGAAACAAATAGGTTCAAATATCATGTTTCGCATCAAGGGACATCGAGGGACAAGCTCAACCTTCATATTTATCAAAACATGTAATCATATAGGCTACAATCTCATTTTTCCACAAGGGTCATTCTAATACTTTCATTTTGCCGAATACATAACCAAATAGGATCACAAATCATGCTTTAAATCAAGGAACATATTCAACCTTCCCATTTATCAAATTTGCAACCATATAGGCTAATATCTCTTTTTCGCAACAAGGGTCATCCACAATACTTTATATTTACCGAATTTAGAAAGAAATAGGTTCAAATATCATGCTTCGCATCAAGGGACATCGAGGGACAAGCTCAACCTTCATATTTATCAAAACATGTAATCATATAGGCTACAATCTCATTTTTCCACAAGGGTCATTCTAATACTTTCATTTTGCCGAATACATAACCAAATAGGTTCACAAATCATGTTTTAAATCAAGGGACAAATTCAACCTTCACATTTATCAAATTTGCAACCATATAGGCTAATATCTCTTTTTCGCAACAAGGGTCATCCACAATACTTTATATTTACCGAATTTAGAAACAAATAGGTTCAAATATCATGTTTCGCATCAAGGGACATCGAGGGACAAGCTCAACCTTCATATTTATCAAAACATGTAATCATATAGGCTACAATCTCATTTTTCCACAAGGGTCATTCTAATACTTTCATTTTGCCGAATACATAACCAAATAGGTTCACAAATCATGATTTAAATCAAGGGACAAATTCAACCTTCCCATTTATCAAATTTGCAACCATATAGGGTAATATCTCTTTTTTCGCAACAAGGGTCATCCCTATACTTTATATGTACCGAATTTAGAACCAAATAGGTTCAAATATCATGTTTCGCCCCAAGAGACATCGAGGGACAAGCTCAACCTTCATATTTATCAAACATGTAACCATATAGGCTACAATCTCATTTTTGCACAAGGGTCATTCTAATGCTTTCATTTTACCGAATGCATAACCAAATAGGTTCACAAATCATGATTTAAATCAAGGGACAAATTCAACCTTCACATTTATCAAATTTGCAACCATATAGGCTAATATCTCTTTTTCGCAACAAGGGTTATCCACAATACTTTATATTTATCGAATTTAGAAACAAATAGGTTCAAATATCATGTTTCGCATCAAGGGACATCGAGGGACAAGCTCAACCTTCATATTTATCAAACATGTATCCATATAGGCTACAATCTCATTTTTGCACAAGGGTCATTCTAATACTTTCATTTTACCGAATACATAACCAAATAGGTTCACAAATCATGCTTTAAATCAAGGGACAAATTCAACCTTCACATTTATCAAATTTGCAACCATATAGGCTAATATCTCATTTTCGCGACAAGGGTCATCGCAATACTTTATATTTACCGAATTTAGAACCAAATAGGTTCAAATATCATGTTTCGCCCCAAGAGACATCGAGGGACAAGCTCAACCTTCATATTTATCAAACATGTAAACATATAGGCTACAATCTCATTTTTGCACAAGGGTCATTCTAATGCTTTAATTGTACCGAATACATAACCAAATAGGTTCAGAAATCATGATTTAAATCAAGGGACAAATTCAACCTTCACATTTATCAAATTTGCAACCATATAGGCTAATATCTCTTTTTCGCAACAAGGGTCATCCACAATACTTTATATTTACCGAATAACATGTAACCATATAGGCTACAATCTCATTTTTGCACAAGGGTCATTCTAATGCTTTCATTTTACCGAATACATAACCAAATAGGTTCACAAATCATGATTTAAATCAAGGGACACATTCAACCTTCACATTTATCAAATTTGCAACCATATAGGCTAATATCTCTTTTTCGCAACAAGGGTCATCCACAATACTTTATATTTACCGAATTTAGAAACAAATAGGTTCAAATATCATGTTTCGCATCAAGGGACATCGAGGGACAAGCTCAACCTTCATATTTATCAAAACATGTAATCATATAGGCTACAATCTCATTTTTCCACAAGGGTCATTCTAATACTTTCATTTTGCCGAATACATAACCAAATAGGATCACAAATCATGCTTTAAATCAAGGAACATATTCAACCTTCCCATTTATCAAATTTGCAACCATATAGGCTAATATCTCTTTTTCGCAACAAGGGTCATCCACAATACTTTATATTTACCGAATTTAGAAAGAAATAGGTTCAAATATCATGCTTCGCATCAAGGGACATCGAGGGACAAGCTCAACCTTCATATTTATCAAAACATGTAATCATATAGGCTACAATCTCATTTTTCCACAAGGGTCATTCTAATACTTTCATTTTGCCGAATACATAACCAAATAGGTTCACAAATCATGTTTTAAATCAAGGGACAAATTCAACCTTCACATTTATCAAATTTGCAACCATATAGGCTAATATCTCTTTTTCGCAACAAGGGTCATCCACAATACTTTATATTTACCGAATTTAGAAACAAATAGGTTCAAATATCATGTTTCGCATCAAGGGACATCGAGGGACAAGCTCAACCTTCATATTTATCAAAACATGTAATCATATAGGCTACAATCTCATTTTTCCACAAGGGTCATTCTAATACTTTCATTTTGCCGAATACATAACCAAATAGGTTCACAAATCATGATTTAAATCAAGGGACAAATTCAACCTTCCCATTTATCAAATTTGCAACCATATAGGGTAATATCTCTTTTTTCGCAACAAGGGTCATCCCTATACTTTATATGTACCGAATTTAGAACCAAATAGGTTCAAATATCATGTTTCGCCCCAAGAGACATCGAGGGACAAGCTCAACCTTCATATTTATCAAACATGTAACCATATAGGCTACAATCTCATTTTTGCACAAGGGTCATTCTAATGCTTTCATTTTACCGAATGCATAACCAAATAGGTTCACAAATCATGATTTAAATCAAGGGACAAATTCAACCTTCACATTTATCAAATTTGCAACCATATAGGCTAATATCTCTTTTTCGCAACAAGGGTTATCCACAATACTTTATATTTATCGAATTTAGAAACAAATAGGTTCAAATATCATGTTTCGCATCAAGGGACATCGAGGGACAAGCTCAACCTTCATATTTATCAAAACATGTAATCATATAGGCTACAATCTCATTTTTCCACAAGGGTCATTCTAATACTTTCATTTTGCCGAATACATAACCAAATAGGATCACAAATCATGCTTTAAATCAAGGAACATATTCAACCTTCCCATTTATCAAATATGCAACCATATAGGCTAATATCTCATTTTCGCGACAAGGGTCATCCCAATACATTATATTTACCAAATTTAGAACCAAAAAGATTCAAATAACATCTTTTGCGCCAAAGAACGTCGAGGGACAAGCTCTACCTTCATACATATATCAAACATATAACCATATAGGCTCAAATCTCATTTTTACGCAAGGGTCGTTCCAATACTTTCATTTTATCGAATACAAAACCAAATAGATTCATATATCATGATTTAAATCAAGCGAAATGTTAACCTTCTTATTTCTCAAACTTGTAATCACATAGGCCAAAATCTCATTTTTGTGCAAGGGTCATTCCAATACTTTTATTTTATCAAATACACAACCAAAGAGGTTCACAAATCATGCATTAAATCAAGGGAGAAATTCAACCTTCACATTTATCAAATTTGCAACCATATAGGCTAATATCTCATTTTCGCGACAAGGGTCATCCCAATACTTTATATTTACCGAATTTAGAACCAAATAGGTTCAAATATCATGTTTCCCATCAAGGGACATCGAGGGACAAGCTCAACCTTCATATTTATCAAACATGTATCCATATAGGCTACAATCTCATTTTTGCACAAGGGTCATTCTAATACTTTCATTTTACCGAATACATAACCAAATAGGTTCACAAATCATGCTTTAAATCAAGGGACAAATTCAACCTTCACATTTATCAAATTTGCAACCATATAGGCTAATATCTCATTTTCGCGACAAGGGTCAACCCAATACTTTATATTTACCGAATTTAGAACCAAATAGGTTCAAATATCATGTTTCGCCCCAAGAGACATCGAGGGACAAGCTCAACCTTCATATTTATCAAACATGTAAACATATAGGCTACAATCTCATTTTTGCACAAGGGTCATTCTAATGCTTTAATTGTACCGAATACATAACCAAATAGGTTCATAAATCATGATTTAAATCAAGGGACAAATTCAACCTTCACATTTATCAAATTTGCAACCATATAGGCTAATATCTCTTTTTCGCAACAAGGGTCATCCACAATACTTTATATTTACCGAATAACATGTAACCATATAGGCTACAATCTCATTTTTGCACAAGGGTCATTCTAATGCTTTCATTTTACCGAATACATAACCAAATAGGTTCACAAATCATGATTTAAATCAAGGGACAAATTCAACCTTCACATTTATCAAATTTGCAACCATATAGGCTAATATCTCTTTTTCGCAACAAGGGTCATCCACAATACTTTATATTTACCGAATTTAGAAACAAATAGGTTCAAATATCATGTTTCGCATCAAGGGACATCGAGGGACAAGCTCAACCTTCATATTTATCAAAACATGTAATCATATAGGCTACAATCTCATTTTTCCACAAGGGTCATTCTAATACTTTCATTTTGCCGAATACATAACCAAATAGGATCACAAATCATGCTTTAAATCAAGGAACATATTCAACCTTCCCATTTATCAAATTTGCAACCATATAGGCTAATATCTCTTTTTCGCAACAAGGGTCATCCACAATACTTTATATTTACCGAATTTAGAAAGAAATAGGTTCAAATATCATGCTTCGCATCAAGGGACATCGAGGGACAAGCTCAACCTTCATATTTATCAAAACATGTAATCATATAGGCTACAATCTCATTTTTCCACAAGGGTCATTCTAATACTTTCATTTTGCCGAATACATAACCAAATAGGTTCACAAATCATGTTTTAAATCAAGGGACAAATTCAACCTTCACATTTATCAAATTTGCAACCATATAGGCTAATATCTCTTTTTCGCAACAAGGGTCATCCACAATACTTTATATTTACCGAATTTAGAAACAAATAGGTTCAAATATCATGCTTCGCATCAAGGGACATCGAGGGACAAGCTCAACCTTCATATTTATCAAAACATGTAATCATATAAGCTACAATCTCATTTTTCCACAAGGGTCATTCTAATACTTTCATTTTGCCGAATACATAACCAAATAGGATCACAAATCATGCTTTAAATCAAGGAACATATTCAACCTTCCCATTTATCAAATATGCAACCATATAGGCTAATATCTCATTTTCGCGACAAGGGTCATCCCAATACATTATATTTACCAAATTTAGAACCAAAAAGGTTCAAATAACATCTTTTGCGCCAAAGAACGTCGAGGGACAAGCTCAACCTTCATACATATATCAAACATATAACCATATAGGCTCAAATCTCATTTTTACGCAAGGGTCGTTCCAATACTTTCATTTTATCGAATACAAAACCAAATAGATTCATATATCATGATTTAAATCAAGCGAAATGTTAACCTTCTTATTTCTCAAACTTGTAATCACATAGGCCAAAATCTCATTTTTGTGCAAGGGTCATTCCAATACTTTTATTTTATCAAATACACAACCAAAGAGGTTCACAAATCATGCATTAAATCAAGGGAGAAATTCAACCTTCACATTTATCAAATTTGCAACCATATAGGCTAATATCTCATTTTCGCGACAAGGGTCATCCCAATACTTTATATTTACCGAATTTAGAACCAAATAGGTTCAAATATCATGTTTCCCATCAAGGGACATCGAGGGACAAGCTCAACCTTCATATTTATCAAACATGTATCCATATAGGCTACAATCTCATTTTTCCACAAGGGTCATTCTAATACTTTCATTTTGCCGAATACATAACCAAATAGGTTCACAAATCATGTTTTAAATCAAGGGACAAATTCAACCTTCACATTTATCAAATTTGCAACCATATAGGCTAATATCTCTTTTTCGCAACAAGGGTCATCCACAATACTTTATATTTACCGAATTTAGAAACAAATAGGTTCAAATATCATGTTTCGCATCAAGGGACATCGAGGGACAAGCTCAACCTTCATATTTATCAAAACATGTAATCATATAGGCTACAATCTCATTTTTCCACAAGGGTCATTCTAATACTTTCATTTTGCCGAATACATAACCAAATAGGTTCACAAATCATGATTTAAATCAAGGGACAAATTCAACCTTCCCATTTATCAAATTTGCAACCATATAGGGTAATATCTCTTTTTTCGCAACAAGGGTCATCCCTATACTTTATATGTACCGAATTTAGAACCAAATAGGTTCAAATATCATGTTTCGCCCCAAGAGACATCGAGGGACAAGCTCAACCTTCATATTTATCAAACATGTAACCATATAGGCTACAATCTCATTTTTGCACAAGGGTCATTCTAATGCTTTCATTTTACCGAATGCATAACCAAATAGGTTCACAAATCATGATTTAAATCAAGGGACAAATTCAACCTTCACATTTATCAAATTTGCAACCATATAGGCTAATATCTCTTTTTCGCAACAAGGGTTATCCACAATACTTTATATTTATCGAATTTAGAAACAAATAGGTTCAAATATCATGTTTCGCATCAAGGGACATCGAGGGACAAGCTCAACCTTCATATTTATCAAAACATGTAATCATATAGGCTACAATCTCATTTTTCCACAAGGGTCATTCTAATACTTTCATTTTGCCGAATACATAACCAAATAGGATCACAAATCATGCTTTAAATCAAGGAACATATTCAACCTTCCCATTTATCAAATATGCAACCATATAGGCTAATATCTCATTTTCGCGACAAGGGTCATCCCAATACATTATATTTACCAAATTTAGAACCAAAAAGATTCAAATAACATCTTTTGCGCCAAAGAACGTCGAGGGACAAGCTCTACCTTCATACATATATCAAACATATAACCATATAGGCTCAAATCTCATTTTTACGCAAGGGTCGTTCCAATACTTTCATTTTATCGAATACAAAACCAAATAGATTCATATATCATGATTTAAATCAAGCGAAATGTTAACCTTCTTATTTCTCAAACTTGTAATCACATAGGCCAAAATCTCATTTTTGTGCAAGGGTCATTCCAATACTTTTATTTTATCAAATACACAACCAAAGAGGTTCACAAATCATGCATTAAATCAAGGGAGAAATTCAACCTTCACATTTATCAAATTTGCAACCATATAGGCTAATATCTCATTTTCGCGACAAGGGTCATCCCAATACTTTATATTTACCGAATTTAGAACCAAATAGGTTCAAATATCATGTTTCCCATCAAGGGACATCGAGGGACAAGCTCAACCTTCATATTTATCAAACATGTATCCATATAGGCTACAATCTCATTTTTGCACAAGGGTCATTCTAATACTTTCATTTTACCGAATACATAACCAAATAGGTTCACAAATCATGCTTTAAATCAAGGGACAAATTCAACCTTCACATTTATCAAATTTGCAACCATATAGGCTAATATCTCATTTTCGCGACAAGGGTCAACCCAATACTTTATATTTACCGAATTTAGAACCAAATAGGTTCAAATATCATGTTTCGCCCCAAGAGACATCGAGGGACAAGCTCAACCTTCATATTTATCAAACATGTAAACATATAGGCTACAATCTCATTTTTGCACAAGGGTCATTCTAATGCTTTAATTGTACCGAATACATAACCAAATAGGTTCATAAATCATGATTTAAATCAAGGGACAAATTCAACCTTCACATTTATCAAATTTGCAACCATATAGGCTAATATCTCTTTTTCGCAACAAGGGTCATCCACAATACTTTATATTTACCGAATAACATGTAACCATATAGGCTAAAATCTCATTTTTGCACAAGGGTCATTCTAATGCTTTCATTTTACCGAATACATAACCAAATAGGTTCACAAATCATGATTTAAATCAAGGGACAAATTCAACCTTCACATTTATCAAATTTGCAACCATATAGGCTAATATCTCTTTTTCGCAACAAGGGTCATCCACAATACTTTATATTTACCGAATTTAGAAACAAATAGGTTCAAATATCATGTTTCGCATCAAGGGACATCGAGGGACAAGCTCAACCTTCATATTTATCAAAACATGTAATCATATAGGCTACAATCTCATTTTTCCACAAGGGTCATTCTAATACTTTCATTTTGCCGAATACATAACCAAATAGGATCACAAATCATGCTTTAAATCAAGGAACATATTCAACCTTCCCATTTATCAAATTTGCAACCATATAGGCTAATATCTCTTTTTCGCAACAAGGGTCATCCACAATACTTTATATTTACCGAATTTAGAAAGAAATAGGTTCAAATATCATGCTTCGCATCAAGGGACATCGAGGGACAAGCTCAACCTTCATATTTATCAAAACATGTAATCATATAGGCTACAATCTCATTTTTCCACAAGGGTCATTCTAATACTTTCATTTTGCCGAATACATAACCAAATAGGTTCACAAATCATGTTTTAAATCAAGGGACAAATTCAACCTTCACATTTATCAAATTTGCAACCATATAGGCTAATATCTCTTTTTCGCAACAAGGGTCATCCACAATACTTTATATTTACCGAATTTAGAAACAAATAGGTTCAAATATCATGCTTCGCATCAAGGGACATCGAGGGACAAGCTCAACCTTCATATTTATCAAAACATGTAATCATATAAGCTACAATCTCATTTTTCCACAAGGGTCATTCTAATACTTTCATTTTGCCGAATACATAACCAAATAGGATCACAAATCATGCTTTAAATCAAGGAACATATTCAACCTTCCCATTTATCAAATATGCAACCATATAGGCTAATATCTCATTTTCGCGACAAGGGTCATCCCAATACATTATATTTACCAAATTTAGAACCAAAAAGGTTCAAATAACATCTTTTGCGCCAAAGAACGTCGAGGGACAAGCTCAACCTTCATACATATATCAAACATATAACCATATAGGCTCAAATCTCATTTTTACGCAAGGGTCGTTCCAATACTTTCATTTTATCGAATACAAAACCAAATAGATTCATATATCATGATTTAAATCAAGCGAAATGTTAACCTTCTTATTTCTCAAACTTGTAATCACATAGGCCAAAATCTCATTTTTGTGCAAGGGTCATTCCAATACTTTTATTTTATCAAATACACAACCAAAGAGGTTCACAAATCATGCATTAAATCAAGGGAGAAATTCAACCTTCACATTTATCAAATTTGCAACCATATAGGCTAATATCTCATTTTCGCGACAAGGGTCATCCCAATACTTTATATTTACCGAATTTAGAACCAAATAGGTTCAAATATCATGTTTCCCATCAAGGGACATCGAGGGACAAGCTCAACCTTCATATTTATCAAACATGTATCCATATAGGCTACAATCTCATTTTTGCACAAGGGTCATTCTAATACTTTCATTTTACCGAATACATAAACAAATAGGTTCACAAATCATGCTTTAAATCAAGGGACAAATTCAACCTTCCCATTTATCAAATTTGCAACCATATAGGGTAATATCTCTTTTTTCGCAACAAGGGTCATCCCTATACTTTATATTTACCGAATTTAGAACCAAATAGGTTCAAATATCATGTTTCGCCCCAAGAGACATCGAGGGACAAGCTCAACCTTCATATTTATCAAACATGTAAACATATAGGCTACAATCTCATTTTTCCACAAGGGTCATTCTAATACTTTCATTTTGCCGAATACATAACCAAATAGGATCACAAATCATGCTTTAAATCAAGGAACATATTCAACCTTCCTATTTATCAAATATGCAACCATATAGGCTAATATCTCATTTTCGCGACAAGGGTCATCCCAATACATTATATTTACCAAATTTAGAACCAAAAAGGTTCAAATAACATCTTTCGCGCCAAAGAACGTTGAGGGACAAGCTCAACCTTCATACATATATCAAACATATAACCATATAGGCTCAAATCTCATTTTTACGCAAGGGTCGTTCCAATACTTTCATTTTATCGAATACAAAACCAAATCGATTCATATATCATGATTTAAATCAAGCGAAATGTTAACCTTCTTATTTCTCAAACTTGTAATCACATAGGCCAAAATCTCATTTTTGTGCAAGGGTCATTCCAATACTTTTATTTTATCAAATACACAACCAAAGAGGTTCACAAATCATGCATTAAATCAAGGGAGAAATTCAACCTTCACATTTATCAAATTTGCAACCATATAGGCTAATATCTCATTTTCGCGACAAGGGTCATCCCAATACTTTATATTTACCGAATTTAGAACCAAATAGGTTCAAATATCATGTTTCGCCCCAAGAGACATCGAGGGACAAGCTCAACCTTCATATTTATCAAACATGTAAACATATAGGCTACAATCTCATTTTTGCACAAGGGTCATTCTAATGCTTTAATTGTACCGAATACATAACCAAATAGGTTCACAAATCATGATTTAAATCAAGGGACAAATTCAACCTTCACATTTATCAAATTTGCAACCATATAGGCTAATATCTCTTTTTCGCAACAAGGGTCATTCACAATACTTTATATTTACCGAATAACATGTAACCATATAGGCTACAATCTCATTTTTGCACAAGGGTCATTCTAATGCTTTCATTTTACCGAATACATAACCAAATAGGTTCACAAATCATGATTTAAATCAAGGGACAAATTCAACCTTCACATTTATCAAATTTGCAACCATATAGGCTAATATCTCTTTTTCGCAACAAGGGTCATCCACAATACTTTATATTTACCGAATTTAGAAACAAATAGGTTCAAATATCATGTTTCGCATCAAGGGACATCGAGGGACAAGCTCAACCTTCATATTTATCAAAACATTGTAATCATATAGGCTACAATCTCATTTTTCCACAAGGGTCATTCTAATACTTTCATTTTGCCGAATACATAACCAAATAGGTTCACATATCATGATTTAAATCAAGGGACAAATTCAACCTTCACATTTATCAAATTTGCAACCATATAGGCTAATATCTCTTTTTCGCAACAAGGGTCATCCACAATACTTTATATTTACCGAATTTAGAAACAAATAGGTTCAAATATCATGTTTCGCATCAAGGGACATCGAGGGACAAGCTCAACCTTCATATTTATCAAAACATGTAATCATATAGGCTACAATCTCATTTTTCCACAAGGGTCATTCTAATACTTTCATTTTGCCGAATACATAACCAAATAGGATCACAAATCATGCTTTAAATCAAGGAACATATTCAACCTTCCCATTTATCAAATATGCAACCATATAGGCTAATATCTCATTTTCGCGACAAGGGTCATCCCAATACATTATATTTACCAAATTTAGAACCAAAAAGGTTCAAATAACATCTTTCGCGCCAAAGAACGTTGAGGGACAAGCTCAACCTTCATACATATATCAAACATATAACCATATAGGCTCAAATCTCATTTTTACGAAAGGGTCGTTCCAATACTTTCATTTTATCGAATACAAAACCAAATCGATTCATATATCATGATTTAAATCAAGCGAAATGTTAACCTTCTTATTTCTCAAACTTGTAATCACATAGGCCAAAATCTCATTTTTGTGCAAGGGTCATTCCAATACTTTTATTTTATCAAATACACAACCAAAGAGGTTCACAAATCATGCATTAAATCAAGGGAGAAATTCAACCTTCACATTTATCAAATTTGCAACCATATAGGCTAATATCTCATTTTCGCGACAAGGGTCATCCCAATACTTTATATTTACCGAATTTAGAACCAAATAGGTTCAAATATCATGTTTCGCCCCAAGAGACATCGAGGGACAAGCTCAACCTTCATATTTATCAAACATGTAAACATATAGGCTACAATCTCATTTTTGCACAAGGGTCATTCTAATGCTTTAATTGTACCGAATACATAACCAAATAGGTTCACAAATCATGATTTAAATCAAGGGACAAATTCAACCTTCACATTTATCAAATTTGCAACCATATAGGCTAATATCTCTTTTTCGCAACAAGGGTCATCCACAATACTTTATATTTACCGAATAACATGTAACCATATAGGCTACAATCTCATTTTTGCACAAGGGTCATTCTAATGCTTTCATTTTACCGAATACATAACCAAATAGGTTCACAAATCATGATTTAAATCAAGGGACAAATTCAACCTTCACATTTATCAAATTTGCAACCATATAGGCTAATATCTCTTTTTCGCAACAAGGGTCATCCACAATACTTTATATTTACCGAATTTAGAAACAAATAGGTTCAAATATCATGTTTCGCATCAAGGGACATCGAGGGACAAGCTCAACCTTCATATTTATCAAAACATTGTAATCATATAGGCTACAATCTCATTTTTCCACAAGGGTCATTCTAATACTTTCATTTTGCCGAATACATAACCAAATAGGTTCACATATCATGATTTAAATCAAGGGACAAATTCAACCTTCACATTTATCAAATTTGCAACCATATAGGCTAATATCTCTTTTTCGCAACAAGGGTCATCCACAATACTTTATATTTACCGAATTTAGAAACAAATAGGTTCAAATATCATGTTTCGCATCAAGGGACATCGAGGGACAAGCTCAACCTTCATATTTATCAAAACATGTAATCATATAGGCTACAATCTCATTTTTCCACAAGGGTCATTCTAATACTTTCATTTTGCCGAATACATAACCAAATAGGATCACAAATCATGCTTTAAATCAAGGAACATATTCAACCTTCCCATTTATCAAATATGCAACCATATAGGCTAATATCTCATTTTCGCGACAAGGGTCATCCCAATACATTATATTTACCAAATTTAGAACCAAAAAGGTTCAAATAACATCTTTTGCGCCAAAGAACGTCGAGGGACAAGCTCAACCTTCATACATATATCAAACATATAACCATATAGGCTCAAATCTCATTTTTACGCAAGGGTCGTTCCAATACTTTCATTTTATCGAATACAAAACCAAATAGATTCATATATCATGATTTAAATCAAGCGAAATGTTAACCTTCTTATTTCTCAAACTTGTAATCACATAGGCCAAAATCTCATTTTTGTGCAAGGGTCATTCCAATACTTTTATTTTATCAAATACACAACCAAAGAGGTTCACAAATCATGGATTAAATCAAGGGAGAAATTCAACCTTCACATTTATCAAATTTGCAACCATATAGGCTAATATCTCATTTTCGCGACAAGGGTCATCCCAATACTTTATATTTACCGAATTTAGAACCAAATAGGTTCAAATATCATGTTTCGCCCCAAGAGACATCGTGGGACAAGCTCAACCTTCATATTTATCAAACATGTAAACATATAGGCTACAATCTCATTTTTGCACAAGGGTCATTCTAATGCTTTAATTGTACCGAATACATAACCAAATAGGTTCACAAATCATGATTTAAATCAAGGGACAAATTCAACCTTCACATTTATCAAATTTGCAACCATATAGGCTAATATCTCTTTTTCGCAACAAGGGTCATTCACAATACTTTATATTTACCGAATAACATGTAACCATATAGGCTACAATCTCATTTTTGCACAAGGGTCATTCTAATGCTTTCATTTTACCGAATACATAACCAAATAGGTTCACAAATCATGATTTAAATCAAGGGACAAATTCAACCTTCACATTTATCAAATTTGCAACCATATAGGCTAATATCTCTTTTTCGCAACAAGGGTCATCCACAATACTTTATATTTACCGAATTTAGAAACAAATAGGTTCAAATATCATGTTTCGCATCAAGGGACATCGAGGGACAAGCTCAACCTTCATATTTATCAAAACATTGTAATCATATAGGCTACAATCTCATTTTTCCACAAGGGTCATTCTAATACTTTCATTTTGCCGAATACATAACCAAATAGGTTCACATATCATGATTTAAATCAAGGGACAAATTCAACCTTCACATTTATCAAATTTGCAACCATATAGGCTAATATCTCTTTTTCGCAACAAGGGTCATCCACAATACTTTATATTTACCGAATTTAGAAACAAATAGGTTCAAATATCATGTTTCGCATCAAGGGACATCGAGGGACAAGCTCAACCTTCATATTTATCAAAACATGTAATCATATAGGCTACAATCTCATTTTTCCACAAGGGTCATTCTAATACTTTCATTTTGCCGAATACATAACCAAATAGGATCACAAATCATGCTTTAAATCAAGGAACATATTCAACCTTCCCATTTATCAAATATGCAACCATATAGGCTAATATCTCATTTTCGCGACAAGGGTCATCCCAATACATTATATTTACCAAATTTAGAACCAAAAAGGTTCAAATAACATCTTTCGCGCCAAAGAACGTTGAGGGACAAGCTCAACCTTCATACATATATCAAACATATAACCATATAGGCTCAAATCTCATTTTTACGAAAGGGTCGTTCCAATACTTTCATTTTATCGAATACAAAACCAAATCGATTCATATATCATGATTTAAATCAAGCGAAATGTTAACCTTCTTATTTCTCAAACTTGTAATCACATAGGCCAAAATCTCATTTTTGTGCAAGGGTCATTCCAATACTTTTATTTTATCAAATACACAACCAAAGAGGTTCACAAATCATGCATTAAATCAAGGGAGAAATTCAACCTTCACATTTATCAAATTTGCAACCATATAGGCTAATATCTCATTTTCGCGACAAGGGTCATCCCAATACTTTATATTTACCGAATTTAGAACCAAATAGGTTCAAATATCATGTTTCGCCCCAAGAGACATCGAGGGACAAGCTCAACCTTCATATTTATCAAACATGTAAACATATAGGCTACAATCTCATTTTTGCACAAGGGTCATTCTAATGCTTTAATTGTACCGAATACATAACCAAATAGGTTCACAAATCATGATTTAAATCAAGGGACAAATTCAACCTTCACATTTATCAAATTTGCAACCATATAGGCTAATATCTCTTTTTCGCAACAAGGGTCATCCACAATACTTTATATTTACCGAATAACATGTAACCATATAGGCTACAATCTCATTTTTGCACAAGGGTCATTCTAATGCTTTCATTTTACCGAATACATAACCAAATAGGTTCACAAATCATGATTTAAATCAAGGGACAAATTCAACCTTCACATTTATCAAATTTGCAACCATATAGGCTAATATCTCTTTTTCGCAACAAGGGTCATCCACAATACTTTATATTTACCGAATTTAGAAACAAATAGGTTCAAATATCATGTTTCGCATCAAGGGACATCGAGGGACAAGCTCAACCTTCATATTTATCAAAACATTGTAATCATATAGGCTACAATCTCATTTTTCCACAAGGGTCATTCTAATACTTTCATTTTGCCGAATACATAACCAAATAGGTTCACATATCATGATTTAAATCAAGGGACAAATTCAACCTTCACATTTATCAAATTTGCAACCATATAGGCTAATATCTCTTTTTCGCAACAAGGGTCATCCACAATACTTTATATTTACCGAATTTAGAAACAAATAGGTTCAAATATCATGTTTCGCATCAAGGGACATCGAGGGACAAGCTCAACCTTCATATTTATCAAAACATGTAATCATATAGGCTACAATCTCATTTTTCCACAAGGGTCATTCTAATACTTTCATTTTGCCGAATACATAACCAAATAGGATCACAAATCATGCTTTAAATCAAGGAACATATTCAACCTTCCCATTTATCAAATATGCAACCATATAGGCTAATATCTCATTTTCGCGACAAGGGTCATCCCAATACATTATATTTACCAAATTTAGAACCAAAAAGGTTCAAATAACATCTTTTGCGCCAAAGAACGTCGAGGGACAAGCTCAACCTTCATACATATATCAAACATATAACCATATAGGCTCAAATCTCATTTTTACGCAAGGGTCGTTCCAATACTTTCATTTTATCGAATACAAAACCAAATAGATTCATATATCATGATTTAAATCAAGCGAAATGTTAACCTTCTTATTTCTCAAACTTGTAATCACATAGGCCAAAATCTCATTTTTGTGCAAGGGTCATTCCAATACTTTTATTTTATCAAATACACAACCAAAGAGGTTCACAAATCATGGATTAAATCAAGGGAGAAATTCAACCTTCACATTTATCAAATTTGCAACCATATAGGCTAATATCTCATTTTCGCGACAAGGGTCATCCCAATACTTTATATTTACCGAATTTAGAACCAAATAGGTTCAAATATCATGTTTCGCCCCAAGAGACATCGTGGGACAAGCTCAACCTTCATATTTATCAAACATGTAAACATATAGGCTACAATCTCATTTTTGCACAAGGGTCATTCTAATGCTTTAATTGTACCGAATACATAACCAAATAGGTTCACAAATCATGATTTAAATCAAGGGACAAATTCAACCTTCACATTTATCAAATTTGCAACCATATAGGCTAATATCTCTTTTTCGCAACAAGGGTCATCCACAATACTTTATATTTACCGAATAACATGTAACCATATAGGCTACAATCTCATTTTTGCACAAGGGTCATTCTAATGCTTTCATTTTACCGAATACATAACCAAATAGGTTCACAAATCATGATTTAAATCAAGGGACAAATTCAACCTTCACATTTATCAAATTTGCAACCATATAGGCTAATATCTCTTTTTCGCAACAAGGGTCATCCACAATACTTTATATTTACCGAATTTAGAAACAAATAGGTTCAAATATCATGTTTCGCATCAAGGGACATCGAGGGACAAGCTCAACCTTCATATTTATCAAAACATGTAATCATATAGGCTACAATCTCATTTTTCCACAAGGGTCATTCTAATACTTTCATTTTGCCGAATACATAACCAAATAGGTTCACAAATCATGCTTTAAATCAAGGGACAAATTCAACCTTCCCATTTATCAAATTTGCAACCATATAGGGTAATATCTCTTTTTCGCAACAAGGGTCATCCACAATACTTTATATTTACCGAATTTAGAAACAAATAGGTTCAAATATCAAGTTTCGCATCAAGGGACATCGAGGGACAAGCTCAACCTTCATATTTATCAAAACATGTAACCATATAGGCTACAATCTCATTTTTCCACAAGGGTCATTCTAATACTTTCATTTTGCCGAATACATAACCAAACAGGATCACAAATCATGCTTTAAATCAAGGAACATATTCAACCTTCCCATTTATCAAATATGCAACCATATAGGCTAATATCTCATTTTCGCGACAAGGGTCATCCCAATACATTATATTTACCAAATTTAGAACCAAAAAGGTTCAAATAACATCTTTCGCGCCAAAGAACGTCGAGAAACAAGCTCAACCTTCATACATATATCAAACATATAACCATATAGGCTCAAATCTCATTTTTACGCAAGGGTCGTTCCAATACTTTCATTTTATCGAATACAAAACCAAATAGATTCATATATCATGATTTAAATCAAGCGAAATGTTAACCTTCTTATTTCTCAAACTTGTAATCACATAGGCCAAAATCTCATTTTTGTGCAAGGGTCATTCCAATACTTTTATTTTATCAAATACACAACCAAAGAGGTTCACAAATCATGCATTAAATCAAGGGAGAAATTCAACCTTCACATTTATCAAATTTGCAACCATATAGGCTAATATCTCATTTTCGCGACAAGGGTCATCCCAATACTTTATATTTACCGAATTTAGAACCAAATAGGTTCAAATATCATGTTTCGCCCCAAGAGACATCGAGGGACAAGCTCAACCTTCATATTTATCAAACATGTAAACATATAGGCTACAATCTCATTTTTGCACAAGGGTCATTCTAATGCTTTCATTGTCCCGAATACATAACCAAATAGGTTCACAAATCATGATTTAAATCAAGGGAAAAATTCAACCTTCACATTTATCAAATTTGCAACCATATAGGCTAATATCTCTTTTTCGCAACAAGGGTCATCCACAATACTTTATATTTACCGAATAACATGTAACCATATAGGCTACAATCTCATTTTTGCACAAGGGTCATTCTAATGCTTTCATTTTACCGAATACATAACCAAATAGGTTCACAAATCATGATTTAAATCAAGGGACAAATTCAACCTTCACATTTATCAAATTTGCAACCATATAGGCTAATATCTCTTTTTCGCAACAAGGGTCATCCACAATACTTTATATTTACCGAATTTAGAAACAAATAGGTTCAAATATCATGTTTCGCATCAAGGGACATCGAGGGACAAGCTCAACCTTCATATTTATCAAAACATTGTAATCATATAGGCTACAATCTCATTTTTCCACAAGGGTCATTCTAATACTTTCATTTTGCCGAATACATAACCAAATAGGTTCACATATCATGATTTAAATCAAGGGACAAATTCAACCTTCACATTTATCAAATTTGCAACCATATAGGCTAATATCTCTTTTTCGCAACAAGGGTCATCCACAATACTTTATATTTACCGAATTTAGAAACAAATAGGTTCAAATATCATGTTTCGCATCAAGGGACATCGAGGGACAAGCTCAACCTTCATATTTATCAAAACATGTAATCATATAGGCTACAATCTCATTTTTCCACAAGGGTCATTCTAATACTTTCATTTTGCCGAATACATAACCAAATAGGATCACAAATCATGCTTTAAATCAAGGAACATATTCAACCTTCCCATTTATCAAATATGCAACCATATAGGCTAATATCTCATTTTCGCGACAAGGGTCATCCCAATACATTATATTTACCAAATTTAGAACCAAAAAGGTTCAAATAACATCTTTTGCGCCAAAGAACGTCGAGGGACAAGCTCAACCTTCATACATATATCAAACATATAACCATATAGGCTCAAATCTCATTTTTACGCAAGGGTCGTTCCAATACTTTCATTTTATCGAATACAAAACCAAATAGATTCATATATCATGATTTAAATCAAGCGAAATGTTAACCTTCTTATTTCTCAAACTTGTAATCACATAGGCCAAAATCTCATTTTTGTGCAAGGGTCATTCCAATACTTTTATTTTATCAAATACACAACCAAAGAGGTTCACAAATCATGGATTAAATCAAGGGAGAAATTCAACCTTCACATTTATCAAATTTGCAACCATATAGGCTAATATCTCATTTTCGCGACAAGGGTCATCCCAATACTTTATATTTACCGAATTTAGAACCAAATAGGTTCAAATATCATGTTTCGCCCCAAGAGACATCGTGGGACAAGCTCAACCTTCATATTTATCAAACATGTAAACATATAGGCTACAATCTCATTTTTGCACAAGGGTCATTCTAATGCTTTAATTGTACCGAATACATAACCAAATAGGTTCACAAATCATGATTTAAATCAAGGGACAAATTCAACCTTCACATTTATCAAATTTGCAACCATATAGGCTAATATCTCTTTTTCGCAACAAGGGTCATCCACAATACTTTATATTTACCGAATAACATGTAACCATATAGGCTACAATCTCATTTTTGCACAAGGGTCATTCTAATGCTTTCATTTTACCGAATACATAACCAAATAGGTTCACAAATCATGATTTAAATCAAGGGACAAATTCAACCTTCACATTTATCAAATTTGCAACCATATAGGCTAATATCTCTTTTTCGCAACAAGGGTCATCCACAATACTTTATATTTACCGAATTTAGAAACAAATAGGTTCAAATATCATGTTTCGCATCAAGGGACATCGAGGGACAAGCTCAACCTTCATATTTATCAAAACATGTAATCATATAGGCTACAATCTCATTTTTCCACAAGGGTCATTCTAATACTTTCATTTTGCCGAATACATAACCAAATAGGTTCACAAATCATGCTTTAAATCAAGGGACAAATTCAACCTTCCCATTTATCAAATTTGCAACCATATAGGCTAATATCTCTTTTTCGCAACAAGGGTCATCCACAATACTTTATATTTACCGAATTTAGAAACAAATAGGTTCAAATATCATGTTTCGCCCCAAGAGACATCGAGGGACAAGCTCAACCTTCATATTTATCAAACATGTAAACATATAGGCTACAATCTCATTTTTGCACAAGGGTCATTCTAATGCTTTCATTGTCCCGAATACATAACCAAATAGGTTCACAAATCATGATTTAAATCAAGGGAAAAATTCAACCTTCACATTTATCAAATTTGCAACCATATAGGCTAATATCTCTTTTTCGCAACAAGGGTCATCCACAATACTTTATATTTACCGAATAACATGTAACCATATAGGCTACAATCTCATTTTTGCACAAGGGTCATTCTAATGCTTTCATTTTACCGAATACATAACCAAATAGGTTCACAAATAATGATTTAAATCAAGGGACAAATTCAACCTTCACATTTATCAAATTTGCAACCATATAGGCTAATATCTCTTTTTCGCAACAAGGGTCATCCACAATACTTTATATTTACCGAATAACATGTAACCATATAGGCTACAATCTCATTTTTGCACAAGGGTCATTCTAATGCTTTCATTTTACCGAATACATAACCAAATAGGTTCACAAATCATGATTTAAATCAAGGGACACATTCAACCTTCACATTTATCAAATTTGCAACCATATAGGCTAATATCTCTTTTTCGCAACAAGGGTCATCCACAATACTTTATATTTACCGAATTTAGAAACAAATAGGTTCAAATATCATGTTTCGCATCAAGGGACATCGAGGGACAAGCTCAACCTTCATATTTATCAAAACATTGTAATCATATAGGCTACAATCTCATTTTTCCACAAGGGTCATTCTAATACTTTCATTTTGCCGAATACATAACCAAATAGGTTCACATATCATGATTTAAATCAAGGGACAAATTCAACCTTCACATTTATCAAATTTGCAACCATATAGGCTAATATCTCTTTTTCGCAACAAGGGTCATCCACAATACTTTATATTTACCGAATTTAGAAACAAATAGGTTCAAATATCATGTTTCGCATCAAGGGACATCGAGGGACAAGCTCAACCTTCATATTTATCAAAACATGTAACCATATAGGCTACAATCTCATTTTTCCACAAGGGTCATTCTAATACTTTCATTTTGCCGAATACATAACCAAACAGGATCACAAATCATGCTTTAAATCAAGGAACATATTCAACCTTCCCATTTATCAAATATGCAACCATATAGGCTAATATCTCATTTTCGCGACAAGGGTCATCCCAATACATTATATTTACCAAATTTAGAACCAAAAAGGTTCAAATAACATCTTTCGCGCCAAAGAACGTCGAGAAACAAGCTCAACCTTCATACATATATCAAACATATAACCATATAGGCTCAAATCTCATTTTTACGCAAGGGTCGTTCCAATACTTTCATTTTATCGAATACAAAACCAAATAGATTCATATATCATGATTTAAATCAAGCGAAATGTTAACCTTCTTATTTCTCAAACTTGTAATCACATAGGCCAAAATCTCATTTTTGTGCAAGGGTCATTCCAATACTTTTATTTTATCAAATACACAACCAAAGAGGTTCACAAATCATGCATTAAATCAAGGGAGAAATTCAACCTTCACATTTATCAAATTTGCAACCATATAGGCTAATATCTCATTTTCGCGACAAGGGTCATCCCAATACTTTATATTTACCGAATTTAGAACCAAATAGGTTCAAATATCATGTTTCGCCCCAAGAGACATCGAGGGACAAGCTCAACCTTCATATTTATCAAACATGTAAACATATAGGCTACAATCTCATTTTTGCACAAGGGTCATTCTAATGCTTTCATTGTCCCGAATACATAACCAAATAGGTTCACAAATCATGATTTAAATCAAGGGAAAAATTCAACCTTCACATTTATCAAATTTGCAACCATATAGGCTAATATCTCTTTTTCGCAACAAGGGTCATCCACAATACTTTATATTTACCGAATAACATGTAACCATATAGGCTACAATCTCATTTTTGCACAAGGGTCATTCTAATGCTTTCATTTTACCGAATACATAACCAAATAGGTTCACAAATAATGATTTAAATCAAGGGACAAATTCAACCTTCACATTTATCAAATTTGCAACCATATAGGCTAATATCTCTTTTTCGCAACAAGGGTCATCCACAATACTTTATATTTACCGAATTTAGAAACAAATAGGTTCAAATATCATGTTTCGCCCCAAGAGACATCGAGGGACAAGCTCAACCTTCATATTTATCAAACATGTAAACATATAGGCTACAATCTCATTTTTGCACAAGGGTCATTCTAATGCTTTCATTGTCCCGAATACATAACCAAATAGGTTCACAAATCATGATTTAAATCAAGGGAAAAATTCAACCTTCACATTTATCAAATTTGCAACCATATAGGCTAATATCTCTTTTTCGCAACAAGGGTCATCCACAATACTTTATATTTACCGAATAACATGTAACCATATAGGCTACAATCTCATTTTTGCACAAGGGTCATTCTAATGCTTTCATTTTACCGAATACATAACCAAATAGGTTCACAAATAATGATTTAAATCAAGGGACAAATTCAACCTTCACATTTATCAAATTTGCAACCATATAGGCTAATATCTCTTTTTCGCAACAAGGGTCATCCACAATACTTTATATTTACCGAATAACATGTAACCATATAGGCTACAATCTCATTTTTGCACAAGGGTCATTCTAATGCTTTCATTTTACCGAATACATAACCAAATAGGTTCACAAATCATGATTTAAATCAAGGGACACATTCAACCTTCACATTTATCAAATTTGCAACCATATAGGCTAATATCTCTTTTTCGCAACAAGGGTCATCCACAATACTTTATATTTACCGAATTTAGAAACAAATAGGTTCAAATATCATGTTTCGCATCAAGGGACATCGAGGGACAAGCTCAACCTTCATATTTATCAAAACATTGTAATCATATAGGCTACAATCTCATTTTTCCACAAGGGTCATTCTAATACTTTCATTTTGCCGAATACATAACCAAATAGGTTCACATATCATGATTTAAATCAAGGGACAAATTCAACCTTCACATTTATCAAATTTGCAACCATATAGGCTAATATCTCTTTTTCGCAACAAGGGTCATCCACAATACTTTATATTTACCGAATTTAGAAACAAATAGGTTCAAATATCATGTTTCGCATCAAGGGACATCGAGGGACAAGCTCAACCTTCATATTTATCAAAACATGTAACCATATAGGCTACAATCTCATTTTTCCACAAGGGTCATTCTAATACTTTCATTTTGCCGAATACATAACCAAACAGGATCACAAATCATGCTTTAAATCAAGGAACATATTCAACCTTCCCATTTATCAAATATGCAACCATATAGGCTAATATCTCATTTTCGCGACAAGGGTCATCCCAATACATTATATTTACCAAATTTAGAACCAAAAAGGTTCAAATAACATCTTTCGCGCCAAAGAACGTCGAGAAACAAGCTCAACCTTCATACATATATCAAACATATAACCATATAGGCTCAAATCTCATTTTTACGCAAGGGTCGTTCCAATACTTTCATTTTATCGAATACAAAACCAAATAGATTCATATATCATGATTTAAATCAAGCGAAATGTTAACCTTCTTATTTCTCAAACTTGTAATCACATAGGCCAAAATCTCATTTTTGTGCAAGGGTCATTCCAATACTTTTATTTTATCAAATACACAACCAAAGAGGTTCACAAATCATGCATTAAATCAAGGGAGAAATTCAACCTTCACATTTATCAAATTTGCAACCATATAGGCTAATATCTCATTTTCGCGACAAGGGTCATCCCAATACTTTATATTTACCGAATTTAGAACCAAATAGGTTCAAATATCATGTTTCGCCCCAAGAGACATCGAGGGACAAGCTCAACCTTCATATTTATCAAACATGTAAACATATAGGCTACAATCTCATTTTTGCACAAGGGTCATTCTAATGCTTTCATTGTCCCGAATACATAACCAAATAGGTTCACAAATCATGATTTAAATCAAGGGAAAAATTCAACCTTCACATTTATCAAATTTGCAACCATATAGGCTAATATCTCTTTTTCGCAACAAGGGTCATCCACAATACTTTATATTTACCGAATAACATGTAACCATATAGGCTACAATCTCATTTTTGCACAAGGGTCATTCTAATGCTTTCATTTTACCGAATACATAACCAAATAGGTTCACAAATAATGATTTAAATCAAGGGACAAATTCAACCTTCACATTTATCAAATTTGCAACCATATAGGCTAATATCTCTTTTTCGCAACAAGGGTCATCCACAATACTTTATATTTACCGAATAACATGTAACCATATAGGCTACAATCTCATTTTTGCACAAGGGTCATTCTAATGCTTTCATTTTACCGAATACATAACCAAATAGGTTCACAAATCATGATTTAAATCAAGGGACACATTCAACCTTCACATTTATCAAATTTGCAACCATATAGGCTAATATCTCTTTTTCGCAACAAGGGTCATCCACAATACTTTATATTTACCGAATTTAGAAACAAATAGGTTCAAATATCATGTTTCGCATCAAGGGACATCGAGGGACAAGATCAACCTTCATATTTATCAAAACATTGTAATCATATAGGCTACAATCTCATTTTTCCACAAGGGTCATTCTAATACTTTCATTTTGCCGAATACATAACCAAATAGGTTCACATATCATGATTTAAATCAAGGGACAAATTCAACCTTCACATTTATCAAATTTGCAACCATATAGGCTAATATCTCTTTTTCGCAACAAGGGTCATCCACAATACTTTATATTTACCGAATTTAGAAACAAATAGGTTCAAATATCATGTTTCGCATCAAGGGACATCGAGGGACAAGCTCAACCTTCATATTTATCAAAACATGTAACCATATAGGCTACAATCTCATTTTTCCACAAGGGTCATTCTAATACTTTCATTTTGCCGAATACATAACCAAACAGGATCACAAATCATGCTTTAAATCAAGGAACATATTCAACCTTCCCATTTATCAAATATGCAACCATATAGGCTAATATCTCATTTTCGCGACAAGGGTCATCCCAATACATTATATTTACCAAATTTAGAACCAAAAAGGTTCAAATAACATCTTTCGCGCCAAAGAACGTCGAGAAACAAGCTCAACCTTCATACATATATCAAACATATAACCATATAGGCTCAAATCTCATTTTTACGCAAGGGTCGTTCCAATACTTTCATTTTATCGAATACAAAACCAAATAGATTCATATATCATGATTTAAATCAAGCGAAATGTTAACCTTCTTATTTCTCAAACTTGTAATCACATAGGCCAAAATCTCATTTTTGTGCAAGGGTCATTCCAATACTTTTATTTTATCAAATACACAACCAAAGAGGTTCACAAATCATGCATTAAATCAAGGGAGAAATTCAACCTTCACATTTATCAAATTTGCAACCATATAGGCTAATATCTCATTTTCGCGACAAGGGTCATCCCAATACTTTATATTTACCGAATTTAGAACCAAATAGGTTCAAATATCATGTTTCGCCCCAAGAGACATCGAGGGACAAGCTCAACCTTCATATTTATCAAACATGTAAACATATAGGCTACAATCTCATTTTTACACAAGGGTCATTCTAATGCTTTCATTGTCCCGAATACATAACCAAATAGGTTCACAAATCATGATTTAAATCAAGGGAAAAATTCAACCTTCACATTTATCAAATTTGCAACCATATAGGCTAATATCTCTTTTTCGCAACAAGGGTCATCCACAATACTTTATATTTACCGAATAACATGTAACCATATAGGCTACAATCTCATTTTTGCACAAGGGTCATTCTAATGCTTTCATTTTACCGAATACATAACCAAATAGGTTCACAAATAATGATTTAAATCAAGGGACAAATTCAACCTTCACATTTATCAAATTTGCAACCATATAGGCTAATATCTCTTTTTCGCAACAAGGGTCATCCACAATACTTTATATTTACCGAATAACATGTAACCATATAGGCTACAATCTCATTTTTGCACAAGGGTCATTCTAATGCTTTCATTTTACCGAATACATAACCAAATAGGTTCACAAATCATGATTTAAATCAAGGGACACATTCAACCTTCACATTTATCAAATTTGCAACCATATAGGCTAATATCTCTTTTTCGCAACAAGGGTCATCCACAATACTTTATATTTACCGAATTTAGAAACAAATAGGTTCAAATATCATGTTTCGCATCAAGGGACATCGAGGGACAAGATCAACCTTCATATTTATCAAAACATTGTAATCATATAGGCTACAATCTCATTTTTCCACAAGGGTCATTCTAATACTTTCATTTTGCCGAATACATAACCAAATAGGTTCACATATCATGATTTAAATCAAGGGACAAATTCAACCTTCACATTTATCAAATTTGCAACCATATAGGCTAATATCTCTTTTTCGCAACAAGGGTCATCCACAATACTTTATATTTACCGAATTTAGAAACAAATAGGTTCAAATATCATGTTTCGCATCAAGGGACATCGAGGGACAAGCTCAACCTTCATATTTATCAAAACATGTAACCATATAGGCTACAATCTCATTTTTCCACAAGGGTCATTCTAATACTTTCATTTTGCCGAATACATAACCAAACAGGATCACAAATCATGCTTTAAATCAAGGAACATATTCAACCTTCCCATTTATCAAATATGCAACCATATAGGCTAATATCTCATTTTCGCGACAAGGGTCATCCCAATACATTATATTTACCAAATTTAGAACCAAAAAGGTTCAAATAACATCTTTCGCGCCAAAGAACGTCGAGAAACAAGCTCAACCTTCATACATATATCAAACATATAACCATATAGGCTCAAATCTCATTTTTACGCAAGGGTCGTTCCAATACTTTCATTTTATCGAATACAAAACCAAATAGATTCATATATCATGATTTAAATCAAGCGAAATGTTAACCTTCTTATTTCTCAAACTTGTAATCACATAGGCCAAAATCTCATTTTTGTGCAAGGGTCATTCCAATACTTTTATTTTATCAAATACACAACCAAAGAGGTTCACAAATCATGCATTAAATCAAGGGAGAAATTCAACCTTCACATTTATCAAATTTGCAACCATATAGGCTAATATCTCATTTTCGCGACAAGGGTCATCCCAATACTTTATATTTACCGAATTTAGAACCAAATAGGTTCAAATATCATGTTTCGCCCCAAGAGACATCGAGGGACAAGCTCAACCTTCATATTTATCAAACATGTAAACATATAGGCTACAATCTCATTTTTGCACAAGGGTCATTCTAATGCTTTCATTGTCCCGAATACATAACCAAATAGGTTCACAAATCATGATTTAAATCAAGGGAAAAATTCAACCTTCACATTTATCAAATTTGCAACCATATAGGCTAATATCTCTTTTTCGCAACAAGGGTCATCCACAATACTTTATATTTACCGAATAACATGTAACCATATAGGCTACAATCTCATTTTTGCACAAGGGTCATTCTAATGCTTTCATTTTACCGAATACATAACCAAATAGGTTCACAAATAATGATTTAAATCAAGGGACAAATTCAACCTTCACATTTATCAAATTTGCAACCATATAGGCTAATATCTCTTTTTCGCAACAAGGGTCATCCACAATACTTTATATTTACCGAATAACATGTAACCATATAGGCTACAATCTCATTTTTGCACAAGGGTCATTCTAATGCTTTCATTTTACCGAATACATAACCAAATAGGTTCACAAATCATGATTTAAATCAAGGGACACATTCAACCTTCACATTTATCAAATTTGCAACCATATAGGCTAATATCTCTTTTTCGCAACAAGGGTCATCCACAATACTTTATATTTACCGAATTTAGAAACAAATAGGTTCAAATATCATGTTTCGCATCAAGGGACATCGAGGGACAAGATCAACCTTCATATTTATCAAAACATTGTAATCATATAGGCTACAATCTCATTTTTCCACAAGGGTCATTCTAATACTTTCATTTTGCCGAATACATAACCAAATAGGTTCACATATCATGATTTAAATCAAGGGACAAATTCAACCTTCACATTTATCAAATTTGCAACCATATAGGCTAATATCTCTTTTTCGCAACAAGGGTCATCCACAATACTTTATATTTACCGAATTTAGAAACAAATAGGTTCAAATATCATGTTTCGCATCAAGGGACATCGAGGGACAAGCTCAACCTTCATATTTATCAAAACATGTAACCATATAGGCTACAATCTCATTTTTCCACAAGGGTCATTCTAATACTTTCATTTTGCCGAATACATAACCAAACAGGATCACAAATCATGCTTTAAATCAAGGAACATATTCAACCTTCCCATTTATCAAATATGCAACCATATAGGCTAATATCTCATTTTCGCGACAAGGGTCATCCCAATACATTATATTTACCAAATTTAGAACCAAAAAGGTTCAAATAACATCTTTCGCGCCAAAGAACGTCGAGAAACAAGCTCAACCTTCATACATATATCAAACATATAACCATATAGGCTCAAATCTCATTTTTACGCAAGGGTCGTTCCAATACTTTCATTTTATCGAATACAAAACCAAATAGAATCATATATCATGATTTAAATCAAGCGAAATGTTAACCTTCTTATTTCTCAAACTTGTAATCACATAGGCCAAAATCTCATTTTTGTGCAAGGGTCATTCCAATACTTTTATTTTATCAAATACACAACCAAAGAGGTTCACAAATCATGCATTAAATCAAGGGAGAAATTCAACCTTCACATTTATCAAATTTGCAACCATATAGGCTAATATCTCATTTTCGCGACAAGGGTCATCCCAATACTTTATATTTACCGAATTTAGAACCAAATAGGTTCAAATATCATGTTTCGCCCCAAGAGACATCGAGGGACAAGCTCAACCTTCATATTTATCAAACATGTAAACATATAGGCTACAATCTCATTTTTGCACAAGGGTCATTCTAATGCTTTCATTGTCCCGAATACATAACCAAATAGGTTCACAAATCATGATTTAAATCAAGGGAAAAATTCAACCTTCACATTTATCAAATTTGCAACCATATAGGCTAATATCTCTTTTTCGCAACAAGGGTCATCCACAATACTTTATATTTACCGAATAACATGTAACCATATAGGCTACAATCTCATTTTTGCACAAGGGTCATTCTAATGCTTTCATTTTACCGAATACATAACCAAATAGGTTCACAAATAATGATTTAAATCAAGGGACAAATTCAACCTTCACATTTATCAAATTTGCAACCATATAGGCTAATATCTCTTTTTCGCAACAAGGGTCATCCACAATACTTTATATTTACCGAATAACATGTAACGATATAGGCTACAATCTCATTTTTGCACAAGGGTCATTCTAATGCTTTCATTTTACCGAATACATAACCAAATAGGTTCACAAATCATGATTTAAATCAAGGGACACATTCAACCTTCACATTTATCAAATTTGCAACCATATAGGCTAATATCTCTTTTTCGCAACAAGGGTCATCCACAATACTTTATATTTACCGAATTTAGAAACAAATAGGTTCAAATATCATGTTTCGCATCAAGGGACATCGAGGGACAAGATCAACCTTCATATTTATCAAAACATTGTAATCATATAGGCTACAATCTCATTTTTCCACAAGGGTCATTCTAATACTTTCATTTTGCCGAATACATAACCAAATAGATTCACATATCATGATTTAAATCAAGGGACAAATTCAACCTTCACATTTATCAAATTTGCAACCATATAGGCTAATATCTCTTTTTCGCAACAAGGGTCATCCACAATACTTTATATTTACCGAATTTAGAAACAAATAGGTTCAAATATCATGTTTCGCATCAAGGGACATCGAGGGACAAGCTCAACCTTCATATTTATCAAAACATGTAACCATATAGGCTACAATCTCATTTTTCCACAAGGGTCATTCTAATACTTTCATTTTGCCGAATACATAACCAAACAGGATCACAAATCATGCTTTAAATCAAGGAACATATTCAACCTTCCCATTTATCAAATATGCAACCATATAGGCTAATATCTCATTTTCGCGACAAGGGTCATCCCAATACATTATATTTACCAAATTTAGAACCAAAAAGGTTCAAATAACATCTTTCGCGCCAAAGAACGTCGAGAAACAAGCTCAACCTTCATACATATATCAAACATATAACCATATAGGCTCAAATCTCATTTTTACGCAAGGGTCGTTCCAATACTTTCATTTTATCGAATACAAAACCAAATAGATTCATATATCATGATTTAAATCAAGCGAAATGTTAACCTTCTTATTTCTCAAACTTGTAATCACATAGGCCAAAATCTCATTTTTGTGCAAGGGTCATTCCAATACTTTTATTTTATCGAATACACAACCAAAGAGGTTCACAAATCATGCATTAAATCAAGGGAGAAATTCAACCTTCACATTTATCAAATTTGCAACCATATAGGCTAATATCTCATTTTCGCGACAAGGGTCATCCCAATACTTTATATTTACCGAATTTAGAACCAAATAGGTTCAAATATCATGTTTCGCCCCAAGAGACATCGAGGGACAAGCTCAACCTTCATATTTATCAAACATGTAAACATATAGGCTACAATCTCATTTTTGCACAAGGGTCATTCTAATGCTTTCATTGTCCCGAATACATAACCAAATAGGTTCACAAATCATGATTTAAATCAAGGGAAAAATTCAACCTTCACATTTATCAAATTTGCAACCATATAGGCTAATATCTCTTTTTCGCAACAAGGGTCATCCACAATACTTTATATTTACCGAATAACATGTAACCATATAGGCTACAATCTCATTTTTGCACAAGGGTCATTCTAATGCTTTCTTTTTACCGAATACATAACCAAATAGGGTCACAAATAATGATTTAAATCAAGGGACAAATTCAACCTTCACATTTATCAAATTTGCAACCATATAGGCTAATATCTCTTTTTCGCAACAAGGGTCATCCACAATACTTTATATTTACCGAATAACATGTAACCATATAGGCTACAATCTCATTTTTGCACAAGGGTCATTCTAATGCTTTCATTTTACCGAATACATAACCAAATAGGTTCACAAATCATGATTTAAATCAAGGGACACATTCAACCTTCACATTTATCAAATTTGCAACCATATAGGCTAATATCTCTTTTTCGCAACAAGGGTCATCCACAATACTTTATATTTACCGAATTTAGAAACAAATAGGTTCAAATATCATGTTTCGCATCAAGGGACATCGAGGGACAAGATCAACCTTCATATTTATCAAAACATTGTAATCATATAGGCTACAATCTCATTTTTCCACAAGGGTCATTCTAATACTTTCATTTTGCCGAATACATAACCAAATAGGTTCACATATCATGATTTAAATCAAGGGACAAATTCAACCTTCACATTTATCAAATTTGCAACCATATAGGCTAATATCTCTTTTTCGCAACAAGGGTCATCCACAATACTTTATATTTACCGAATTTAGAAACAAATAGGTTCAAATATCATGTTTCGCATCAAGGGACATCGAGGGACAAGCTCAACCTTCATATTTATCAAAACATGTAACCATATAGGCTACAATCTCATTTTTCCACAAGGGTCATTCTAATACTTTCATTTTGCCGAATACATAACCAAACAGGATCACAAATCATGCTTTAAATCAAGGAACATATTCAACCTTCCCATTTATCAAATATGCAACCATATAGGCTAATATCTCTTTTTCGCAACAAGGGTCATCCACAATACTTTATATTTACCGAATTTAGAAACAAATAGGTTCAAATATCATGTTTCGCATCAAGGGACATCGAGGGACAAGATCAACCTTCATATTTATCAAAACATTGTAATCATATAGGCTACAATCTCATTTTTCCACAAGGGTCATTCTAATACTTTCATTTTGCCGAATACATAACCAAATAGGTTCACATATCATGATTTAAATCAAGGGACAAATTCAACCTTCACATTTATCAAATTTGCAACCATATAGGCTAATATCTCTTTTTCGCAACAAGGGTCATCCACAATACTTTATATTTACCGAATTTAGAAACAAATAGGTTCAAATATCATGTTTCGCATCAAGGGACATCGAGGGACAAGCTCAACCTTCATATTTATCAAAACATGTAACCATATAGGCTACAATCTCATTTTTCCACAAGGGTCATTCTAATACTTTCATTTTGCCGAATACATAACCAAACAGGATCACAAATCATGCTTTAAATCAAGGAACATATTCAACCTTCCCATTTATCAAATATGCAACCATATAGGCTAATATCTCATTTTCGCGACAAGGGTCATCCCAATACATTATATTTACCAAATTTAGAACCAAAAAGGTTCAAATAACATCTTTCGCGCCAAAGAACGTCGAGAAACAAGCTCAACCTTCATACATATATCAAACATATAACCATATAGGCTCAAATCTCATTTTTACGCAAGGGTCGTTCCAATACTTTCATTTTATCGAATACAAAACCAAATAGAATCATATATCATGATTTAAATCAAGCGAAATGTTAACCTTCTTATTTCTCAAACTTGTAATCACATAGGCCAAAATCTCATTTTTGTGCAAGGGTCATTCCAATACTTTTATTTTATCAAATACACAACCAAAGAGGTTCACAAATCATGCATTAAATCAAGGGAGAAATTCAACCTTCACATTTATCAAATTTGCAACCATATAGGCTAATATCTCATTTTCGCGACAAGGGTCATCCCAATACTTTATATTTACCGAATTTAGAACCAAATAGGTTCAAATATCATGTTTCGCCCCAAGAGACATCGAGGGACAAGCTCAACCTTCATATTTATCAAACATGTAAACATATAGGCTACAATCTCATTTTTGCACAAGGGTCATTCTAATGCTTTCATTGTCCCGAATACATAACCAAATAGGTTCACAAATCATGATTTAAATCAAGGGAAAAATTCAACCTTCACATTTATCAAATTTGCAACCATATAGGCTAATATCTCTTTTTCGCAACAAGGGTCATCCACAATACTTTATATTTACCGAATAACATGTAACCATATAGGCTACAATCTCATTTTTGCACAAGGGTCATTCTAATGCTTTCATTTTACCGAATACATAACCAAATAGGTTCACAAATAATGATTTAAATCAAGGGACAAATTCAACCTTCACATTTATCAAATTTGCAACCATATAGGCTAATATCTCTTTTTCGCAACAAGGGTCATCCACAATACTTTATATTTACCGAATAACATGTAACCATATAGGCTACAATCTCATTTTTGCACAAGGGTCATTCTAATGCTTTCATTTTACCGAATACATAACCAAATAGGTTCACAAATCATGATTTAAATCAAGGGACACATTCAACCTTCACATTTATCAAATTTGCAACCATATAGGCTAATATCTCTTTTTCGCAACAAGGGTCATCCACAATACTTTATATTTACCGAATTTAGAAACAAATAGGTTCAAATATCATGTTTCGCATCAAGGGACATCGAGGGACAAGATCAACCTTCATATTTATCAAAACATTGTAATCATATAGGCTACAATCTCATTTTTCCACAAGGGTCATTCTAATACTTTCATTTTGCCGAATACATAACCAAATAGGTTCACATATCATGATTTAAATCAAGGGACAAATTCAACCTTCACATTTATCAAATTTGCAACCATATAGGCTAATATCTCTTTTTCGCAACAAGGGTCATCCACAATACTTTATATTTACCGAATTTAGAAACAAATAGGTTCAAATATCATGTTTCGCATCAAGGGACATCGAGGGACAAGCTCAACCTTCATATTTATCAAAACATGTAACCATATAGGCTACAATCTCATTTTTCCACAAGGGTCATTCTAATACTTTCATTTTGCCGAATACATAACCAAACAGGATCACAAATCATGCTTTAAATCAAGGAACATATTCAACCTTCCCATTTATCAAATATGCAACCATATAGGCTAATATCTCATTTTCGCGACAAGGGTCATCCCAATACATTATATTTACCAAATTTAGAACCAAAAAGGTTCAAATAACATCTTTCGCGCCAAAGAACGTCGAGAAACAAGCTCAACCTTCATACATATATCAAACATATAACCATATAGGCTCAAATCTCATTTTTACGCAAGGGTCGTTCCAATACTTTCATTTTATCGAATACAAAACCAAATAGAATCATATATCATGATTTAAATCAAGCGAAATGTTAACCTTCTTATTTCTCAAACTTGTAATCACATAGGCCAAAATCTCATTTTTGTGCAAGGGTCATTCCAATACTTTTATTTTATCAAATACACAACCAAAGAGGTTCACAAATCATGCATTAAATCAAGGGAGAAATTCAACCTTCACATTTATCAAATTTGCAACCATATAGGCTAATATCTCATTTTCGCGACAAGGGTCATCCCAATACTTTATATTTACCGAATTTAGAACCAAATAGGTTCAAATATCATGTTTCGCCCCAAGAGACATCGAGGGACAAGCTCAACCTTCATATTTATCAAACATGTAAACATATAGGCTACAATCTCATTTTTGCACAAGGGTCATTCTAATGCTTTCATTGTCCCGAATACATAACCAAATAGGTTCACAAATCATGATTTAAATCAAGGGAAAAATTCAACCTTCACATTTATCAAATTTGCAACCATATAGGCTAATATCTCTTTTTCGCAACAAGGGTCATCCACAATACTTTATATTTACCGAATAACATGTAACCATATAGGCTACAATCTCATTTTTGCACAAGGGTCATTCTAATGCTTTCATTTTACCGAATACATAACCAAATAGGTTCACAAATAATGATTTAAATCAAGGGACAAATTCAACCTTCACATTTATCAAATTTGCAACCATATAGGCTAATATCTCTTTTTCGCAACAAGGGTCATCCACAATACTTTATATTTACCGAATAACATGTAACCATATAGGCTACAATCTCATTTTTGCACAAGGGTCATTCTAATGCTTTCATTTTACCGAATACATAACCAAATAGGTTCACAAATCATGATTTAAATCAAGGGACACATTCAACCTTCACATTTATCAAATTTGCAACCATATAGGCTAATATCTCTTTTTCGCAACAAGGGTCATCCACAATACTTTATATTTACCGAATTTAGAAACAAATAGGTTCAAATATCATGTTTCGCATCAAGGGACATCGAGGGACAAGATCAACCTTCATATTTATCAAAACATTGTAATCATATAGGCTACAATCTCATTTTTCCACAAGGGTCATTCTAATACTTTCATTTTGCCGAATACATAACCAAATAGGTTCACATATCATGATTTAAATCAAGGGACAAATTCAACCTTCACATTTATCAAATTTGCAACCATATAGGCTAATATCTCTTTTTCGCAACAAGGGTCATCCACAATACTTTATATTTACCGAATTTAGAAACAAATAGGTTCAAATATCATGTTTCGCATCAAGGGACATCGAGGGACAAGCTCAACCTTCATATTTATCAAAACATGTAACCATATAGGCTACAATCTCATTTTTCCACAAGGGTCATTCTAATACTTTCATTTTGCCGAATACATAACCAAACAGGATCACAAATCATGCTTTAAATCAAGGAACATATTCAACCTTCCCATTTATCAAATATGCAACCATATAGGCTAATATCTCATTTTCGCGACAAGGGTCATCCCAATACATTATATTTACCAAATTTAGAACCAAAAAGGTTCAAATAACATCTTTCGCGCCAAAGAACGTCGAGAAACAAGCTCAACCTTCATACATATATCAAACATATAACCATATAGGCTCAAATCTCATTTTTACGCAAGGGTCGTTCCAATACTTTCATTTTATCGAATACAAAACCAAATAGATTCATATATCATGATTTAAATCAAGCGAAATGTTAACCTTCTTATTTCTCAAACTTGTAATCACATAGGCCAAAATCTCATTTTTGTGCAAGGGTCATTCCAATACTTTTATTTTATCAAATACACAACCAAAGAGGTTCACAAATCATGCATTAAATCAAGGGAGAAATTCAACCTTCACATTTATCAAATTTGCAACCATATAGGCTAATATCTCATTTTCGCGACAAGGGTCATCCCAATACTTTATATTTACCGAATTTAGAACCAAATAGGTTCAAATATCATGTTTCGCCCCAAGAGACATCGAGGGACAAGCTCAACCTTCATATTTATCAAACATGTAAACATATAGGCTACAATCTCATTTTTGCACAAGGGTCATTCTAATGCTTTCATTGTCCCGAATACATAACCAAATAGGTTCACAAATCATGATTTAAATCAAGGGAAAAATTCAACCTTCACATTTATCAAATTTGCAACCATATAGGCTAATATCTCTTTTTCGCAACAAGGGTCATCCACAATACTTTATATTTACCGAATAACATGTAACCATATAGGCTACAATCTCATTTTTGCACAAGGGTCATTCTAATGCTTTCATTTTACCGAATACATAACCAAATAGGTTCACAAATAATGATTTAAATCAAGGGACAAATTCAACCTTCACATTTATCAAATTTGCAACCATATAGGCTAATATCTCTTTTTCGCAACAAGGGTCATCCACAATACTTTATATTTACCGAATAACATGTAACCATATAGGCTACAATCTCATTTTTGCACAAGGGTCATTCTAATGCTTTCATTTTACCGAATACATAACCAAATAGGTTCACAAATCATGATTTAAATCAAGGGACAAATTCAACCTTCACATTTATCAAATTTGCAACCATATAGGCTAATATCTCTTTTTCGCAACAAGGGTCATCCACAATACTTTATATTTACCGAATAACATGTAACCATATAGGCTACAATCTCATTTTTGCACAAGGGTCATTCTAATGCTTTCATTTTACCGAATACATAACCAAATAGGTTCACAAATCATGATTTAAATCAAGGGACACATTCAACCTTCACATTTATCAAATTTGCAACCATATAGGCTAATATCTCTTTTTCGCAACAAGGGTCATCCACAATACTTTATATTTACCGAATTTAGAAACAAATAGGTTCAAATATCATGTTTCGCATCAAGGGACATCGAGGGACAAGATCAACCTTCATATTTATCAAAACATTGTAATCATATAGGCTACAATCTCATTTTTCCACAAGGGTCATTCTAATACTTTCATTTTGCCGAATACATAACCAAATAGGTTCACATATCATGATTTAAATCAAGGGACAAATTCAACCTTCACATTTATCAAATTTGCAACCATATAGGCTAATATCTCTTTTTCGCAACAAGGGTCATCCACAATACTTTATATTTACCGAATTTAGAAACAAATAGGTTCAAATATCATGTTTCGCATCAAGGGACATCGAGGGACAAGCTCAACCTTCATATTTATCAAAACATGTAACCATATAGGCTACAATCTCATTTTTCCACAAGGGTCATTCTAATACTTTCATTTTGCCGAATACATAACCAAACAGGATCACAAATCATGCTTTAAATCAAGGAACATATTCAACCTTCCCATTTATCAAATATGCAACCATATAGGCTAATATCTCATTTTCGCGACAAGGGTCATCCCAATACATTATATTTACCAAATTTAGAACCAAAAAGGTTCAAATAACATCTTTCGCGCCAAAGAACGTCGAGAAACAAGCTCAACCTTCATACATATATCAAACATATAACCATATAGGCTCAAATCTCATTTTTACGCAAGGGTCGTTCCAATACTTTCATTTTATCGAATAC
The DNA here is from genome assembly GCA_958299785.1 of Medicago lupulina. Taxonomy (NCBI): domain Eukaryota; kingdom Viridiplantae; phylum Streptophyta; class Magnoliopsida; order Fabales; family Fabaceae; genus Medicago; species Medicago lupulina. Next base: position 48,750,914 of record OY283140.1, read on the forward strand.
AAAACCAAATAGATTCATATATCATGATTTAAATCAAGCGAAATGTTAACCTTCTTATTTCTCAAACTTGTAATCACATAGGCCAAAATCTCATTTTTGTGCAAGGGTCATTCCAATACTTTTATTTTATCAAATACACAACCAAAGAGGTTCACAAATCATGCATTAAATCAAGGGAGAAATTCAACCTTCACATTTATCAAATTTGCAACCATATAGGCTAATATCTCATTTTCGCGACAAGGGTCATCCCAATACTTTATATTTACCGAATTTAGAACCAAATAGGTTCAAATATCATGTTTCGCCCCAAGAGACATCGAGGGACAAGCTCAACCTTCATATTTATCAAACATGTAAACATATAGGCTACAATCTCATTTTTGCACAAGGGTCATTCTAATGCTTTCATTGTCCCGAATACATAACCAAATAGGTTCACAAATCATGATTTAAATCAAGGGAAAAATTCAACCTTCACATTTATCAAATTTGCAACCATATAGGCTAATATCTCTTTTTCGCAACAAGGGTCATCCACAATACTTTATATTTACCGAATAACATGTAACCATATAGGCTACAATCTCATTTTTGCACAAGGGTCATTCTAATGCTTTCATTTTACCGAATACATAACCAAATAGGTTCACAAATAATGATTTAAATCAAGGGACAAATTCAACCTTCACATTTATCAAATTTGCAACCATATAGGCTAATATCTCTTTTTCGCAACAAGGGTCATCCACAATACTTTATATTTACCGAATAACATGTAACCATATAGGCTACAATCTCATTTTTGCACAAGGGTCATTCTAATGCTTTCATTTTACCGAATACATAACCAAATAGGTTCACAAATCATGATTTAAATCAAGGGACAAATTCAACCTTCACATTTATCAAATTTGCAACCATATAGGCTAATATCTCTTTTTCGCAACAAGGGTCATCCACAATACTTTATATTTACCCAATAACATGTAACCATATAGGCTACAATCTCATTTTTGCACAAGGGTCATTCTAATGCTTTCATTTTACCGAATACATAACCAAATAGGTTCACAAATCATGATTTAAATCAAAGGACAAATTCAACCTTCACATTTATCAAATTTGCAACCATATAGGCTAATATCTCTTTTTCGCAACAAGGGTCATCCACAATACTTTATATTTACCGAATTTAGAAACAAATAGGTTCAAATATCATGTTTCGCATCAAGGGACATCGAGGGACAAGCTCAACCTTCATATTTATCAAAACATGTAATCATATAGGCTACAATCTCATTTTTCCACAAGGGTCATTCTAATACTTTCATTTTGCCGAATACATAACCAAATAGGTTCACAAATCATGCTTTAAATCAAGGGACAAATTCAACCTGCCCATTTATCAAATTTGCAACCATATAGGGTAATATCTCTTTTTCGCAACAAGGGTCATCCACAATACTTTATATTTACCGAATTTAGAAACAAATAGGTTCAAATATCAAGTTTCGCATCAAGGGACATCGAGGGACAAGATCAACCTTCATATTTATCAAAACATTGTAATCATATAGGCTACAATCTCATTTTTCCACAAGGGTCATTCTAATACTTTCATTTTGCCGAATACATAACCAAATAGGTTCACATATCATGATTTAAATCAAGGGACAAATTCAACCTTCACATTTATCAAATTTGCAACCATATAGGCTAATATCTCTTTTTCGCAACAAGGGTCATCCACAATACTTTATATTTACCGAATTTAGAAACAAATAGGTTCAAATATCATGTTTCGCATCAAGGGACATCGAGGGACAAGCTCAACCTTCATATTTATCAAAACATGTAACCATATAGGCTACAATCTCATTTTTCCACAAGGGTCATTCTAATACTTTCATTTTGCCGAATACATAACCAAACAGGATCACAAATCATGCTTTAAATCAAGGAACATATTCAACCTTCCCATTTATCAAATATGCAACCATATAGGCTAATATCTCATTTTCGCGACAAGGGTCATCCCAATACATTATATTTACCAAATTTAGAACCAAAAAGGTTCAAATAACATCTTTCGCGCCAAAGAACGTCGAGAAACAAGCTCAACCTTCATACATATATCAAACATATAACCATATAGGCTCAAATCTCATTTTTACGCAAGGGTCGTTCCAATACTTTCATTTTATCGAATACAAAACCAAATAGAATCATATATCATGATTTAAATCAAGCGAAATGTTAACCTTCTTATTTCTCAAACTTGTAATCACATAGGCCAAAATCTCATTTTTGTGCAAGGGTCATTCCAATACTTTTATTTTATCAAATACACAACCAAAGAGGTTCACAAATCATGCATTAAATCAAGGGAGAAATTCAACCTTCACATTTATCAAATTTGCAACCATATAGGCTAATATCTCATTTTCGCGACAAGGGTCATCCCAATACTTTATATTTACCGAATTTAGAACCAAATAGGTTCAAATATCATGTTTCGCCCCAAGAGACATCGAGGGACAAGCTCAACCTTCATATTTATCAAACATGTAAACATATAGGCTACAATCTCATTTTTGCACAAGGGTCATTCTAATGCTTTCATTGTCCCGAATACATAACCAAATAGGTTCACAAATCATGATTTAAATCAAGGGAAAAATTCAACCTTCACATTTATCAAATTTGCAACCATATAGGCTAATATCTCTTTTTCGCAACAAGGGTCATCCAAAATACTTTATATTTACCGAATAACATGTAACCATATAGGCTACAATCTCATTTTTGCACAAGGGTCATTCTAATGCTTTCATTTTACCGAATACATAACCAAATAGGTTCACAAATAATGATTTAAATCAAGGGACAAATTCAACCTTCACATTTATCAAATTTGCAACCATATAGGCTAATATCTCTTTTTCGCAACAAGGGTCATCCACAATACTTTATATTTACCGAATAACATGTAACCATATAGGCTACAATCTCATTTTTGCACAAGGGTCATTCTAATGCTTTCATTTTACCGAATACATAACCAAATAGGTTCACAAATCATGATTTAAATCAAGGGACACATTCAACCTTCACATTTATCAAATTTGCAACCATATAGGCTAATATCTCTTTTTCGCAACAAGGGTCATCCACAATACTTTATATTTACCGAATTTAGAAACAAATAGGTTCAAATATCATGTTTCGCATCAAGGGACATCGAGGGACAAGATCAACCTTCATATTTATCAAAACATTGTAATCATATAGGCTACAATCTCATTTTTCCACAAGGGTCATTCTAATACTTTCATTTTGCCGAATACATAACCAAATAGGTTCACATATCATGATTTAAATCAAGGGACAAATTCAACCTTCACATTTATCAAATTTGCAACCATATAGGCTAATATCTCTTTTTCGCAACAAGGGTCATCCACAATACTTTATATTTACCGAATTTAGAAACAAATAGGTTCAAATATCATGTTTCGCATCAAGGGACATCGAGGGACAAGCTCAACCTTCATATTTATCAAAACATGTAACCATATAGGCTACAATCTCATTTTTCCACAAGGGTCATTCTAATACTTTCATTTTGCCGAATACATAACCAAACAGGATCACAAATCATGCTTTAAATCAAGGAACATATTCAACCTTCCCATTTATCAAATATGCAACCATATAGGCTAATATCTCATTTTCGCGACAAGGGTCATCCCAATACATTATATTTACCAAATTTAGAACCAAAAAGGTTCAAATAACATCTTTCGCGCCAAAGAACGTCGAGAAACAAGCTCAACCTTCATACATATATCAAACATATAACCATATAGGCTCAAATCTCATTTTTACGCAAGGGTCGTTCCAATACTTTCATTTTATCGAATACAAAACCAAATAGATTCATATATCATGATTTAAATCAAGCGAAATGTTAACCTTCTTATTTCTCAAACTTGTAATCACATAGGCCAAAATCTCATTTTTGTGCAAGGGTCATTCCAATACTTTTATTTTATCAAATACACAACCAAAGAGGTTCACAAATCATGCATTAAATCAAGGGAGAAATTCAACCTTCACATTTATCAAATTTGCAACCATATAGGCTAATATCTCATTTTCGCGACAAGGGTCATCCCAATACTTTATATTTACCGAATTTAGAACCAAATAGGTTCAAATATCATGTTTCGCCCCAAGAGACATCGAGGGACAAGCTCAACCTTCATATTTATCAAACATGTAAACATATAGGCTACAATCTCATTTTTGCACAAGGGTCATTCTAATGCTTTCATTGTCCCGAATACATAACCAAATAGGTTCACAAATCATGATTTAAATCAAGGGAAAAATTCAACCTTCACATTTATCAAATTTGCAACCATATAGGCTAATATCTCTTTTTCGCAACAAGGGTCATCCACAATACTTTATATTTACCGAATAACATGTAACCATATAGGCTACAATCTCATTTTTGCACAAGGGTCATTCTAATGCTTTCATTTTACCGAATACATAACCAAATAGGTTCACAAATAATGATTTAAATCAAGGGACAAATTCAACCTTCACATTTATCAAATTTGCAACCATATAGGCTAATATCTCTTTTTCGCAACAAGGGTCATCCACAATACTTTATATTTACCGAATAACATGTAACCATATAGGCTACAATCTCATTTTTGCACAAGGGTCATTCTAATGCTTTCATTTTACCGAATACATAACCAAATAGGTTCACAAATCATGATTTAAATCAAGGGACAAATTCAACCTTCACATTTATCAAATTTGCAACCATATAGGCTAATATCTCTTTTTCGCAACAAGGGTCATCCACAATACTTTATATTTACCCAATAACATGTAACCATATAGGCTACAATCTCATTTTTGCACAAGGGTCATTCTAATGCTTTCATTTTACCGAATACATAACCAAATAGGTTCACAAATCATGATTTAAATCAAAGGACAAATTCAACCTTCACATTTATCAAATTTGCAACCATATAGGCTAATATCTCTTTTTCGCAACAAGGGTCATCCACAATACTTTATATTTACCGAATTTAGAAACAAATAGGTTCAAATATCATGTTTCGCATCAAGGGACATCGAGGGACAAGCTCAACCTTCATATTTATCAAAACATGTAATCATATAGGCTACAATCTCATTTTTCCACAAGGGTCATTCTAATACTTTCATTTTGCCGAATACATAACCAAATAGGTTCACAAATCATGCTTTAAATCAAGGGACAAATTCAACCTGCCCATTTATCAAATTTGCAACCATATAGGGTAATATCTCTTTTTCGCAACAAGGGTCATCCACAATACTTTATATTTACCGAATTTAGAAACAAATAGGTTCAAATATCAAGTTTCGCATCAAGGGACATCGAGGGACAAGCTCAACCTTCATATTTATCAAAACATGTAACCATATAGGCTACAATCTCATTTTTCCACAAGGGTCATTCTAATACTTTCATTTTGCCGAATACATAACCAAATAGGATCACAAATCAGGCTTTAAATCAAGGAACATATTCAAGCTTCCCATTTATCAAATATGCAACCATATAGGCTAATATCTCTTTTTTCGCAACAAGGGTCATCCCTATACTTTATATGTACCGAATTTAGAATCAAATAGGTTCAAATATCATGTTTCGCCCCAAGAGACATCGAGGGACAAGCTCAACCTTCATAATTATCAAACATGTAACCATATAGGCTACAATCTCATTTTTGCACAAGGGTCATTCTAATGCTTTCATTTTACCGAATGCATAACCAAATAGGTTCACAAATCATGATTTAAATCAAGGGACAAATTCAACCTTCACATTTATCAAATTTGCAACCATATAGGCTAATATCTCTTTTTCGCAACAAGGGTCATCCACAATACTTTATATTTACCGAATTTAGAAACAAATAGGTTCAAATATCATGTTTCCCATCAAGGGACATCGAGGGACAAGCTCAACCTTCATATTTATCAAAACATGTAATCATATAGGCTACAATCTCATTTTTCCACAAGGGTCATTCTAATACTTTCATTTTGCCGAATACATAACCAAATAGGATCACAAATCATGCTTTAAATCAAGGAACATATTCAACCTTCCCATTTATCAAATATGCAACCATATAGGCTAATATCTCATTTTCGCGACAAGGGTCATCCCAATACATTATATTTACCAAATTTAGAACCAAAAAGGTTCAAATAACATCTTTCGCGCCAAAGAACGTCGAGGGACAAGCTCAACCTTCATACATATATCAAACATATAACCATATAGGATCAAATCTCATTTTTACGCAAGGGTCGTTCCAATACTTTCATTTTATCGAATACAAAACCAAATAGATTCATATATCATGATTTAAATCAAGCGAAATGTTAACCTTCTTATTTCTCAAACTTGTAATCACATAGGCCAAAATCTCATTTTTGTGCAAGGGTCATTCCAATACTTTTATTTTATCAAATACACAACCAAAGAGGTTCACAAATCATGCATTAAATCAAGGGAGAAATTCAACCTTCACATTTATCAAATTTGCAACCATATAGGCTAATATCTCATTTTCGCGACAAGGGTCATCCCAATACTTTATATTTACCGAATTTAGAACCAAATAGGTTCAAATATCATGTTTCCCATCAAGGGACATAGAGGGACAAGCTCAACCTTCATATTTATCAAACATGTAATCATATAGGCTACAATCTCATTTTTCCACAAGGGTCATTCTAATACTTTCATTTCGCCGAATACATAACCAAATAGGTTCACAAATCATGCTTTAAATCAAGGGACAAATTCAACCTTCCCATTTATCAAATTTGCAACCATATAGGGTAATATCTCTTTTTCGCAACAAGGGTCATCCACAATACTTTATATTTACCCAATAACATGTAACCATATAGGCTACAATCTCATTTTTGCACAAGGGTCATTCTAATGCTTTCATTTTACCGAATACATAACCAAATAGGTTCACAAATCATGATTTAAATCAAAGGACAAATTCAACCTTCACATTTATCAAATTTGCAACCATATAGGCTAATATCTCTTTTTCGCAACAAGGGTCATCCACAATACTTTATATTTACCGAATTTAGAAACAAATAGGTTCAAATATCATGTTTCGCATCAAGGGACATCGAGGGACAAGCTCAACCTTCATATTTATCAAAACATGTAATCATATAGGCTACAATCTCATTTTTCCACAAGGGTCATTCTAATACTTTCATTTTGCCGAATACATAACCAAATAGGTTCACAAATCATGCTTTAAATCAAGGGACAAATTCAACCTTCCCATTTATCAAATTTGCAACCATATAGGGTAATATCTCTTTATCGCAACAAGGGTCATCCACAATACTTTATATTTACCGAATTTAGAAACAAATAGGTTCAAATATCAAGTTTCGCATCAAGGGACATCGAGGGACAAGCTCAACCTTCATATTTATCAAAACATGTAACCATATAGGCTACAATCTCATTTTTCCACAAGGGTCATTCTAATACTTTCATTTTGCCGAATACATAACCAAATAGGATCACAAATCATGCTTTAAATCAAGGAACATATTCAAGCTTCCCATTTATCAAATATGCAACCATATAGGCTAATATCTCTTTTTTCGCAACATGGGTCATCCCTATACTTTATATGTACCGAATTTAGAATCAAATAGGTTCAAATATCATGTTTCGCCCCAAGAGACATCGAGGGACAAGCTCAACCTTCATATTTATCAAACATGTAACCATATAGGCTACAATCTCATTTTTGCACAAGGGTCATTCTAATGCTTTCATTTTACCGAATGCATAACCAAATAGGTTCACAAATCATGATTTAAATCAAGGGACAAATTCAACCTTCACATTTATCAAATTTTCAACCATATAGGCTAATATCTCTTTTTCGCAACAAGGGTCATCCACAATACTTTATATTTACCGAATTTAGAAACAAATAGGTTCAAATATCATGTTTCCCATCAAGGGAAATCGAGGGACAAGCTCAACCTTCATATTTATCAAAACATGTAATCATATAGGCTACAATCTCATTTTTCCACAAGGGTCATTCTAATACTTTCATTTTGCCGAATACATAACCAAATAGGATCACAAATCATGCTTTAAATCAAGGAACATATTCAACCTTCCCATTTATCAAATATGCAACCATATAGGCTAATATCTCATTTTCGCGACAAGGGTCATCCCAATACATTATATTTACCAAATTTAGAACCAAAAAGGTTCAAATAACATCTTTCGCGCCAAAGAACGTCGAGGGACAAGCTCAACCTTCATACATATATCAAACATATAACCATATAGGCTCAAATCTCATTTTTACGCAAGGGTCATTCCAATACTTTCATTTTATCGAATACAAAACCAAATAGATTCATATATCATGATTTAAATCAAGCGAAATGATAACCTTCTTATTTCTCAAACTTGTAATCACATAGGCCAAAATCTCATTTTTACGCAAGGGTCGTTCCAATACTTTCATTTTATCGAATACAAAACCAAATAGATTCATATATCATGATTTAAATCAAGGGAAATGTTAACCTTCTTATTTCTCAAACTTGTAATCACATAGAATACACAAGGGTCATTCCAATACTTTTATTTTATCGAATACACAACCAAAGAGGTTCACAAATCATGCATTAAATCAAGGGAGAAATTCAACCTTCACATTTATCAAATTTGCAACCATATAGGCTAATATCTCTTTTTCGCAACAAGGGTCATCCACAATACTTTATATTTACCGAATTTAGAAACAAATAGGTTCAAATATCATGTTTCGCATCAAGGGACATCGAGGGACAAGCTCAACCTTCATATTTATCAAAACATGTAATCATATAGGCTACAATCTCATTTTTCCACAAGGGTCATTCTAATACTTTCATTTTGCCGAATACATAACCAAATAGGATCACAAATCATGCTTTAAATCAAGGAACATATTCAACCTTCCCATTTATCAAATATGCAACCATATAGGCTAATATCTCATTTTCGCGACAAGGGTCATCCCAATACATTATATTTACCAAATTTAGAACCAAAAAGGTTCAAATAACATCTTTCGCACCAAAGAACGTCGAGGGACAAGCTCAACCTTCATACATATATCAAACATATAACCATATAGGCTAAAATCTCATTTTTACGCAAGGGTCGTTCCAATACTTTCATTTTATCGAATACAAAACCAAATAGATTCATATATCATGATTTAAATCAAGGGAAATGTTAACCTTCTTATTTCTCAAACTTGTAATCACATAGAATACACAAGGGTCATTCCAATACTTTTATTTTATCGAATACACAACCAAAGAGGTTCACAAATCATGCATTAAATCAAGGGAGAAATTCAACCTTCACATTTATCAAATTTGCAACCATATAGGCTAATATCTCATTTTCGCGACAAGGGTCATCCCAATACTTTATATTTACCGAATTTAGAACCAAATAGGTTCAAATATCATGTTTCGCATCAAGGGACATCGAGGGACAAGTTCAACCTTCATATATATATATATATATATATATATATATATATATATATCAAACATATAACCATATAGGCTAAAATCTCATTTTTACGCAAGGGTCCTTCCAATACTTTCATTTTATCGAATACAAAACCAAATAGATTCATATATCATGATTTAAATCAAGGGAAATGTTAACCTTCTTATTTCTCAAACTTGTAATCACATAGAATACACAAGGGTCATTCCAATACTTTTATTTTATCGAATACACAACCAAAGAGGTTCACAAATCATGCATTAAATCAAGGGAGAAATTCAACCTTCACATTTATCAAATTTGCAACCATATAGGCTAATATCTCATTTTCGCGACAAGGGTCATCCCAATACTTTATATTTACCGAATTTAGAACCAAATAGGTTCAAATATCATGTTTCGCATCAAGGGACATCGAGGGACAAGCTCAACCTTCATATTTATCAAACATGTAACCATATAGGCTACAATCTCATTTTTGCACAAGGGTCATTCTAATACTTTCATATTACCGAATACATAACCAAATAGGTTCACAAATCATGCTTTAAATCAAGGGACAAATTCAACCTTACCATTTATCAAATTTGCAACCATATAGGATAATATCTCATTGTCGCGTCAAGGGTCATCCCAATACTTTATATTTACCGAATTTAGAGCCAAATAGGTTCCAATATCATCTTTCGCACCAAGGGACATCGATGGACAAGCTCAACCTTCATATATATCAAACAAATAACCATATAGGCTAAAATCTCATTTTTGCGCAAGGGTCATCCCAATAGTTTATATTTAACGAATTTAGAACCAAATAGGTTCAAATATCATCTTTCGCACCAAGGGACATCGAGGGACAAGCTCAATCTTCATATATATCAAACAAATAACCATATAGGCTAATATCTCATTTTCGCGACAAGGGTCATCCCAATACATTATATTTACCAAATTTAGAACCAAAAAGGTTCAAATATCATCTTTCGCACCAAAGAACGTCGAGGGACAAGCTCAACCTTCATACATATATCAAACATATAACCATAGAGGCTAAAATCTCATTTTTACGCAAGGGTCGTTCCAATACTTTCATTTTATCGAATACAAAACCAAATAGATTCATATATCATGATTTAAATCAAGGGAAACGTTAACCTTCTTATTTCTCAAACTTGTAATCACATAGGCCAAAATCTCATTTTTGTGCAAGGATCATTCCAATACTTTTATTTTATCAAATACACAACCAAAGAGGTTCACAAATCATGCATTAAATCAAGGGAGAAATTCAACCTTCACATTTATCAAATTTGCAACCATATAGGCTAATATCTCATTTTCGCGACAAGGGTCATCCCAATACTTTATATTTACCGAATTTAGAACCAAATAGGTTCAAATATCATGTTTCGCATCAAGGGACATCGAGGGACAAGTTCAACCTTCATATATATATATATATATATATATATATATATATATATATATATATATCAAACATATAACCATATAGGCTAAAATCTCATTTTTACGCAAGGGTCCTTCCAATACTTTCATTTTATCGAATACAAAACCAAATAGATTCATATATCATGATTTAAATCAAGGGAAATGTTAACCTTCTTATTTCTCAAACTTGTAATCACATAGAATACACAAGGGTCATTCCAATACTTTTATTTTATCGAATACACAACCAAAGAGGTTCACAAATCATGCATTAAATCAAGGGAGAAATTCAACCTTCACATTTATCAAATTTGCAACCATATAGGCTAATATCTCATTTTCGCGACAAGGGTCATCCCAATACTTTATATTTACCGAATTTAGAACCAAATAGGTTCAAATATCATGTTTCGCATCAAGGGACATCGAGGGACAAGCTCAACCTTCATATTTATCAAACATGTAACCATATAGGCTACAATCTCATTTTTGCACAAGGGTCATTCTAATACTTTCATATTACCGAATACATAACCAAATAGGTTCACAAATCATGCTTTAAATCAAGGGACAAATTCAACCTTACCATTTATCAAATTTGCAACCATATAGGATAATATCTCATTGTCGCGTCAAGGGTCATCCCAATACTTTATATTTACCGAATTTAGAGCCAAATAGGTTCCAATATCATCTTTCGCACCAAGGGACATCGATGGACAAGCTCAACCTTCATATATATCAAACAAATAACCATATAGGCTAAAATCTCATTTTTGCGCAAGGGTCATCCCAATAGTTTATATTTAACGAATTTAGAACCAAATAGGTTCAAATATCATCTTTCGCACCAAGGGACATCGAGGGACAAGCTCAATCTTCATATATATCAAACAAATAACCATATAGGCTAATATCTCATTTTCGCGACAAGGGTCATCCCAATACATTATATTTACCAAATTTAGAACCAAAAAGGTTCAAATATCATCTTTCGCACCAAAGAACGTCGAGGGACAAGCTCAACCTTCATACATATATCAAACATATAACCATAGAGGCTAAAATCTCATTTTTACGCAAGGGTCGTTCCAATACTTTCATTTTATCGAATACAAAACCAAATAGATTCATATATCATGATTTAAATCAAGGGAAACGTTAACCTTCTTATTTCTCAAACTTGTAATCACATAGGCCAAAATCTCATTTTTGTGCAAGGATCATTCCAATACTTTTATTTTATCAAATACACAACCAAAGAGGTTCACAAATCATGCATTAAATCAAGGGAGAAATTCAACCTTCACATTTATCAAATTTGCAACCATATAGGCTAATATCTCATTTTCGCGACAAGGGTCATCCCAATACTTTATATTTACCGAATTTAGAACCAAATAGGTTCAAATATCATGTTTCGCATCAAGGGACATCGAGGGACAAGTTCAACCTTCATATATATATATATATATATATATATATATATATATATATATATATATATATATATATATATATATATATATATATATATATATAACCATATAGGCTAAAATCCCATTTTTACGCAAGGGTCGTTCCAATACTTTCATTTTATCGAATACAAAACCAAATAGATTCATATATCATGATTTAAATCAAGGGAAATGTTAACCTTCTTATTTCTCAAACTTGTAATCACATAGAATACACAAGGGTCATTCCAATACTTTTATTTTATCGAATACACAACCAAAGAGGTTCACAAATCATGCATTAAATCAAGGGAGAAATTCAACCTTCACATTTATCAAATTTGCAACCATATAGGCTAATATCTCATTTTCGCGACAAGGGTCATCCCAATACTTTATATTTACCGAATTTAGAACCAAATAGGTTCAAATATCATGTTTCGCATCAAGGGACATCGAGGGACAAGCTCAACCTTCATATTTATCAAACATGTAACCATATAGGCTACAATCTCATTTTTGCACAAGGGTCATTCTAATACTTTCATATTACCGAATACATAACCAAATAGGTTCACAAATCATGCTTTAAATCAAGGGACAAATTCAACCTTACCATTTATCAAATTTGCAACCATATAGGATAATATCTCATTGTCGCGTCAAGGGTCATCCCAATACTTTATATTTACCGAATTTAGAGCCAAATAGGTTCCAATATCATCTTTCGCACCAAGGGACATCGATGGACAAGCTCAACCTTCATATATATCAAACAAATAACCATATAGGCTAAAATCTCATTTTTGCGCAAGGGTCATCCCAATAGTTTATATTTAACGAATTTAGAACCAAATAGGTTCAAATATCATCTTTCGCACCAAGGGACATCGAGGGACAAGCTCAATCTTCATATATATCAAACAAATAACCATATAGGCTAATATCTCATTTTCGCGACAAGGGTCATCCCAATACATTATATTTACCAAATTTAGAACCAAAAAGGTTCAAATATCATCTTTCGCACCAAAGAACGTCGAGGGACAAGCTCAACCTTCATACATATATCAAACATATAACCATAGAGGCTAAAATCTCATTTTTACGCAAGGGTCGTTCCAATACTTTCATTTTATCGAATACAAAACCAAATAGATTCATATATCATGATTTAAATCAAGGGAAACGTTAACCTTCTTATTTCTCAAACTTGTAATCACATAGGCCAAAATCTCATTTTTGTGCAAGGATCATTCCAATACTTTTATTTTATCAAATACACAACCAAAGAGGTTCACAAATCATGCATTAAATCAAGGGAGAAATTCAACCTTCACATTTATCAAATTTGCAACCATATAGGCTAATATCTCATTTTCGCGACAAGGGTCATCCCAATACTTTATATTTACCGAATTTAGAACCAAATAGGTTCAAATATCATGTTTCGCATCAAGGGACATCGAGGGACAAGTTCAACCTTCATATATATATATATATATATATATATATATATATATATATATATATATATATATATATATATATAACCATATAGGCTAAAATCCCATTTTTACGCAAGGGTCGTTCCAATACTTTCATTTTATCGAATACAAAACCAAATAGATTCATATATCATGATTTAAATCAAGGGAAATGTTAACCTTCTTATTTCTCAAACTTGTAATCACATAGAATACACAAGGGTCATTCCAATACTTTTATTTTATCGAATACACAACCAAAGAGGTTCACAAATCATGCATTAAATCAAGGGAGAAATTCAACCTTCACATTTATCAAATTTGCAACCATATAGGCTAATATCTCATTTTCGCGACAAGGGTCATCCCAATACTTTATATTTACCGAATTTAGAACCAAATAGGTTCAAATATCATGTTTCGCATCAAGGGACATCGAGGGACAAGCTCAACCTTCATATTTATCAAACATGTAACCATATAGGCTACAATCTCATTTTTGCACAAGGGTCATTCTAATACTTTCATATTACCGAATACATAACCAAATAGGTTCACAAATCATGCTTTAAATCAAGGGACAAATTCAACCTTACCATTTATCAAATTTGCAACCATATAGGATAATATCTCATTGTCGCGTCAAGGGTCATCCCAGTACTTTATATTTACCGAATTTAGAGCCAAATAGGTTCCAATATCATCTTTCGCACCAAGGGACATCGATGGACAAGCTCAACCTTCATATATATCAAACAAATAACCATATAGGCTAAAATCTCATTTTTGCGCAAGGGTCATCCCAATAGTTTATATTTAACGAATTTAGAACCAAATAGGTTCAAATATCATCTTTCGCACCAAGGGACATCGAGGGACAAGCTCAATCTTCATATATATCAAACAAATAACCATATAGGCTAATATCTCATTTTCGCGACAAGGGTCATCCCAATACATTATATTTACCAAATTTAGAACCAAAAAGGTTCAAATATCATCTTTCGCACCAAAGAACGTCGAGGGACAAGCTCAACCTTCATACATATATCAAACATATAACCATAGAGGCTAAAATCTCATTTTTACGCAAGGGTCGTTCCAATACTTTCATTTTATCGAATACAAAACCAAATAGATTCATATATCATGATTTAAATCAAGGGAAACGTTAACCTTCTTATTTCTCAAACTTGTAATCACATAGGCCAAAATCTCATTTTTGTGCAAGGGTCATTCCAATACTTTTATTTTATCAAATACACAACCAAAGAGGTTCACAAATCATGCATTAAATCAAGGGAGAAATTCAACCTTCACATTTATCAAATTTGCAACCATATAGGCTAATATCTCTTTTTCGCAACAAGGGTCATCCACAATACTTTATATATACCGAATTTAGAAACAAATAGGTTCAAATATCATGTTTTGCATCAAGGGACATCGAGGGACAAGGTCAACCTTCATATTTATCAAAACATGTAATCATATAGGCTACAATCTCATTTTTCCACAAGGGTCATTCTAATACTTTCATTTTGCCGAATACATAACCAAATAGGATCACAAATCATGCTTTAAATCAAGGAACATATTCAACCTTCCGATTTATCAAATATGCAACCATATAGGCTAATATCTCATTTTCGCGACAAGGGTCATCCCAATACATTATATTTACCAAATTTAGAACCAAAAAGGTTCAAATAACATCTTTCGCACCAAAGAACGTCGAGGGACAAGCTCAACCTTCATACATATATCAAACATATAACCATATAGGCTAAAATCTCATTTTTACGCAAGGGTCGTTCCAATACTTTCATTTTATCGAATACAAAACCAAATAGATTCATATATCATGATTTAAATCAAGGGAAATGTTAACCTTCTTATTTCTCAAACTTGTAATCACATAGAATACACAAGGGTCATTCCAATACTTTTATTTTATCGAATACACAACCAAAGAGGTTCACAAATCATGCATTAAATCAAGGGAGAAATTCAACCTTCACATTTATCAAATTTGCAACCATATAGGCTAATATCTCATTTTCGCGACAAGGGTCATCCCAATACTTTATATTTACCGAATTTAGAACCAAATAGGTTCAAATATCATGTTTCGCATCAAGGGACATCGAGGGACAAGCTCAACCTTCATATTTATCAAACATGTAACCATATAGGCTACAATCTCATTTTTGCACAAGGGTCATTCTAATACTTTCATATTACCGAATACATAACCAAATAGGTTCACAAATCATGCTTTAAATCAAGGGACAAATTCAACCTTACCATTTATCAAATTTGCAACCATATAGGATAATATCTCATTGTCGCGTCAAGGGTCATCCCAGTACTTTATATTTACCGAATTTAGAGCCAAATAGGTTCCAATATCATCTTTCGCACCAAGGGACATCGATGGACAAGCTCAACCTTCATATATATCAAACAAATAACCATATAGGCTAAAATCTCATTTTTGCGCAAGGGTCATCCCAATAGTTTATATTTAACGAATTTAGAACCAAATAGGTTCAAATATCATCTTTCGCACCAAGGGACATCGAGGGACAAGCTCAATCTTCATATATATCAAACAAATAACCATATAGGCTAATATCTCATTTTCGCGACAAGGGTCATCCCAATACATTATATTTACCAAATTTAGAACCAAAAAGGTTCAAATATCATCTTTCGCACCAAAGAACGTCGAGGGACAAGCTCAACCTTCATACATATATCAAACATATAACCATAGAGGCTAAAATCTCATTTTTACGCAAGGGTCGTTCCAATACTTTCATTTTATCGAATACAAAACCAAATAGATTCATATATCATGATTTAAATCAAGGGAAACGTTAACCTTCTTATTTCTCAAACTTGTAATCACATAGGCCAAAATCTCATTTTTGTGCAAGGATCATTCCAATACTTTTATTTTATCAAATACACAACCAAAGAGGTTCACAAATCATGCATTAAATCAAGGGAGAAATTCAACCTTCACATTTATCAAATTTGCAACCATATAGGCTAATATCTCATTTTCGCGACAAGGGTCATCCCAATACTTTATATTTACCGAATTTAGAACCAAATAGGTTCAAATATCATGTTTCGCATCAAGGGACATCGAGGGACAAGTTCAACCTTCATATATATATATATATATATATATATATATATATATATATATATATATATATATATATATATATATAACCATATAGGCTAAAATCCCATTTTTACGCAAGGGTCGTTCCAATACTTTCATTTTATCGAATACAAAACCAAATAGATTCATATATCATGATTTAAATCAAGGGAAATGTTAACCTTCTTATTTCTCAAACTTGTAATCACATAGAATACACAAGGGTCATTCCAATACTTTTATTTTATCGAATACACAACCAAAGAGGTTCACAAATCATGCATTAAATCAAGGGAGAAATTCAACCTTCACATTTATCAAATTTGCAACCATATAGGCTAATATCTCATTTTCGCGACAAGGGTCATCCCAATACTTTATATTTACCGAATTTAGAACCAAATAGGTTCAAATATCATGTTTCGCATCAAGGGACATCGAGGGACAAGCTCAACCTTCATATTTATCAAACATGTAACCATATAGGCTACAATCTCATTTTTGCACAAGGGTCATTCTAATACTTTCATATTACCGAATACATAACCAAATAGGTTCACAAATCATGCTTTAAATCAAGGGACAAATTCAACCTTACCATTTATCAAATTTGCAACCATATAGGATAATATCTCATTGTCGCGTCAAGGGTCATCCCAGTACTTTATATTTACCGAATTTAGAGCCAAATAGGTTCCAATATCATCTTTCGCACCAAGGGACATCGATGGACAAGCTCAACCTTCATATATATCAAACAAATAACCATATAGGCTAAAATCTCATTTTTGCGCAAGGGTCATCCCAATAGTTTATATTTAACGAATTTAGAACCAAATAGGTTCAAATATCATCTTTCGCACCAAGGGACATCGAGGGACAAGCTCAATCTTCATATATATCAAACAAATAACCATATAGGCTAATATCTCATTTTCGCGACAAGGGTCATCCCAATACATTATATTTACCAAATTTAGAACCAAAAAGGTTCAAATATCATCTTTCGCACCAAAGAACGTCGAGGGACAAGCTCAACCTTCATACATATATCAAACATATAACCATAGAGGCTAAAATCTCATTTTTACGCAAGGGTCGTTCCAATACTTTCATTTTATCGAATACAAAACCAAATAGATTCATATATCATGATTTAAATCAAGGGAAACGTTAACCTTCTTATTTCTCAAACTTGTAATCACATAGGCCAAAATCTCATTTTTGTGCAAGGGTCATTCCAATACTTTTATTTTATCAAATACACAACCAAAGAGGTTCACAAATCATGCATTAAATCAAGGGAGAAATTCAACCTTCACATTTATCAAATTTGCAACCATATAGGCTAATATCTCTTTTTCGCAACAAGGGTCATCCACAATACTTTATATATACCGAATTTAGAAACAAATAGGTTCAAATATCATGTTTTGCATCAAGGGACATCGAGGGACAAGGTCAACCTTCATATTTATCAAAACATGTAATCATATAGGCTACAATCTCATTTTTCCACAAGGGTCATTCTAATACTTTCATTTTGCCGAATACATAACCAAATAGGATCACAAATCATGCTTTAAATCAAGGAACATATTCAACCTTCCGATTTATCAAATATGCAACCATATAGGCTAATATCTCATTTTCGCGACAAGGGTCATCCCAATACATTATATTTACCAAATTTAGAACCAAAAAGGTTCAAATAACATCTTTCGCACCAAAGAACGTCGAGGGACAAGCTCAACCTTCATACATATATCAAACATATAACCATATAGGCTAAAATCTCATTTTTACGCAAGGGTCGTTCCAATACTTTCATTTTATCGAATACAAAACCAAATAGATTCATATATCATGATTTAAATCAAGGGAAATGTTAACCTTCTTATTTCTCAAACTTGTAATCACATAGAATACACAAGGGTCATTCCAATACTTTTATTTTATCGAATACACAACCAAAGAGGTTCACAAATCATGCATTAAATCAAGGGAGAAATTCAACCTTCACATTTATCAAATTTGCAACCATATAGGCTAATATCTCATTTTCGCGACAAGGGTCATCCCAATACTTTATATTTACCGAATTTAGAACCAAATAGGTTCAAATATCATGTTTCGCATCAAGGGACATCGAGGGACAAGTTCAACCTTCATATATATATATATATATATATATATATATCAAACATATAACCATATAGGCTAAAATCTCATTTTTACGCAAGGGTCCTTCCAATACTTTCATTTTATCGAATACAAAACCAAATAGATTCATATATCATGATTTAAATCAAGGGAAATGTTAACCTTCTTATTTCTCAAACTTGTAATCACATAGAATACACAAGGGTCATTCCAATACTTTTATTTTATCGAATACACAACCAAAGAGGTTCACAAATCATGCATTAAATCAAGGGAGAAATTCAACCTTCACATTTATCAAATTTGCAACCATATAGGCTAATATCTCATTTTCGCGACAAGGGTCATCCCAATACTTTATATTTACCGAATTTAGAACCAAATAGGTTCAAATATCATGTTTCGCATCAAGGGACATCGAGGGACAAGCTCAACCTTCATATTTATCAAACATGTAACCATATAGGCTACAATCTCATTTTTGCACAAGGGTCATTCTAATACTTTCATATTACCGAATACATAACCAAATAGGTTCACAAATCATGCTTTAAATCAAGGGACAAATTCAACCTTACCATTTATCAAATTTGCAACCATATAGGATAATATCTCATTGTCGCGTCAAGGGTCATCCCAATACTTTATATTTACCGAATTTAGAGCCAAATAGGTTCCAATATCATCTTTCGCACCAAGGGACATCGATGGACAAGCTCAACCTTCATATATATCAAACAAATAACCATATAGGCTAAAATCTCATTTTTGCGCAAGGGTCATCCCAATAGTTTATATTTAACGAATTTAGAACCAAATAGGTTCAAATATCATCTTTCGCACCAAGGGACATCGAGGGACAAGCTCAATCTTCATATATATCAAACAAATAACCATATAGGCTAATATCTCATTTTCGCGACAAGGGTCATCCCAATACATTATATTTACCAAATTTAGAACCAAAAAGGTTCAAATATCATCTTTCGCACCAAAGAACGTCGAGGGACAAGCTCAACCTTCATACATATATCAAACATATAACCATAGAGGCTAAAATCTCATTTTTACGCAAGGGTCGTTCCAATACTTTCATTTTATCGAATACAAAACCAAATAGATTCATATATCATGATTTAAATCAAGGGAAACGTTAACCTTCTTATTTCTCAAACTTGTAATCACATAGGCCAAAATCTCATTTTTGTGCAAGGATCATTCCAATACTTTTATTTTATCAAATACACAACCAAAGAGGTTCACAAATCATGCATTAAATCAAGGGAGAAATTCAACCTTCACATTTATCAAATTTGCAACCATATAGGCTAATATCTCATTTTCGCGACAAGGGTCATCCCAATACTTTATATTTACCGAATTTAGAACCAAATAGGTTCAAATATCATGTTTCGCATCAAGGGACATCGAGGGACAAGTTCAACCTTCATATATATATATATATATATATATATATATATATATATATATATATATATATATATATAACCATATAGGCTAAAATCCCATTTTTACGCAAGGGTCGTTCCAATACTTTCATTTTATCGAATACAAAACCAAATAGATTCATATATCATGATTTAAATCAAGGGAAATGTTAACCTTCTTATTTCTCAAACTTGTAATCACATAGAATACACAAGGGTCATTCCAATACTTTTATTTTATCGAATACACAACCAAAGAGGTTCACAAATCATGCATTAAATCAAGGGAGAAATTCAACCTTCACATTTATCAAATTTGCAACCATATAGGCTAATATCTCATTTTCGCGACAAGGGTCATCCCAATACTTTATATTTACCGAATTTAGAACCAAATAGGTTCAAATATCATGTTTCGCATCAAGGGACATCGAGGGACAAGCTCAACCTTCATATTTATCAAACATGTAACCATATAGGCTACAATCTCATTTTTGCACAAGGGTCATTCTAATACTTTCATATTACCGAATACATAACCAAATAGGTTCACAAATCATGCTTTAAATCAAGGGACAAATTCAACCTTACCATTTATCAAATTTGCAACCATATAGGATAATATCTCATTGTCGCGTCAAGGGTCATCCCAGTACTTTATATTTACCGAATTTAGAGCCAAATAGGTTCCAATATCATCTTTCGCACCAAGGGACATCGATGGACAAGCTCAACCTTCATATATATCAAACAAATAACCATATAGGCTAAAATCTCATTTTTGCGCAAGGGTCATCCCAATAGTTTATATTTAACGAATTTAGAACCAAATAGGTTCAAATATCATCTTTCGCACCAAGGGACATCGAGGGACAAGCTCAATCTTCATATATATCAAACAAATAACCATATAGGCTAATATCTCATTTTCGCGACAAGGGTCATCCCAATACATTATATTTACCAAATTTAGAACCAAAAAGGTTCAAATATCATCTTTCGCACCAAAGAACGTCGAGGGACAAGCTCAACCTTCATACATATATCAAACATATAACCATAGAGGCTAAAATCTCATTTTTACGCAAGGGTCGTTCCAATACTTTCATTTTATCGAATACAAAACCAAATAGATTCATATATCATGATTTAAATCAAGGGAAACGTTAACCTTCTTATTTCTCAAACTTGTAATCACATAGGCCAAAATCTCATTTTTGTGCAAGGGTCATTCCAATACTTTTATTTTATCAAATACACAACCAAAGAGGTTCACAAATCATGCATTAAATCAAGGGAGAAATTCAACCTTCACATTTATCAAATTTGCAACCATATAGGCTAATATCTCTTTTTCGCAACAAGGGTCATCCACAATACTTTATATATACCGAATTTAGAAACAAATAGGTTCAAATATCATGTTTTGCATCAAGGGACATCGAGGGACAAGGTCAACCTTCATATTTATCAAAACATGTAATCATATAGGCTACAATCTCATTTTTCCACAAGGGTCATTCTAATACTTTCATTTTGCCGAATACATAACCAAATAGGATCACAAATCATGCTTTAAATCAAGGAACATATTCAACCTTCCGATTTATCAAATATGCAACCATATAGGCTAATATCTCATTTTCGCGACAAGGGTCATCCCAATACATTATATTTACCAAATTTAGAACCAAAAAGGTTCAAATAACATCTTTCGCACCAAAGAACGTCGAGGGACAAGCTCAACCTTCATACATATATCAAACATATAACCATATAGGCTGAAATCTCATTTTTTACGCAAGGGTCGTTCCAATACTTTCATTTTATCGAATACAAAACCAAATAGATTCATATATCATGATTTAAATCAAGGGAAATGTTAACCTTCTTATTTCTCAAACTTGTAATCACATAGAATACACAAGGGTCATTCCAATACTTTTATTTTATCGAATACACAACCAAAGAGGTTCACAAATCATGCATTAAATCAAGGGAGAAATTCAACCTTCACATTTATCAAATTTGCAACCATATAGGCTAATATCTCATTTTCGCGACAAGGGTCATCCCAATACTTTATATTTACCGAATTTAGAACCAAATAGGTTCAAATATCATGTTTCGCATCAAGGGACATCGAGGGACAAGTTCAACCTTCATATATATATATATATATATCAAACATATAACCATATAAGCTAAAATCTCATTTTTACGCAAGGGTCGTTCCAATACTTTCATTTTATCGAATACAAAACCAAATAGATTCATATATCATGACTTAAATCAAGGGAAATGTTAACCTTCTTATTTCTCAAACTTGTAATCACATAGAATACACAAGGGACATTCCAATACTTTTATTTTATCAAATACACAACCAAAGAGGTTCACAAATCATGCATTAAATCAAGGGAGAAATTCAACCTTCACATTTATCAAATTTGCAACCATATAGGCTAATATCTCTTTTTCGCAACAAGGGTCATCCACAATACTTTATATTTACCGAATTTAGAAACAAATAGGTTCAAATATCATGTTTCGCATCAAGGGACATCGAGGGACAAGCTCAACCTTCATATTTATCAAAACATGTAATCATATAGGCTACAATCTCATTTTTCCACAAGGGTCATTCTAATACTTTCATTTTGCCGAATACATAACCAAATAGGATCACAAATCATGCTTTAAATCAAGGAACATATTCAACCTTCCCATTTATCAAATATGCAACCATATAGGCTAATATCTCATTTTCGCGACAAGGGTCATCCCAATACATTATATTTACCAAATTTAGAACCAAAAAGGTTCAAATAACATCTTTCGCACCAAAGAACGTCGAGGGACAAGCTCAACCTTCATACATATATCAAACATATAACCATATAGGCTAAAATCTCATTTTTTACGCAAGGGTCGTTCCAATACTTTCATTTTATCGAATACAAAACCAAATAGATTCATATATCATGATTTAAATCAAGGGAAATGTTAACCTTCTTATTTCTCAAACTTGTAATCACATAGAATACACAAGGGTCATTCCAATACTTTTATTTTATCGAATACACAACCAAAGAGGTTCACAAATCATGCATTAAATCAAGGGAGAAATTCAACCTTCACATTTATCAAATTTGCAACCATATAGGCTAATATCTCATTTTCGCGACAAGGGTCATCCCAATACTTTATATTTACCGAATTTAGAACCAAATAGGTTCAAATATCATGTTTCGCATCAAGGGACATCGAGGGACAAGCTCAACCTTCATATTTATCAAACATGTAACCATATAGGCTACAATCTCATTTTTGCACAAGGGTCATTCTAATACTTTCATATTACCGAATACATAACCAAATAGGTTCACAAATTATGCTTTAAATCAAGGGACAAATTCAACCTTACCATTTATCAATTTTGCAACCATATAGGATAATATCTCATTGTCGCGTCAAGGGTCATCCCAATACTTTATATTTAACGAATTTAGAACCAAATAGGTTCAAATATCATCTTTCGCACCAAGGGACATCGAGGGACAAGCTCAATCTTCATATATATCAAACAAATAACCATATAGGCTAATATCTCATTTTCGCGACAAGGGTCATCCCAATACATTATATTTACCAAATTTAGAACCAAAAAGGTTCAAATATCATCTTTCGCACCAAAGAACGTCGAGGGACAAGCTCAACCTTCATACATATATCAAACATATAACCATAGAGGCTAAAATCTCATTTTTACGCAAGGGTCGTTCCAATACTTTCATTTTATCGAATACAAAACCAAATAGATTCATATATCATGATTTAAATCAAGGGAAACGTTAACCTTCTTATTTCTCAAACTTGTAATCACATAGGCCAAAATCTCATTTTTGTGCAAGGGTCATTCCAATACTTTTATTTTATCAAATACACAACCAAAGAGGTTCACAAATCATGCATTAAATCAAGGGAGAAATTCAACCTTCACATTTATCAAATTTGCAACCATATAGGCTAATATCTCATTTTCGCGACAAGGGTCATCCCAATACTTTATATTTACCGAATTTAGAACCAAATAGGTTCAAATATCATGTTTCGCATCAAGGGACATCGAGGGACAAGTTCAACCTTCATATATATATATATATATATCAAACATATAACCATATAAGCTAAAATCTCATTTTTACGCAAGGGTCGTTCCAATACTTTCATTTTATCGAATACAAAACCAAATAGATTCATATATCATGACTTAAATCAAGGGAAATGTTAACCTTCTTATTTCTCAAACTTGTAATCACATAGAATACACAAGGGACATTCCAATACTTTTATTTTATCAAATACACAACCAAAGAGGTTCACAAATCATGCATTAAATCAAGGGAGAAATTCAACCTTCACATTTATCAAATTTGCAACCATATAGGCTAATATCTCTTTTTCGCAACAAGGGTCATCCACAATACTTTATATTTACCGAATTTAGAAACAAATAGGTTCAAATATCATGTTTCGCATCAAGGGACATCGAGGGACAAGCTCAACCTTCATATTTATCAAAACATGTAATCATATAGGCTACAATCTCATTTTTCCACAAGGGTCATTCTAATACTTTCATTTTGCCGAATACATAACCAAATAGGATCACAAATCATGCTTTAAATCAAGGAACATATTCAACCTTCCCATTTATCAAATATGCAACCATATAGGCTAATATCTCATTTTCGCGACAAGGGTCATCCCAATACATTATATTTACCAAATTTAGAACCAAAAAGGTTCAAATAACATCTTTCGCACCAAAGAACGTCGAGGGACAAGCTCAACCTTCATACATATATCAAACATATAACCATATAGGCTAAAATCTCATTTTTTACGCAAGGGTCGTTCCAATACTTTCATTTTATCGAATACAAAACCAAATAGATTCATATATCATGATTTAAATCAAGGGAAATGTTAACCTTCTTATTTCTCAAACTTGTAATCACATAGAATACACAAGGGTCATTCCAATACTTTTATTTTATCGAATACACAACCAAAGAGGTTCACAAATCATGCATTAAATCAAGGGAGAAATTCAACCTTCACATTTATCAAATTTGCAACCATATAGGCTAATATCTCATTTTCGCGACAAGGGTCATCCCAATACTTTATATTTACCGAATTTAGAACCAAATAGGTTCAAATATCATGTTTCGCATCAAGGGACATCGAGGGACAAGCTCAACCTTCATATTTATCAAACATGTAACCATATAGGCTACAATCTCATTTTTGCACAAGGGTCATTCTAATACTTTCATATTACCGAATACATAACCAAATAGGTTCACAAATTATGCTTTAAATCAAGGGACAAATTCAACCTTACCATTTATCAATTTTGCAACCATATAGGATAATATCTCATTGTCGCGTCAAGGGTCATCCCAATACTTTATATTTAACGAATTTAGAACCAAATAGGTTCAAATATCATCTTTCGCACCAAGGGACATCGAGGGACAAGCTCAATCTTCATATATATCAAACAAATAACCATATAGGCTAATATCTCATTTTCGCGACAAGGGTCATCCCAATACATTATATTTACCAAATTTAGAACCAAAAAGGTTCAAATATCATCTTTCGCACCAAAGAACGTCGAGGGACAAGCTCAACCTTCATACATATATCAAACATATAACCATAGAGGCTAAAATCTCATTTTTACGCAAGGGTCGTTCCAATACTTTCATTTTATCGAATACAAAACCAAATAGATTCATATATCATGATTTAAATCAAGGGAAACGTTAACCTTCTTATTTCTCAAACTTGTAATCACATAGGCCAAAATCTCATTTTTGTGCAAGGGTCATTCCAATACTTTTATTTTATCAAATACACAACCAAAGAGGTTCACAAATCATGCATTAAATCAAGGGAGAAATTCAACCTTCACATTTATCAAATTTGCAACCATATAGGATAATATCTCATTGTCGCGTCAAGGGTCATCCCAATACTTTATATTTACCGAATTTAGAGCCAAATAGGTTCCAATATCATCTTTCGCACCAAGGGACATCGATGGACAAGCTCAACCTTCATATATATCAAACAAATAACCATATAGGCTAAAATCTCATTTTTGCGCAAAGGTCATCCCAATACTTTATATTTAACGAATTTAGAACCAAATAGGTTCAAATATCATCTTTCGCACCAAGGGACATCGAGGGACAAGCTCAATCTTCATATATATCAAACAAATAACCATATAGGCTAATATCTCATTTTCGCGACAAGGGTCATCCCAATACTTTATATTTACCGAATTTAGAACCAAATAGGTTCAAATATCATGTTTCGCATCAAGGGACATCGAGGGACAAGTTCAACCTTCATATATATATATATATATCAAACATATAACCATATAGGCTAAAATCTTATTTTTACGCAAGGGTCGTTCCAATACTTTCATTTTATCGAATACAAAACCAAATAGATTCATATATCATGACTTAAATCAAGGGAAATGTTAACCTTCTTATTTCTCAAACTTGTAATCACATAGAATACACAAGGGTCATTCCAATACTTATATTTTATCGAATACACAACCAAAGAGGTTCACAAATCATGCATTAAATCAAGGGAGAAATTCAACCTTCACATTTATCAAATTTGCAACCATATAGGCTAATATCTCATTTTCGCGACAAGGGTCATCCCAATACTTTATATTTACCGAATTTAGAACCAAATAGGTTCAAATATCATGTTTCGCATCAAGGGACATCGAGGGACAAGCTCAACCTTCATATTTATCAAACATGTAACCATATAGGCTACAATCTCATTTTTGCACAAGGGTCATTCTAATACTTTCATATTACCGAATACATAACCAAATAAGTTCACAAATCATGCTTTAAATCAAGGGACAAATTCAACCTTACCATTTATCAAATTTGCAACCATATAGGATAATATCTCATTGTCGCGTCAAGAGTCATCCCAATACTTTATATTTACCGAATTTAGAGCCAAATAGGTTCCAATATCATCTTTCGCACCAAGGGACATCGATGGACAAGCTCAACCTTCATATATATCAAACAAATAACCATATAGGCTAAAATCTCATTTTTGCGCAAGGGTCATCCCAATACTTTATATTTAACGAATTTAGAACCAAATAGGTTCAAATATCATCTTTCGCACCAAGGGACATCGAGGGACAAGCTCAATCTTCATATATATCAAACAAATAACCATATAGGCTAATATCTCATTTTCGCGACAAGGGTCATCCCAATACTTTATATTTACCGAATTTAGAACCAAATAGGTTCAAATATCATGTTTCGCATCAAGGGACATCGAGGGACAAGTTCAACCTTCATATATATATATATATATCAAACATATAACCATATAGGCTAAAATCTCATTTTTACGCAAGGGTCGTTCCAATACTTTCATTTTATCGAATACAAAACCAAATAGATTCATATATCATGACTTAAATCAAGGGAAATGTTAACCTTCTTATTTCTCAAACTTGTAATCACATAGAATACACAAGGGTCATTCCAATACTTATATTTTATCGAATACACAACCAAAGAGGTTCACAAATCATGCATTAAATCAAGGGAGAAATTCAACCTTCACATTTATCAAATTTGCAACCATATAGGCTAATATCTCATTTTCGCGACAAGGGTCATCCCAATACTTTATATTTACCGAATTTAGAACCAAATAGGTTCAAATATCATGTTTCGCATCAAGGGACATCGAGGGACAAGTTCAACCTTCATATATATATATATATATCAAACATATAACCATATAGGCTAAAATCTTATTTTTACGCAAGGGTCGTTCCAATACTTTCATTTTATCGAATACAAAACCAAATAGATTCATATATCATGACTTAAATCAAGGGAAATGTTAACCTTCTTATTTCTCAAACTTGTAATCACATAGAATACACAAGGGTCATTCCAATACTTATATTTTATCGAATACACAACCAAAGAGGTTCACAAATCATGCATTAAATCAAGGGAGAAATTCAACCTTCACATTTATCAAATTTGCAACCATATAGGCTAATATCTCATTTTCGCGACAAGGGTCATCCCAATACTTTATATTTACCGAATTTAGAACCAAATAGGTTCAAATATCATGTTTCGCATCAAGGGACATCGAGGGACAAGCTCAACCTTCATATTTATCAAACATGTAACCATATAGGCTACAATCTCATTTTTGCACAAGGGTCATTCTAATACTTTCATATTACCGAATACATAACCAAATAGGTTCACAAATCATGCTTTAAATCAAGGGACAAATTCAACCTTACCATTTATCAAATTTGCAACCATATAGGATAATATCTCATTGTCGCGTCAAGAGTCATCCCAATACTTTATATTTACCGAATTTAGAGCCAAATAGGTTCCAATATCATCTTTCGCACCAAGGGACATCGATGGACAAGCTCAACCTTCATATATATCAAACAAATAACCATATAGGCTAAAATCTCATTTTTGCGCAAGGGTCATCCCAATACTTTATATTTAACGAATTTAGAACCAAATAGGTTCAAATATCATCTTTCGCACCAAGGGACATCGAGGGACAAGCTCAATCTTCATATATATCAAACAAATAACCATATAGGCTAATATCTCATTTTCGCGACAAGGGTCATCCCAATACTTTATATTTACCGAATTTAGAACCAAATAGGTTCAAATATCATGTTTCGCATCAAGGGACATCGAGGGACAAGTTCAACCTTCATATATATATATATATATCAAACATATAACCATATAGGCTAAAATCTCATTTTTACGCAAGGGTCGTTCCAATACTTTCATTTTATCGAATACAAAACCAAATAGATTCATATATCATGACTTAAATCAAGGGAAATGTTAACCTTCTTATTTCTCAAACTTGTAATCACATAGAATACACAAGGGTCATTCCAATACTTATATTTTATCGAATACACAACCAAAGAGGTTCACAAATCATGCATTAAATCAAGGGAGAAATTCAACCTTCACATTTATCAAATTTGCAACCATATAGGCTAATATCTCATTTTCGCGACAAGGGTCATCCCAATACTTTATATTTACCGAATTTAGAACCAAATAGGTTCAAATATCATGTTTCGCATCAAGGGACATCGAGGGACAAGCTCAACCTTCATATTTATCAAACATGTAACCATATAGGCTACAATCTCATTTTTGCACAAGGGTCATTCTAATACTTTCATATTACCGAATACATAACCAAATAGGTTCACAAATCATGCTTTAAATCAAGGGACAAATTCAACCTTACCATTTATCAAATTTGCAACCATATAGGATAATATCTCATTGTCGCGTCAAGGGTCATCCCAATACTTTATATTTACCGAATTTAGAGCCAAATAGGTTCCAATATCATCTTTCGCACCAAGGGACATCGATGGACAAGCTCAACCTTCATATATATCAAACAAATAACCATATAGGCTAAAATCTCATTTTTGCGCAAGGGTCATCCCAATACTTTATATTTAACGAATTTAGAACCAAATAGGTTCAAATATCATGTTTCGCATCAAGGGACATCGAGGGACAAGTTCAACCTTCATATATATATATATATCAAACATATAACCATATAGGCTAAAATCTCATTTTTACGCAAGGGTCGTTCCAATACTTTCATTTTATCGAATACAAAACCAAATAGATTCATATATCATGACTTAAATCAAGGGAAATGTTAACCTTCTTATTTCTCAAACTTGTAATCACATAGAATACACAAGGGTCATTCCAATACTTATATTTTATCGAATACACAACCAAAGAGGTTCACAAATCATGCATTAAATCAAGGGAGAAATTCAACCTTCACATTTATCAAATTTGCAACCATATAGGCTAATATCTCATTTTCGCGACAAGGGTCATCCCAATACTTTATATTTACCGAATTTAGAACCAAATAGGTTCAAATATCATGTTTCGCATCAAGGGACATCGAGGGACAAGCTCAACCTTCATATTTATCAAACATGTAACCATATAGGCTACAATCTCATTTTTGCACAAGGGTCATTCTAATACTTTCATATTACCGAATACATAACCAAATAGGTTCACAAATCATGCTTTAAATCAAGGGACAAATTCAACCTTACCATTTATCAAATTTGCAACCATATAGGATAATATCTCATTGTCGCGTCAAGAGTCATCCCAATACTTTATATTTACCGAATTTAGAGCCAAATAGGTTCCAATATCATCTTTCGCACCAAGGGACATCGATGGACAAGCTCAACCTTCATATATATCAAACAAATAACCATATAGGCTAAAATCTCATTTTTGCGCAAGGGTCATCCCAATACTTTATATTTAACGAATTTAGAACCAAATAGGTTCAAATATCATCTTTCGCACCAAGGGACATCGAGGGACAAGCTCAATCTTCATATATATCAAACAAATAACCATATAGGCTAATATCTCATTTTCGCGACAAGGGTCATCCCAATACTTTATATTTACCGAATTTAGAACCAAATAGGTTCAAATATCATGTTTCGCATCAAGGGACATCGAGGGACAAGTTCAACCTTCATATATATATATATATCAAACATATAACCATATAGGCTAAAATCTCATTTTTACGCAAGGGTCGTTCCAATACTTTCATTTTATCGAATACAAAACCAAATAGATTCATATATCATGACTTAAATCAAGGGAAATGTTAACCTTCTTATTTCTCAAACTTGTAATCACATAGAATACACAAGGGTCATTCCAATACTTATATTTTATCGAATACACAACCAAAGAGGTTCACAAATCATGCATTAAATCAAGGGAGAAATTCAACCTTCACATTTATCAAATTTGCAACCATATAGGCTAATATCTCATTTTCGCGACAAGGGTCATCCCAATACTTTATATTTACCGAATTTAGAACCAAATAGGTTCAAATATCATGTTTCGCATCAAGGGACATCGAGGGACAAGCTCAACCTTCATATTTATCAAACATGTAACCATATAGGCTACAATCTCATTTTTGCACAAGGGTCATTCTAATACTTTCATATTACCGAATACATAACCAAATAGGTTCACAAATCATGCTTTAAATCAAGGGACAAATTCAACCTTACCATTTATCAAATTTGCAACCATATAGGATAATATCTCATTGTCGCGTCAAGAGTCATCCCAATACTTTATATTTACCGAATTTAGAGCCAAATAGGTTCCAATATCATCTTTCGCACCAAGGGACATCGATGGACAAGCTCAACCTTCATATATATCAAACAAATAACCATATAGGCTAAAATCTCATTTTTGCGCAAGGGTCATCCCAATACTTTATATTTAACGAATTTAGAACCAAATAGGTTCAAATATCATCTTTCGCACCAAGGGACATCGAGGGACAAGCTCAATCTTCATATATATCAAACAAATAACCATATAGGCTAATATCTCATTTTCGCGACAAGGGTCATCCCAATACTTTATATTTACCGAATTTAGAACCAAATAGGTTCAAATATCATGTTTCGCATCAAGGGACATCGAGGGACAAGTTCAACCTTCATATATATATATATATCAAACATATAACCATATAGGCTAAAATCTCATTTTTACGCAAGGGTCGTTCCAATACTTTCATTTTATCGAATACAAAACCAAATAGATTCATATATCATGACTTAAATCAAGGGAAATGTTAACCTTCTTATTTCTCAAACTTGTAATCACATAGAATACACAAGGGTCATTCCAATACTTATATTTTATCGAATACACAACCAAAGAGGTTCACAAATCATGCATTAAATCAAGGGAGAAATTCAACCTTCACATTTATCAAATTTGCAACCATATAGGCTAATATCTCATTTTCGCGACAAGGGTCATCCCAATACTTTATATTTACCGAATTTAGAACCAAATAGGTTCAAATATCATGTTTCGCATCAAGGGACATCGAGGGACAAGCTCAACCTTCATATTTATCAAACATGTAACCATATAGGCTACAATCTCATTTTTGCACAAGGGTCATTCTAATACTTTCATATTACCGAATACATAACCAAATAGGTTCACAAATCATGCTTTAAATCAAGGGACAAATTCAACCTTACCATTTATCAAATTTGCAACCATATAGGATAATATCTCATTGTCGCGTCAAGAGTCATCCCAATACTTTATATTTACCGAATTTAGAGCCAAATAGGTTCCAATATCATCTTTCGCACCAAGGGACATCGATGGACAAGCTCAACCTTCATATATATCAAACAAATAACCATATAGGCTAAAATCTCATTTTTGCGCAAGGGTCATCCCAATACTTTATATTTAACGAATTTAGAACCAAATAGGTTCAAATATCATCTTTCGCACCAAGGGACATCGAGGGACAAGCTCAATCTTCATATATATCAAACAAATAACCATATAGGCTAATATCTCATTTTCGCGACAAGGGTCATCCCAATACTTTATATTTACCGAATTTAGAACCAAATAGGTTCAAATATCATGTTTCGCATCAAGGGACATCGAGGGACAAGTTCAACCTTCATATATATATATATATCAAACATATAACCATATAGGCTAAAATCTCATTTTTACGCAAGGGTCGTTCCAATACTTTCATTTTATCGAATACAAAACCAAATAGATTCATATATCATGACTTAAATCAAGGGAAATGTTAACCTTCTTATTTCTCAAACTTGTAATCACATAGAATACACAAGGGTCATTCCAATACTTATATTTTATCGAATACACAACCAAAGAGGTTCACAAATCATGCATTAAATCAAGGGAGAAATTCAACCTTCACATTTATCAAATTTGCAACCATATAGGCTAATATCTCATTTTCGCGACAAGGGTCATCCCAATACTTTATATTTACCGAATTTAGAACCAAATAGGTTCAAATATCATGTTTCGCATCAAGGGACATCGAGGGACAAGCTCAACCTTCATATTTATCAAACATGTAACCATATAGGCTACAATCTCATTTTTGCACAAGGGTCATTCTAATACTTTCATATTACCGAATACATAACCAAATAGGTTCACAAATCATGCTTTAAATCAAGGGACAAATTCAACCTTACCATTTATCAAATTTGCAACCATATAGGATAATATCTCATTGTCGCGTCAAGGGTCATCCCAATACTTTATATTTACCGAATTTAGAGCCAAATAGGTTCCAATATCATCTTTCGCACCAAGGGACATCGATGGACAAGCTCAACCTTCATATATATCAAACAAATAACCATATAGGCTAAAATCTCATTTTTGCGCAAGGGTCATCCCAATACTTTATATTTAACGAATTTAGAACCAAATAGGTTCAAATATCATGTTTCGCATCAAGGGACATCGAGGGACAAGTTCAACCTTCATATATATATATATATATCAAACATATAACCATATAGGCTAAAATCTCATTTTTACGCAAGGGTCGTTCCAATACTTTCATTTTATCGAATACAAAACCAAATAGATTCATATATCATGACTTAAATCAAGGGAAATGTTAACCTTCTTATTTCTCAAACTTGTAATCACATAGAATACACAAGGGTCATTCCAATACTTATATTTTATCGAATACACAACCAAAGAGGTTCACAAATCATGCATTAAATCAAGGGAGAAATTCAACCTTCACATTTATCAAATTTGCAACCATATAGGCTGATATCTCATTTTCGCGACAAGGGTCATCCCAATACTTTATATTTACCGAATTTAGAACCAAATAGGTTCAAATATCATGTTTCGCATCAAGGGACATCGAGGGACAAGCTCAACCTTCATATTTATCAAACATGTAACCATATAGGCTACAATCTCATTTTTGCACAAGGGTCATTCTAATACTTTCATATTACCGAATACATAACCAAATAGGTTCACAAATCATGCTTTAAATCAAGGGACAAATTCAACCTTACCATTTATCAAATTTGCAACCATATAGGATAATATCTCATTGTCGCGTCAAGGGTCATCCCAATACTTTATATTTACCGAATTTAGAGCCAAATAGGTTCCAATATCATCTTTCGCACCAAGGGACATCGATGGACAAGCTCAACCTTCATATATATCAAACAAATAACCATATAGGCTAAAATCTCATTTTTGCGCAAGGGTCATCCCAATACTTTATATTTAACGAATTTAGAACCAAATAGGTTCAAATATCATGTTTCGCATCAAGGGACATCGAGGGACAAGTTCAACCTTCATATATATATATATATCAAACATATAACCATATAGGCTAAAATCTCATTTTTACGCAAGGGTCGTTCCAATACTTTCATTTTATCGAATACAAAACCAAATAGATTCATATATCATGACTTAAATCAAGGGAAATGTTAACCTTCTTATTTCTCAAACTTGTAATCACATAGAATACACAAGGGTCATTCCAATACTTATATTTTATCGAATACACAACCAAAGAGGTTCACAAATCATGCATTAAATCAAGGGAGAAATTCAACCTTCACATTTATCAAATTTGCAACCATATAGGCTAATATCTCATTTTCGCGACAAGGGTCATCCCAATACTTTATATTTACCGAATTTAGAACCAAATAGGTTCAAATATCATGTTTCGCATCAAGGGACATCGAGGGACAAGCTCAACCTTCATATTTATCAAACATGTAACCATATAGGCTACAATCTAATTTTTGCACAAGGGTCATTCTAATACTTTCATATTACCGAATACATAACCAAATAGGTTCACAAATCATGCTTTAAATCAAGGGACAAATTCAACCTTACCATTTATCAAATTTGCAACCATATAGGATAATATCTCATTGTCGCGTCAAGAGTCATCCCAATACTTTATATTTACCGAATTTAGAGCCAAATAGGTTCCAATATCATCTTTCGCACCAAGGGACATCGATGGACAAGCTCAACCTTCATATATATCAAACAAATAACCATATAGGCTAAAATCTCATTTTTGCGCAAGGGTCATCCCAATACTTTATATTTAACGAATTTAGAACCAAATAGGTTCAAATATCATCTTTCGCACCAAGGGACATCGAGGGACAAGCTCAATCTTCATATATATCAAACAAATAACCATATAGGCTAATATCTCATTTTCGCGACAAGGGTCATCCCAATACTTTATATTTACCGAATTTAGAACCAAATAGGTTCAAATATCATGTTTCGCATCAAGGGACATCGAGGGACAAGTTCAACCTTCATATATATATATATATCAAACATATAACCATATAGGCTAAAATCTCATTTTTACGCAAGGGTCGTTCCAATACTTTCATTTTATCGAATACAAAACCAAATAGATTCATATATCATGACTTAAATCAAGGGAAATGTTAACCTTCTTATTTCTCAAACTTGTAATCACATAGAATACACAAGGGTCATTCCAATACTTATATTTTATCGAATACACAACCAAAGAGGTTCACAAATCATGCATTAAATCAAGGGAGAAATTCAACCTTCACATTTATCAAATTTGCAACCATATAGGCTAATATCTCATTTTCGCGACAAGGGTCATCCCAATACTTTATATTTACCGAATTTAGAACCAAATAGGTTCAAATATCATGTTTCGCATCAAGGGACATCGAGGGACAAGCTCAACCTTCATATTTATCAAACATGTAACCATATAGGCTACAATCTCATTTTTGCACAAGGGTCATTCTAATACTTTCATATTACCGAATACATAACCAAATAGGTTCACAAATCATGCTTTAAATCAAGGGACAAATTCAACCTTACCATTTATCAAATTTGCAACCATATAGGATAATATCTCATTGTCGCGTCAAGGGTCATCCCAATACTTTATATTTACCGAATTTAGAGCCAAATAGGTTCCAATATCATCTTTCGCACCAAGGGACATCGATGGACAAGCTCAACCTTCATATATATCAAACAAATAACCATATAGGCTAAAATCTCATTTTTGCGCAAGGGTCATCCCAATACTTTATATTTAACGAATTTAGAACCAAATAGGTTCAAATATCATGTTTCGCATCAAGGGACATCGAGGGACAAGTTCAACCTTCATATATATATATATATCAAACATATAACCATATAGGCTAAAATCTCATTTTTACGCAAGGGTCGTTCCAATACTTTCATTTTATCGAATACAAAACCAAATAGATTCATATATCATGACTTAAATCAAGGGAAATGTTAACCTTCTTATTTCTCAAACTTGTAATCACATAGAATACACAAGGGTCATTCCAATACTTATATTTTATCGAATACACAACCAAAGAGGTTCACAAATCATGCATTAAATCAAGGGAGAAATTCAACCTTCACATTTATCAAATTTGCAACCATATAGGCTAATATCTCATTTTCGCGACAAGGGTCATCCCAATACTTTATATTTACCGAATTTAGAACCAAATAGGTTCAAATATCATGTTTCGCATCAAGGGACATCGAGGGACAAGCTCAACCTTCATATTTATCAAACATGTAACCATATAGGCTACAATCTAATTTTTGCACAAGGGTCATTCTAATACTTTCATATTACCGAATACATAACCAAATAGGTTCACAAATCATGCTTTAAATCAAGGGACAAATTCAACCTTACCATTTATCAAATTTGCAACCATATAGGATAATATCTCATTGTCGCGTCAAGAGTCATCCCAATACTTTATATTTACCGAATTTAGAGCCAAATAGGTTCCAATATCATCTTTCGCACCAAGGGACATCGATGGACAAGCTCAACCTTCATATATATCAAACAAATAACCATATAGGCTAAAATCTCATTTTTGCGCAAGGGTCATCCCAATACTTTATATTTAACGAATTTAGAACCAAATAGGTTCAAATATCATCTTTCGCACCAAGGGACATCGAGGGACAAGCTCAATCTTCATATATATCAAACAAATAACCATATAGGCTAATATCTCATTTTCGCGACAAGGGTCATCCCAATACTTTATATTTACCGAATTTAGAACCAAATAGGTTCAAATATCATGTTTCGCATCAAGGGACATCGAGGGACAAGTTCAACCTTCATATATATATATATATCAAACATATAACCATATAGGCTAAAATCTCATTTTTACGCAAGGGTCGTTCCAATACTTTCATTTTATCGAATACAAAACCAAATAGATTCATATATCATGACTTAAATCAAGGGAAATGTTAACCTTCTTATTTCTCAAACTTGTAATCACATAGAATACACAAGGGTCATTCCAATACTTATATTTTATCGAATACACAACCAAAGAGGTTCACAAATCATGCATTAAATCAAGGGAGAAATTCAACCTTCACATTTATCAAATTTGCAACCATATAGGCTAATATCTCATTTTCGCGACAAGGGTCATCCCAATACTTTATATTTACCGAATTTAGAACCAAATAGGTTCAAATATCATGTTTCGCATCAAGGGACATCGAGGGACAAGCTCAACCTTCATATTTATCAAACATGTAACCATTCATTTTTGCACAAGGGTCATTCTAATACTTTCATATTACCGAATACATAACCAAATAGGTTCACAAATCATGCTTTAAATCAAGGGACAAATTCAACCTTACCATTTATCAAATTTGCAACCATATAGGATAATATCTCATTGTCGCGTCAAGGGTCATCCCAATACTTTATATTTACCGAATTTAGAGCCAAATAGGTTCCAATATCATCTTTCGCACCAAGGGACATCGATGGACAAGCTCAACCTTCATATATATCAAACAAATAACCATATAGGCTAAAATCTCATTTTTGCGCAAGGGTCATCCCAATACTTTATATTTAACGAATTTAGAACCAAATAGGTTCAAATATCATCTTTCGCACCAAGGGACATCGAGGGACAAGCTCAATCTTCATATATATCAAACAAATAACCATATAGGCTAATATCTCATTTTCGCGACAAGGGTCATCCCAATACATTATATTTACCAAATTTAGAACCAAAAAGGTTCAAATATCATCTTTCGCACCAAAGAACGTCGAGGGACAAGCTCAACCTTCATACATATATCAAACATATAACCATATGGGCTAAAATCTCATTTTTACGCAAGGGTCGTTCCAATACTTTCATTTTATCGAATACAAAACCAAATAGATTCATATATCATGATTTAAATCAAGGGAAATGTTAACCTTCTTATTTCTCAAACTTGTAATCACATAGAATACACAAGGGTCATTCCAATACTTTTATTTTATCGAATACACAACCAAAGAGGTTCACAAATCATGCATTAAATCAAGGGAGAAATTCAACCTTCACATTTATCAAATTTGCAACCATATAGGCTAATATCTCATTTTCGCGACAAGGGTCATCCCAATACTTTATATTTACCGAATTTAGAACCAAATAGGTTCAAATATCATGTTTCGCATCAAGGGACATCGAGGGACAAGTTCAACCTTCATATATATATATATATATATATATATATATATATATATATATATATATATCAAACATATAACCATATAGGCTAAAATCTCATTTTTACGCAAGGGTCGTTCCAATACTTTCATTTTATCGAATACAAAACCAAATAGATTCATATATCATGATTTAAATCCAGGGAAATGTTAACCTTCTTATTTCTCAAACTTGTAATCACATAGAATACACAAGGGTCATTCCAATACTTTTATTTTATCGAATACACAACCAAAGAGGTTCACAAATCATGCATTAAATCAAGGGAGAAATTCAACCTTCACATTTATCAAATTTGCAACCATATAGGCTAATATCTCATTTTCGCGACAAGGGTCATCCCAATACTTTATATTTACCGAATTTAGAACCAAATAGGTTCAAATATCATGTTTCGCATCAAGGGACATCGAGGGACAAGCTCAACCTTCATATTTATCAAACATGTAACCATATAGGCTACAATCTCATTTTTGCACAAGGGTCATTCTAATACTTTCATATTACCGAATACATAACCAAATAGGTTCACAAATCATGCTTTAAATCAAGGGACAAATTCAACCTTACCATTTATCAAATTTGCAACCATATAGGATAATATCTCATTGTCGCGTCAAGGGTCATCCCAATACTTTATATTTACCGAATTTAGAGCCAAATAGGTTCCAATATCATCTTTCGCACCAAGGGACATCGAGGGACAAGCTCAATCTTCATATATATCAAACAAATAACCATATAGGCTAATATCTCATTTTCGCGACAAGGGTCATCCCAATATTTTATATTTACCGAATTTAGAACCAAATAGGTTCAAATATCATGTTTCGCATCAAGGGACATCGAGGGACAAGTTCAACCTTCATATATATATATATATCAAACATATAACCATATAGGCTAAAATCTCATTTTTACGCAAGGGTCGTTCCAATACTTTCATTTTATCGAATACAAAACCAAATAGATTCATATATCATGACTTAAATCAAGGGAAATGTTAACCTTCTTATTTCTCAAACTTGTAATCACATAGAATACACAAGGGTCATTCCAATACTTATATTTTATCGAATACACAACCAAAGAGGTTCACAAATCATGCATTAAATCAAGGGAGAAATTCAACCTTCACATTTATCAAATTTGCAACCATATAGGCTAATATCTCATTTTCGCGACAAGGGTCATCCCAATACTTTATATTTACCGAATTTAGAACCAAATAGGTTCAAATATCATGTTTCGCATCAAGGGACATCGAGGGACAAGCTCAACCTTCATATTTATCAAACATGTAACCATATAG
Source organism: Medicago lupulina (assembly GCA_958299785.1). Classification (NCBI taxonomy): domain Eukaryota; kingdom Viridiplantae; phylum Streptophyta; class Magnoliopsida; order Fabales; family Fabaceae; genus Medicago; species Medicago lupulina. Next base: position 48,791,796 of record OY283140.1, read on the forward strand.
GCTACAATCTCATTTTTGCACAAGGGTCATTCTAATACTTTCATATTACCGAATACATAACCAAATAGGTTCACAAATCATGCTTTAAATCAAGGGACAAATTCAACCTTACCATTTATCAAATTTGCAACCATATAGGATAATATCTCATTGTCGCGTCAAGGGTCATCCCAATACTTTATATTTACCGAATTTAGAGCCAAATAGGTTCCAATATCATCTTTCGCACCAAGGGACATCGATGGACAAGCTCAACCTTCATATATATCAAACAAATAACCATATAGGCTAAAATCTCATTTTTGCGCAAGGGTCATCCCAATACTTTATATTTAACGAATTTAGAACCAAATAGGTTCAAATATCATCTTTCGCACCAAGGGACATCGAGGGACAAGCTCAATCTTCATATATATCAAACAAATAACCATATAGGCTAATATCTCATTTTCGCGACAAGGGTCATCCCAATACATTATATTTACCAAATTTAGAACCAAAAAGGTTCAAATATCATCTTTCGCACCAAAGAACGTCGAGGGACAAGCTCAACCTTCATACATATATCAAACATATAACCATATAGGCTAAAATCTCATTTTTACGCAAGGGTCGTTCCAATACTTTCATTTTATCGAATACAAAACCAAATAGATTCATATATCATGATTTAAATCAAGGGAAATGTTAACCTTCTTATTTCTCAAACTTGTAATCACATAGAATACACAAGGGTCATTCCAATACTTTTATTTTATCGAATACACAACCAAAGAGGTTCACAAATCATGCATTAAATCAAGGGAGAAATTCAACCTTCACATTTATCAAATTTGCAACCATATAGGCTAATATCTCATTTTCGCGACAAGGGTCATCCCAATACTTTATATTTACCGAATTTAGAACCAAATAGGTTCAAATATCATGTTTCGCATCAAGGGACATCGAGGGACAAGTTCAACCTTCATATATATATATATATATATATATATATATATATATATATATATATATATATATATATATATATATATATATATATATATCAAACATATAACCATATAGGCTAAAATCTCATTTTTACGCAAGGGTCGTTCCAATACTTTCATTTTATCGAATACAAAACCAAATAGATTCATATATCATGATTTAAATCCAGGGAAATGTTAACCTTCTTATTTCTCAAACTTGTAATCACATAGAATACACAAGGGTCATTCCAATACTTTTATTTTATCGAATACACAACCAAAGAGGTTCACAAATCATGCATTAAATCAAGGGAGAAATTCAACCTTCACATTTATCAAATTTGCAACCATATAGGCTAATATCTCATTTTCGCGACAAGGGTCATCCCAATACTTTATATTTACCGAATTTAGAACCAAATAGGTTCAAATATCATGTTTCGCATCAAGGGACATCGAGGGACAAGCTCAACCTTCATATTTATCAAACATGTAACCATATAGGCTACAATCTCATTTTTGCACAAGGGTCATTCTAATACTTTCATAATACCGAATACATAACCAAATAGGTTCACAAATCATGCTTTAAATCAAGGGACAAATTCAACCTTACCATTTATCAAATTTGCAACCATATAGGATAATATCTCATTGTCGCGTCAAGGGTCATCCCAATACTTTATATTTACCGAATTTAGAGCCAAATAGGTTCCAATATCATCTTTCGCACCAAGGGACATCGAGGGACAAGCTCAATCTTCATATATATCAAACAAATAACCATATAGGCTAATATCTCATTTTCGCGACAAGGGTCATCCCAATATTTTATATTTACCGAATTTAGAACCAAATAGGTTCAAATATCATGTTTCGCATCAAGGGACATCGAGGGACAAGTTCAACCTTCATATATATATATATATATCAAACATATAACCATATAGGCTAAAATCTCATTTTTACGCAAGGGTCGTTCCAATACTTTCATTTTATCGAATACAAAACCAAATAGATTCATATATCATGACTTAAATCAAGGGAAATGTTAACCTTCTTATTTCTCAAACTTGTAATCACATAGAATACACAAGGGTCATTCCAATACTTATATTTTATCGAATACACAACCAAAGAGGTTCACAAATCATGCATTAAATCAAGGGAGAAATTCAACCTTCACATTTATCAAATTTGCAACCATATAGGCTAATATCTCATTTTCGCGACAAGGGTCATCCCAATACTTTATATTTACCGAATTTAGAACCAAATAGGTTCAAATATCATGTTTCGCATCAAGGGACATCGAGGGACAAGCTCAACCTTCATATTTATCAAACATGTAACCATATAGGCTACAATCTCATTTTTGCACAAGGGTCATTCTAATACTTTCATATTACCGAATACATAACCAAATAGGTTCACAAATCATGCTTTAAATCAAGGGACAAATTCAACCTTACCATTTATCAAATTTGCAACCATATAGGATAATATCTCATTGTCGCGTCAAGAGTCATCCCAATACTTTATATTTACCGAATTTAGAGCCAAATAGGTTCCAATATCATCTTTCGCACCAAGGGACATCGATGGACAAGCTCAACCTTCATATATATCAAACAAATAACCATATAGGCTAAAATCTCATTTTTGCGCAAGGGTCATCCCAATACTTTATATTTAACGAATTTAGAACCAAATAGGTTCAAATATCATCTTTCGCACCAAGGGACATCGAGGGACAAGCTCAATCTTCATATATATCAAACAAATAACCATATAGGCTAATATCTCATTTTCGCGACAAGGGTCATCCCAATACTTTATATTTACCGAATTTAGAACCAAATAGGTTCAAATATCATGTTTCGCATCAAGGGACATCGAGGGACAAGTTCAACCTTCATATATATATATATATCAAACATATAACCATATAGGCTAAAATCTCATTTTTACGCAAGGGTCGTTCCAATACTTTCATTTTATCGAATACAAAACCAAATAGATTCATATATCATGACTTAAATCAAGGGAAATGTTAACCTTCTTATTTCTCAAACTTGTAATCACATAGAATACACAAGGGTCATTCCAATACTTATATTTTATCGAATACACAACCAAAGAGGTTCACAAATCATGCATTAAATCAAGGGAGAAATTCAACCTTCACATTTATCAAATTTGCAACCATATAGGCTAATATCTCATTTTCGCGACAAGGGTCATCCCAATACTTTATATTTACCGAATTTAGAACCAAATAGGTTCAAATATCATGTTTCGCATCAAGGGACATCGAGGGACAAGCTCAACCTTCATATTTATCAAACATGTAACCATATAGGCTACAATCTCATTTTTGCACAAGGGTCATTCTAATACTTTCATATTACCGAATACATAACCAAATAGGTTCACAAATCATGCTTTAAATCAAGGGACAAATTCAACCTTACCATTTATCAAATTTGCAACCATATAGGATAATATCTCATTGTCGCGTCAAGGGTCATCCCAATACTTTATATTTACCGAATTTAGAGCCAAATAGGTTCCAATATCATCTTTCGCACCAAGGGACATCGAGGGACAAGCTCAATCTTCATATATATCAAACAAATAACCATATAGGCTAATATCTCATTTTCGCGACAAGGGTCATCCCAATATTTTATATTTACCGAATTTAGAACCAAATAGGTTCAAATATCATGTTTCGCATCAAGGGACATCGAGGGACAAGTTCAACCTTCATATATATATATATATCAAACATATAACCATATAGGCTAAAATCTCATTTTTACGCAAGGGTCGTTCCAATACTTTCATTTTATCGAATACAAAACCAAATAGATTCATATATCATGACTTAAATCAAGGGAAATGTTAACCTTCTTATTTCTCAAACTTGTAATCACATAGAATACACAAGGGTCATTCCAATACTTATATTTTATCGAATACACAACCAAAGAGGTTCACAAATCATGCATTAAATCAAGGGAGAAATTCAACCTTCACATTTATCAAATTTGCAACCATATAGGCTAATATCTCATTTTCGCGACAAGGGTCATCCCAATACTTTATATTTACCGAATTTAGAACCAAATAGGTTCAAATATCATGTTTCGCATCAAGGGACATCGAGGGACAAGCTCAACCTTCATATTTATCAAACATGTAACCATATAGGCTACAATCTCATTTTTGCACAAGGGTCATTCTAATACTTTCATATTACCGAATACATAACCAAATAGGTTCACAAATCATGCTTTAAATCAAGGGACAAATTCAACCTTACCATTTATCAAATTTGCAACCATATAGGATAATATCTCATTGTCGCGTCAAGGGTCATCCCAATACTTTATATTTACCGAATTTAGAGCCAAATAGGTTCCAATATCATCTTTCGCACCAAGGGACATCGATGGACAAGCTCAACCTTCATATATATCAAACAAATAACCATATAGGCTAAAATCTCATTTTTGCGCAAGGGTCATCCCAATACTTTATATTTAACGAATTTAGAACCAAATAGGTTCAAATATCATCTTTCGCACCAAGGGACATCGAGGGACAAGCTCAATCTTCATATATATCAAACAAATAACCATATAGGCTAATATCTCATTTTCGCGACAAGGGTCATCCCAATACATTATATTTACCAAATTTAGAACCAAAAAGGTTCAAATATCATCTTTCGCACCAAAGAACGTCGAGGGACAAGCTCAACCTTCATACATATATCAAACATATAACCATATAGGCTAAAATCTCATTTTTACGCAAGGGTCGTTCCAATACTTTCATTTTATCGAATACAAAACCAAATAGATTCATATATCATGATTTAAATCAAGGGAAATGTTAACCTTCTTATTTCTCAAACTTGTAATCACATAGAATACACAAGGGTCATTCCAATACTTTTATTTTATCGAATACACAACCAAAGAGGTTCACAAATCATGCATTAAATCAAGGGAGAAATTCAACCTTCACATTTATCAAATTTGCAACCATATAGGCTAATATCTCATTTTCGCGACAAGGGTCATCCCAATACTTTATATTTACCGAATTTAGAACCAAATAGGTTCAAATATCATGTTTCGCATCAAGGGACATCGAGGGACAAGTTCAACCTTCATATATATATATATATATATATATATATATATATATATATATATATATATATATATATATATATATATATATATATATATATATCAAACATATAACCATATAGGCTAAAATCTCATTTTTACGCAAGGGTCGTTCCAATACTTTCATTTTATCGAATACAAAACCAAATAGATTCATATATCATGATTTAAATCCAGGGAAATGTTAACCTTCTTATTTCTCAAACTTGTAATCACATAGAATACACAAGGGTCATTCCAATACTTTTATTTTATCGAATACACAACCAAAGAGGTTCACAAATCATGCATTAAATCAAGGGAGAAATTCAACCTTCACATTTATCAAATTTGCAACCATATAGGCTAATATCTCATTTTCGCGACAAGGGTCATCCCAATACTTTATATTTACCGAATTTAGAACCAAATAGGTTCAAATATCATGTTTCGCATCAAGGGACATCGAGGGACAAGCTCAACCTTCATATTTATCAAACATGTAACCATATAGGCTACAATCTCATTTTTGCACAAGGGTCATTCTAATACTTTCATATTACCGAATACATAACCAAATAGGTTCACAAATCATGCTTTAAATCAAGGGACAAATTCAACCTTACCATTTATCAAATTTGCAACCATATAGGATAATATCTCATTGTCGCGTCAAGGGTCATCCCAATACTTTATATTTACCGAATTTAGAGCCAAATAGGTTCCAATATCATCTTTCGCACCAAGGGACATCGAGGGACAAGCTCAATCTTCATATATATCAAACAAATAACCATATAGGCTAATATCTCATTTTCGCGACAAGGGTCATCCCAATATTTTATATTTACCGAATTTAGAACCAAATAGGTTCAAATATCATGTTTCGCATCAAGGGACATCGAGGGACAAGTTCAACCTTCATATATATATATATATATCAAACATATAACCATATAGGCTAAAATCTCATTTTTACGCAAGGGTCGTTCCAATACTTTCATTTTATCGAATACAAAACCAAATAGATTCATATATCATGACTTAAATCAAGGGAAATGTTAACCTTCTTATTTCTCAAACTTGTAATCACATAGAATACACAAGGGTCATTCCAATACTTATATTTTATCGAATACACAACCAAAGAGGTTCACAAATCATGCATTAAATCAAGGGAGAAATTCAACCTTCACATTTATCAAATTTGCAACCATATAGGCTAATATCTCATTTTCGCGACAAGGGTCATCCCAATACTTTATATTTACCGAATTTAGAACCAAATAGGTTCAAATATCATGTTTCGCATCAAGGGACATCGAGGGACAAGCTCAACCTTCATATTTATCAAACATGTAACCATATAGGCTACAATCTCATTTTTGCACAAGGGTCATTCTAATACTTTCATATTACCGAATACATAACCAAATAGGTTCACAAATCATGCTTTAAATCAAGGGACAAATTCAACCTTACCATTTATCAAATTTGCAACCATATAGGATAATATCTCATTGTCGCGTCAAGAGTCATCCCAATACTTTATATTTACCGAATTTAGAGCCAAATAGGTTCCAATATCATCTTTCGCACCAAGGGACATCGATGGACAAGCTCAACCTTCATATATATCAAACAAATAACCATATAGGCTAAAATCTCATTTTTGCGCAAGGGTCATCCCAATACTTTATATTTAACGAATTTAGAACCAAATAGGTTCAAATATCATCTTTCGCACCAAGGGACATCGAGGGACAAGCTCAATCTTCATATATATCAAACAAATAACCATATAGGCTAATATCTCATTTTCGCGACAAGGGTCATCCCAATACTTTATATTTACCGAATTTAGAACCAAATAGGTTCAAATATCATGTTTCGCATCAAGGGACATCGAGGGACAAGTTCAACCTTCATATATATATATATATCAAACATATAACCATATAGGCTAAAATCTCATTTTTACGCAAGGGTCGTTCCAATACTTTCATTTTATCGAATACAAAACCAAATAGATTCATATATCATGACTTAAATCAAGGGAAATGTTAACCTTCTTATTTCTCAAACTTGTAATCACATAGAATACACAAGGGTCATTCCAATACTTATATTTTATCGAATACACAACCAAAGAGGTTCACAAATCATGCATTAAATCAAGGGAGAAATTCAACCTTCACATTTATCAAATTTGCAACCATATAGGCTAATATCTCATTTTCGCGACAAGGGTCATCCCAATACTTTATATTTACCGAATTTAGAACCAAATAGGTTCAAATATCATGTTTCGCATCAAGGGACATCGAGGGACAAGCTCAACCTTCATATTTATCAAACATGTAACCATATAGGCTACAATCTCATTTTTGCACAAGGGTCATTCTAATACTTTCATATTACCGAATACATAACCAAATAGGTTCACAAATCATGCTTTAAATCAAGGGACAAATTCAACCTTACCATTTATCAAATTTGCAACCATATAGGATAATATCTCATTGTCGCGTCAAGGGTCATCCCAATACTTTATATTTACCGAATTTAGAGCCAAATAGGTTCCAATATCATCTTTCGCACCAAGGGACATCGATGGACAAGCTCAACCTTCATATATATCAAACAAATAACCATATAGGCTAAAATCTCATTTTTGCGCAAGGGTCATCCCAATACTTTATATTTAACGAATTTAGAACCAAATAGGTTCAAATATCATCTTTCGCACCAAGGGACATCGAGGGACAAGCTCAATCTTCATATATATCAAACAAATAACCATATAGGCTAATATCTCATTTTCGCGACAAGGGTCATCCCAATACATTATATTTACCAAATTTAGAACCAAAAAGGTTCAAATATCATCTTTCGCACCAAAGAACGTCGAGGGACAAGCTCAACCTTCATACATATATCAAACATATAACCATATAGGCTAAAATCTCATTTTTACGCAAGGGTCGTTCCAATACTTTCATTTTATCGAATACAAAACCAAATAGATTCATATATCATGATTTAAATCAAGGGAAATGTTAACCTTCTTATTTCTCAAACTTGTAATCACATAGAATACACAAGGGTCATTCCAATACTTTTATTTTATCGAATACACAACCAAAGAGGTTCACAAATCATGCATTAAATCAAGGGAGAAATTCAACCTTCACATTTATCAAATTTGCAACCATATAGGCTAATATCTCATTTTCGCGACAAGGGTCATCCCAATACTTTATATTTACCGAATTTAGAACCAAATAGGTTCAAATATCATGTTTCGCATCAAGGGACATCGAGCGACAAGTTCAACCTTCATATATATATATATATATATATATATATATATATATATATATATATATATATATATATATATATATATATATATATATATATATATATATATATCAAACATATAACCATATAGGCTAAAATCTCATTTTTACGCAAGGGTCGTTCCAATACTTTCATTTTATCGAATACAAAACCAAATAGATTCATATATCATGATTTAAATCCAGGGAAATGTTAACCTTCTTATTTCTCAAACTTGTAATCACATAGAATACACAAGGGTCATTCCAATACTTTTATTTTATCGAATACACAACCAAAGAGGTTCACAAATCATGCATTAAATCAAGGGAGAAATTCAACCTTCACATTTATCAAATTTGCAACCATATAGGCTAATATCTCATTTTCGCGACAAGGGTCATCCCAATACTTTATATTTACCGAATTTAGAACCAAATAGGTTCAAATATCATGTTTCGCATCAAGGGACATCGAGGGACAAGCTCAACCTTCATATTTATCAAACATGTAACCATATAGGCTACAATCTCATTTTTGCACAAGGGTCATTCTAATACTTTCATATTACCGAATACATAACCAAATAGGTTCACAAATCATGCTTTAAATCAAGGGACAAATTCAACCTTACCATTTATCAAATTTGCAACCATATAGGATAATATCTCATTGTCGCGTCAAGGGTCATCCCAATACTTTATATTTACCGAATTTAGAGCCAAATAGGTTCCAATATCATCTTTCGCACCAAGGGACATCGAGGGACAAGCTCAATCTTCATATATATCAAACAAATAACCATATAGGCTAATATCTCATTTTCGCGACAAGGGTCATCCCAATATTTTATATTTACCGAATTTAGAACCAAATAGGTTCAAATATCATGTTTCGCATCAAGGGACATCGAGGGACAAGTTCAACCTTCATATATATATATATATCAAACATATAACCATATAGGCTAAAATCTCATTTTTACGCAAGGGTCGTTCCAATACTTTCATTTTATCGAATACAAAACCAAATAGATTCATATATCATGACTTAAATCAAGGGAAATGTTAACCTTCTTATTTCTCAAACTTGTAATCACATAGAATACACAAGGGTCATTCCAATACTTATATTTTATCGAATACACAACCAAAGAGGTTCACAAATCATGCATTAAATCAAGGGAGAAATTCAACCTTCACATTTATCAAATTTGCAACCATATAGGCTAATATCTCATTTTCGCGACAAGGGTCATCCCAATACTTTATATTTACCGAATTTAGAACCAAATAGGTTCAAATATCATGTTTCGCATCAAGGGACATCGAGGGACAAGCTCAACCTTCATATTTATCAAACATGTAACCATATAGGCTACAATCTCATTTTTGCACAAGGGTCATTCTAATACTTTCATATTACCGAATACATAACCAAATAGGTTCACAAATCATGCTTTAAATCAAGGGACAAATTCAACCTTACCATTTATCAAATTTGCAACCATATAGGATAATATCTCATTGTCGCGTCAAGAGTCATCCCAATACTTTATATTTACCGAATTTAGAGCCAAATAGGTTCCAATATCATCTTTCGCACCAAGGGACATCGATGGACAAGCTCAACCTTCATATATATCAAACAAATAACCATATAGGCTAAAATCTCATTTTTGCGCAAGGGTCATCCCAATACTTTATATTTAACGAATTTAGAACCAAATAGGTTCAAATATCATCTTTCGCACCAAGGGACATCGAGGGACAAGCTCAATCTTCATATATATCAAACAAATAACCATATAGGCTAATATCTCATTTTCGCGACAAGGGTCATCCCAATACTTTATATTTACCGAATTTAGAACCAAATAGGTTCAAATATCATGTTTCGCATCAAGGGACATCGAGGGACAAGTTCAACCTTCATATATATATATATATCAAACATATAACCATATAGGCTAAAATCTCATTTTTACGCAAGGGTCGTTCCAATACTTTCATTTTATCGAATACAAAACCAAATAGATTCATATATCATGACTTAAATCAAGGGAAATGTTAACCTTCTTATTTCTCAAACTTGTAATCACATAGAATACACAAGGGTCATTCCAATACTTATATTTTATCGAATACACAACCAAAGAGGTTCACAAATCATGCATTAAATCAAGGGAGAAATTCAACCTTCACATTTATCAAATTTGCAACCATATAGGCTAATATCTCATTTTCGCGACAAGGGTCATCCCAATACTTTATATTTACCGAATTTAGAACCAAATAGGTTCAAATATCATGTTTCGCATCAAGGGACATCGAGGGACAAGCTCAACCTTCATATTTATCAAACATGTAACCATATAGGCTACAATCTCATTTTTGCACAAGGGTCATTCTAATACTTTCATATTACCGAATACATAACCAAATAGGTTCACAAATCATGCTTTAAATCAAGGGACAAATTCAACCTTACCATTTATCAAATTTGCAACCATATAGGATAATATCTCATTGTCGCGTCAAGGGTCATCCCAATACTTTATATTTACCGAATTTAGAGCCAAATAGGTTCCAATATCATCTTTCGCACCAAGGGACATCGATGGACAAGCTCAACCTTCATATATATCAAACAAATAACCATATAGGCTAAAATCTCATTGTTGCGCAAGGGTCATCCCAATACTTTATATTTAACGAATTTAGAACCAAATAGGTTCAAATATCATCTTTCGCACCAAGGGACATCGAGGGACAAGCTCAATCTTCATATATATCAAACAAATAACCATATAGGCTAATATCTCATTTTCGCGACAAGGGTCATCCCAATACTTTATATTTACCGAATTTAGAACCAAATAGGTTCAAATATCATGTTTCGCATCAAGGGACATCGAGGGACAAGTTCAACCTTCATATATATATATATATATATCAAACTTATAACCATATAGGCTAAAATCTCATTTTTACGCAAGGGTCGTTCCAATACTTTCATTTTATCGAATACAAAACCAAATAGATTCATATATCATGACTTAAATCAAGGGAAATGTTAACCTTCTTATTTCTCAAACTTGTAATCACATAGAATACACAAGGGTCATTCCAATACTTATATTTTATCGAATACACAACCAAAGAGGTTCACAAATCATGCATTAAATCAAGGGAGAAATTCAACCTTCACATTTATCAAATTTGCAACCATATAGGCTAATATCTCATTTTCGCGACAAGGGTCATCCCAATACTTTATATTTACCGAATTTAGAACCAAATAGGTTCAAATATCATGTTTCGCATCAAGGGACATCGAGGGACAAGCTCAACCTTCATATTTATCAAACATGTAACCATATAGGCTACAATCTCATTTTTGCACAAGGGTCATTCTAATACTTTCATATTACCGAATACATAACCAAATAGGTTCACAAATCATGCTTTAAATCAAGGGACAAATTCAACCTTACCATTTATCAAATTTGCAACCATATAGGATAATATCTCATTGTCGCGTCAAGGGTCATCCCAATACTTTATATTTACCGAATTTAGAGCCAAATAGGTTCCAATATCATCTTTCGCACCAAGGGACATCGATGGACAAGCTCAACCTTCATATATATCAAACAAATAACCATATAGGCTAAAATCTCATTTTTGCGCAAGGGTCATCCCAATACTTTATATTTAACGAATTTAGAACCAAATAGGTTCAAATATCATCTTTCGCACCAAGGGACATCGAGGGACAAGCTCAATCTTCATATATATCAAACAAATAACCATATAGGCTAATATCTCATTTTCGCGACAAGGGTCATCCCAATACTTTATATTTACCGAATTTAGAACCAAATAGGTTCAAATATCATGTTTCGCATCAAGGGACATCGAGGGACAAGTTCAACCTTCATATATATATATATATCAAACATATAACCATATAGGCTAAAATCTCATTTTTACGCAAGGGTCGTTCCAATACTTTCATTTTATCGAATACAAAACCAAATAGATTCATATATCATGACTTAAATCAAGGGAAATGTTAACCTTCTTATTTCTCAAACTTGTAATCACATAGAATACACAAGGGTCATTCCAATACTTATATTTTATCGAATACACAACCAAAGAGGTTCACAAATCATGCATTAAATCAAGGGAGAAATTCAACCTTCACATTTATCAAATTTGCAACCATATAGGCTAATATCTCATTTTCGCGACAAGGGTCATCCCAATACTTTATATTTACCGAATTTAGAACCAAATAGGTTCAAATATCATGTTTCGCATCAAGGGACATCGAGGGACAAGCTCAACCTTCATATTTATCAAACATGTAACCATATAGGCTACAATCTCATTTTTGCACAAGGGTCATTCTAATACTTTCATATTACCGAATACATAACCAAATAGGTTCACAAATCATGCTTTAAATCAAGGGACAAATTCAACCTTACCATTTATCAAATTTGCAACCATATAGGATAATATCTCATTGTCGCGTCAAGGGTCATCCCAATACTTTATATTTACCGAATTTAGAGCCAAATAGGTTCCAATATCATCTTTCGCACCAAGGGACATCGATGGACAAGCTCAACCTTCATATATATCAAACAAATAACCATATAGGCTAAAATCTCATTGTTGCGCAAGGGTCATCCCAATACTTTATATTTAACGAATTTAGAACCAAATAGGTTCAAATATCATCTTTCGCACCAAGGGACATCGAGGGACAAGCTCAATCTTCATATATATCAAACAAATAACCATATAGGCTAATATCTCATTTTCGCGACAAGGGTCATCCCAATACTTTATATTTACCGAATTTAGAACCAAATAGGTTCAAATATCATGTTTCGCATCAAGGGACATCGAGGGACAAGTTCAACCTTCATATATATATATATATCAAACATATAACCATATAGGCTAAAATCTCATTTTTACGCAAGGGTCGTTCCAATACTTTCATTTTATCGAATACAAAACCAAATAGATTCATATATCATGACTTAAATCAAGGGAAATGTTAACCTTCTTATTTCTCAAACTTGTAATCACATAGAATACACAAGGGTCATTCCAATACTTATATTTTATCGAATACACAACCAAAGAGGTTCACAAATCATGCATTAAATCAAGGGAGAAATTCAACCTTCACATTTATCAAATTTGCAACCATATAGGCTAATATCTCATTTTCGCGACAAGGGTCATCCCAATACTTTATATTTACCGAATTTAGAACCAAATAGGTTCAAATATCATGTTTCGCATCAAGGGACATCGAGGGACAAGCTCAACCTTCATATTTATCAAACATGTAACCATATAGGCTACAATCTCATTTTTGCACAAGGGTCATTCTAATACTTTCATATTACCGAATACATAACCAAATAGGTTCACAAATCATGCTTTAAATCAAGGGACAAATTCAACCTTACCATTTATCAAATTTGCAACCATATAGGATAATATCTCATTGTCGCGTCAAGGGTCATCCCAATACTTTATATTTACCGAATTTAGAGCCAAATAGGTTCCAATATCATCTTTCGCACCAAGGGACATCGATGGACAAGCTCAACCTTCATATATATCAAACAAATAACCATATAGGCTAAAATCTCATTTTTGCGCAAGGGTCATCCCAATACTTTATATTTAACGAATTTAGAACCAAATAGGTTCAAATATCATCTTTCGCACCAAGGGACATCGAGGGACAAGCTCAATCTTCATATATATCAAACAAATAACCATATAGGCTAATATCTCATTTTCGCGACAAGGGTCATCCCAATACTTTATATTTACCGAATTTAGAACCAAATAGGTTCAAATATCATCTTTCGCATCAAGGGACATCGAGGGACAAGTTCAACCTTCATATATATATATATATCAAACATATAACCATATAGGCTAAAATCTCATTTTTACGCAAGGGTCGTTCCAATACTTTCATTTTATCGAATACAAAACCAAATAGATTCATATATCATGACTTAAATCAAGGGAAATGTTAACCTTCTTATTTCTCAAACTTGTAATCACATAGAATACACAAGGGTCATTCCAATACTTATATTTTATCGAATACACAACCAAAGAGGTTCACAAATCATGCATTAAATCAAGGGAGAAATTCAACCTTCACATTTATCAAATTTGCAACCATATAGGCTAATATCTCATTTTCGCGACAAGGGTCATCCCAATACTTTATATTTACCGAATTTAGAACCAAATAGGTTCAAATATCATGTTTCGCATCAAGGGACATCGAGGGACAAGCTCAACCTTCATATTTATCAAACATGTAACCATATAGGCTACAATCTCATTTTTGCACAAGGGTCATTCTAATACTTTCATATTACCGAATACATAACCAAATAGGTTCACAAATCATGCTTTAAATCAAGGGACAAATTCAACCTTACCATTTATCAAATTTGCAACCATATAGGATAATATCTCATTGTCGCATCAAGAGTCATCCCAATACTTTATATTTACCGAATTTAGAGCCAAATAGGTTCCAATATCATCTTTCGCACCAAGGGACATCGATGGACAAGCTCAACCTTCATATATATCAAACAAATAACCATATAGGCTAAAATCTCATTGTTGCGCAAGGGTCATCCCAATACTTTATATTTAACGAATTTAGAACCAAATAGGTTCAAATATCATCTTTCGCACCAAGGGACATCGAGGGACAAGCTCAATCTTCATATATATCAAACAAATAACCATATAGGCTAATATCTCATTTTCGCGACAAGGGTCATCCCAATACTTTATATTTACCGAATTTAGAACCAAATAGGTTCAAATATCATGTTTCGCATCAAGGGACATCGAGGGACAAGTTCAACCTTCATATATATATATATATATCAAACATATAACCATATAGGCTAAAATCTCATTTTTACGCAAGGGTCGTTCCAATACTTTCATTTTATCGAATACAAAACCAAATAGATTCATATATCATGACTTAAATCAAGGGAAATGTTAACCTTCTTATTTCTCAAACTTGTAATCACATAGAATACACAAGGGTCATTCCAATACTTATATTTTATCGAATACACAACCAAAGAGGTTCACAAATCATGCATTAAATCAAGGGAGAAATTCAACCTTCACATTTATCAAATTTGCAACCATATAGGCTAATATCTCTTTTTCGCAACAAGGGTCATCCACAATACTTTATATTTACCGAATTTAGAAACAAATAGGTTCAAATATCATGTTTCGCATCAAGGGACATCGAGGGACAAGCTCAACCTTCATATTTATCAAAACATGTAATCATATAGGCTACAATCTCATTTTTCCACAAGGGTCATTCTAATACTTTCATTTTGCCGAATACATAACCAAATAGGATCACAAATCATGCTTTAAATCAAGGAACATATTCAACCTTCCCATTTATCAAATATGCAACCATATAGGCTAATATCTCATTTTCGCGACAAGGGTAATCCCAATACATTATATTTACCAAATTTAGAACCAAAAAGGTTCAAATAACATCTTTCGCACCAAAGAACGTCGAGGGACAAGCTCAACCTTCATACATATATCAAACATATAACCATATAGGCTAAAATCTCATTTTTACGCAAGGGTCGTTCCAATACTTTCATTTTATCGAATACAAAACCAAATAGATTCATATATCATGATTTAAATCAAGGGAAATGTTAACCTTCTTATTTCTCAAACTTGTAATCACAAAGAATACACAAGGGTCATTCCAATACTTTTATTTTATCGAATACACAACCAAAGAGGTTCACAAATCATGCATTAAATCAAGGGAGAAATTCAACCTTCACATTTATCAAATTTGCAACCATATAGGCTAATATCTCATTTTCGCGACAAGGGTCATCCCAATACTTTATATTTACCGAATTTAGAACCAAATAGGTTCAAATATCATGTTTCGCATCAAGAGACATCGAGGGACAAGCTCAACCTTCATATTTATCAAAACATGTAATCATATAGGCTACAATCTCATTTTTCCACAAGGGTCATTCTAATACTTTCATTTTGCCGAATACATAACCAAATAGGATCACAAATCATGCTTTAAATCAAGGAACATATTCAACCTTCCCATTTATCAAACATGCAACCATATAGGCTAATATCTCATTTTCGCGACAAGGGTCATCCCAATACATTATATTTACCAAATTTAGAACCGAAAAGGTTCAAATAACATCTTTCGCACCAAAGAACGTCGAGGGACAAGCTCAACCTTCATACATATATCAAACATATAACCATATAGGCTAAAATCTCATTTTTACGCAAGGGTCGTTCCAATACTTTCATTTTATCGAATACAAAACCAAATAGATTCATATATCATGATTTAAATCAAGGGAAATGTTAACCTTCTTATTTCTCAAACTTGTAATCACAAAGAATACACAAGGGTCATTCCAATACTTTTATTTTATCGAATACACAACCAAAGAGGTTCACAAATCATGCATTAAATCAAGGGAGAAATTCAACCTTCACATTTATCAAATTTGCAACCATATAGGCTAATATCTCATTTTTCGCGACAAGGGTCATCCCAATACTTTATATTTACCGAATTTAGAACCAAATAGGTTCAAATATCATGTTTCGCATCAAGGGACATCGAGGGACAAGCTCAACCTTCATATTTATCAAAACATGTAATCATATAGGCTACAATCTCATTTTTCCACAAGGGTCATTCTAATACTTTCATTTTGCCGAATACATAACCAAATAGGATCACAAATCATGCTTTAAATCAAGGAACATATTCAACCTTCCCATTTATCAAATATGCAACCATATAAGCTAATATCTCATTTTCGCGACAAGGGTCATCCCAATACATTATATTTACCAAATTTAGAACCAAAAAGGTTCAAATATCATCTTTCGCACCAAAGAACGTCGAGGGACAAGCTCAACCTTCATACATATATCAAACATATAACCATAGAGGCTAAAATCTCATTTTTACGCAAGGGTCGTTCCAATACTTTCATTTTATCGAATACAAAACCAAATAGATTCATATATCATGATTTAAATCAAGGGAAACGTTAACCTTCTTATTTCTCAAACTTGTAATCACATAGGCCAAAATCTCATTTTTGTGCAAGGGTCATTCCAATACTTTTATTTTATCAAATACACAACCAAAGAGGTTCACAAATCATGCATTAAATCAAGGGAGAAATTCAACCTTCACATTTATCAAATTTGCAACCATATAGGCTAATATCTCTTTTTCGCAACAAGGGTCATCCACAATACTTTATATTTACCGAATTTAGAAACAAATAGGTTCAAATATCATGTTTCGCATCAAGGGACATCGAGGGACAAGCTCAACCTTCATATTTATCAAAACATGTAATCATATAGGCTACAATCTCATTTTTCCACAAGGGTCATTCTAATACTTTCATTTTGCCGAATACATAACCAAATAGGATCACAAATCATGCTTTAAATCAAGGAACATATTCAACCTTCCCATTTATCAAATATGCAACCATATAGGCTAATATCTCATTTTCGCGACAAGGGTCATCCCAATACATTATATTTACCAAATTTAGAACCAAAAAGGTTCAAATAACATCTTTCGCACCAAAGAACGTCGAGGGACAAGCTCAACCTTCATACATATATCAAACATATAACCATATAGGCTAAAATCTCATTTTTACGCAAGGGTCGTTCCAATACTTTCATTTTATCGAATACAAAACCAAATAGATTCATATATCATGATTTAAATCAAGGGAAATGTTAACCTTCTTATTTCTCAAACTTGTAATCACAAAGAATACACAAGGGTCATTCCAATACTTTTATTTTATCGAATACACAACCAAAGAGGTTCACAAATCATGCATTAAATCAAGGGAGAAATTCAACCTTCACATTTATCAAATTTGCAACCATATAGGCTAATATCTCATTTTCGCGACAAGGGTCATCCCAATACTTTATATTTACCGAATTTAGAACCAAATAGGTTCAAATATCATGTTTCGCATCAAGGGACATCGAGGGACAAGCTCAACCTTCATATTTATCAAAACATGTAATCATATAGGCTACAATCTCATTTTTCCACAAGGGTCATTCTAATACTTTCATTTTGCCGAATACATAACCAAATAGGATCACAAATCATGCTTTAAATCAAGGAACATATTCAACCTTCCCATTTATCAAATATGCAACCATATAGGCTAATATCTCATTTTCGCGACAAGGGTCATCCCAATACATTATATTTACCAAATTTAGAACCAAAAAGGTTCAAATATCATCTTTCGCACCAAAGAACGTCGAGGGACAAGCTCAACCTTCATACATATATCAAACATATAACCATAGAGGCTAAAATCTCATTTTTACGCAAGGGTCGTTCCAATACTTTCATTTTATCGAATACAAAACCAAATAGATTCATATATCATGATTTAAATCAAGGGAAACGTTAACCTTCTTATTTCTCAAACTTGTAATCACATAGGCCAAAATCTCATTTTTGTGCAAGGGTCATTCCAATACTTTTATTTTATCAAATACACAACCAAAGAGGTTCACAAATCATGCATTAAATCAAGGGAGAAATTCAACCTTCACATTTATCAAATTTGCAACCATATAGGCTAATATCTCTTTTTCGCAACAAGGGTCATCCACAATACTTTATATTTACCGAATTTAGAAACAAATAGGTTCAAATATCATGTTTCGCATCAAGGGACATCGAGGGACAAGCTCAACCTTCATATTTATCAAAACATGTAATCATATAGGCTACAATCTCATTTTTCCACAAGGGTCATTCTAATACTTTCATTTTGCCGAATACATAACCAAATAGGATCACAAATCATGCTTTAAATCAAGGAACATATTCAACCTTCCCATTTATCAAATATGCAACCATATAGGCTAATATCTCATTTTCGCGACAAGGGTCATCCCAATACATTATATTTACCAAATTTAGAACCAAAAAGGTTCAAATAACATCTTTCGCACCAAAGAACGTCGAGGGACAAGCTCAACCTTCATACATATATCAAACATATAACCATATAGGCTAAAATCTCATTTTTACGCAAGGGTCGTTCCAATACTTTCATTTTATCGAATACAAAACCAAATAGATTCATATATCATGATTTAAATCAAGGGAAATGTTAACCTTCTTATTTCTCAAACTTGTAATCACAAAGAATACACAAGGGTCATTCCAATACTTTTATTTTATCGAATACACAACCAAAGAGGTTCACAAATCATGCATTAAATCAAGGGAGAAATTCAACCTTCACATTTATCAAATTTGCAACCATATAGGCTAATATCTCATTTTCGCGACAAGGGTCATCCCAATACTTTATATTTACCGAATTTAGAACCAAATAGGTTCAAATATCATGTTTCGCTTCAAGGGACATCGAGGGACAAGCTCAACCTTCATATTTATCAAAACATGTAATCATATAGGCTACAATCTCATTTTTCCACAAGGGTCATTCTAATACTTTCATTTTGCCGAATACATAACCAAATAGGATCACAAATCATGCTTTAAATCAAGGAACATATTCAACCTTCCCATTTATCAAATATGCAACCATATAGGCTAATATCTCATTTTCGCGACAAGGGTCATCCCAATACATTATATTTACCAAATTTAGAACCAAAAAGGTTCAAATATCATCTTTCGCACCAAAGAACGTCGAGGGACAAGCTCAACCTTCATACATATATCAAACATATAACCATAGAGGCTAAAATCTCATTTTTACGCAAGGGTCGTTCCAATACTTTCATTTTATCGAATACAAAACAAAATAGATTCATATATCATGATTTAAATCAAGGGAAACGTTAAACTTCTTATTTCTCAAACTTGTAATCACATAGGCCAAAATCTCATTTTTGTGCAAGGGTCATTCCAATACTTTTATTTTATCAAATACACAACCAAAGAGGTTCACAAATCATGCATTAAATCAAGGGAGAAATTCAACCTTCACATTTATCAAATTTGCAACCATATAGGCTAATATCTCTTTTTCGCAACAAGGGTCATCCACAATACTTTATATTTACCGAATTTAGAAACAAATAGGTTCAAATATCATGTTTCGCATCAAGGGACATCGAGGGACAAGCTCAACCTTCATATTTATCAAAACATGTAATCATATAGGCTACAATCTCATTTTTCCACAAGGGTCATTCTAATACTTTCATTTTGCCGAATACATAACCAAATAGGATCACAAATCATGCTTTAAATCAAGGAACATATTCAACCTTCCCATTTATCAAATATGTAACCATATAGTAACTTTTGAAATAGTAACCGACGAATATGTGCTGAAAATAAATCTTGCCGATTACTTTTGAAATAGTAACCGACGAATGTGTTGAAAATAAATCATGCCGATTACTTTTGAAATAGTAAGCGACGAATATGTTGAAAATAAAAATCTTACCGATTACTTTTGAAATAGTAACAACGAATATGCTGAAAATAAAGTCTTGCCGATTACTTTTGAAATAGTAACCGACGAATATGTTGAAAATAAAAATCTTGTCGATTACTTTTAAAATAGTAACCGACAAATATGCTGAAAATAAAGATCTTGCCGATTACTTTTGAAAAAGTAACCGACAAATATGCTGAAAATAAAAATCTTGCCGATTACTTTTGAAATAGTCACCGACCAATATGCTGAAAATAAAAATCTTGCCGATTACTTTTGAAATAGTAACCGACAAATGTGCTGAAAATAAATCATGCCAATTACTATTGAAATAGTAACCGACAAATGTGCTGAAAATAAAAGTCTTGCCGATTACTTTTGAAATAGTAACCTGACGAATGTGCTGAAAATAAATCATGCCGATTACTTTTGAAATAGTCACCGACGAATATGCTGAAAATAAAAATCTTGCCGATTACTTTTGAAATAGTAACCGACGAATGTGCTGAAAATAAATCATGCCGATTACTTTCGAAATAGTAAGCGACGAACATGTTGAAAATAAAAATCTTACCGATTACTTTTAAAATAGTAACCAACGAATATACTGAAAATAAATCTTGCCGATTACTTTTGAAATAGTAACCGACGAATGTGCTGAAAATAAATCATGCCGATTACTTTTGAAATAGTAAGCGACGAATAGGTTGAAAATAAAAATCTTACCGATTACTTTTGAAATAGTAACAACGAATATGCTGAAAATAAAGTCTTGCCGATTACTTTTGAAATAGTAACCGACGAATATGTTGATAATAAAAATCTTGTCGATTACTTTTAAAATAGTAACCGACAAATATGCTGAAAATAAAAATCTTGCCGATTACTTTTGAAAAAGTAACCGACAAATATGCTGAAAATAAAAATCTTGCCGATTACTTTTGAAATAGTCACCGACCAATATGCTGAAAATAAAAATCTTGCCGATTACTTTTGAAATAGTAACCGACGAATGTGTTGAAAATAAATCATGCTGATTACTTTTGAAATAGTAAACGATGAATATGTTGGAAATAAAAATCTTACCGATTACTTTTGAAATAGTAACCGACAAATATGCTGAAAATAAAAATCTTGCCGGTTACTTTTGAAATAGTAACCGACGTACATGCTGAAAATAAAAATCTTGCCGATTACTATTGAAATAGTAACCGACGAATGTGCTGAAAATAAAGTCTTGCCGATTACTTTTGAAATAGTAACCGACGAATGTGCTGAAAATATAGTCTTGCCGATTAATTCTAAAATAGTAACAGACAAATATGCTAAAAATAAAAATTTTGCTGATTACTTTTGAAATAGTAACCGACGAATGTGCAGAAAATAGATCATGCCGATTACTTTTGAAATAGTAACCGACGAATGTGTTGAATATAAAGTCTTGCCGATTACTTTTGAAATAGTAACCGACAAATGTGCTGAAAATAAATCATGCAAATTACTATTGAAATAGTAACCGACAAATGTGCTGAAAATAAAAGTCTTGCCGATTACTTTTGAAATAGTAACCTGACGAATGTGCTGAAAATAAATCATGCCGATTACTTTTGAAATAGTCACCGACGAATATGCTGAAAATAAAAATCTTGCCGATTACTTTTGAAATAGTAACCGACAAATGTGCTGAAAATAAATCATGCCAATTACTATTGAAATAGTAACCGACAAATGTGCTGAAAATAAAAGTCTTGCCGATTACTTTTGAAATAGTAACCTGGCGAATGTGCTGAAAATAAATCATGCCGATTACTATTGAAATAGTCACCGACGAATATGCTGAAAATAAAAATCTTGCCGATTACTTTTGAAATAGTAACCGACGAATGTGCTGAAAATAAATCATGCCGATTACTTTCGAAATAGTAAGCGACGAACATGTTGAAAATAAAAATCTTACCGATTACTTTTAAAATAGTAACCAACGAATATACTGAAAATAAATCTTGCCGATTACTTTTGAAATAGTAACCGACGAATGTGCTGAAAATAAATCATGCCGATTACTTTGGAAATAGTAAGTGACGAATATGTTGAAAATAAAAATCTTACCGATTACTTTTGAAATAGTAACCAACGAATGTGCTTAAAATAAAGTCTTGCCGATAACTTTTGAAATAGTAACCGACGAATATGTGCTGAAAATAAATCTTGCCGATTACTTTTGAAATAGTAACCGACGAATGTGCTGAAAATAAATCATGCCGATTACTTTTGAAATAGTAAGCGACGAATATGTTGAAAATAAAAATCTTACCGATTACTTTTGAAATAGTAACAACGAATATGCTGAAAATAAAGTCTTGCCGATTACTTTTGAAATAGTAACCGACGAATATGTTGAAAATAAAAATCTTGTCGATTACTTTTAAAATAGTAACCGACAAATATGCTGAAAATAAAAATCTTGCCGATTACTTTTGAAAGAGTAACCGACAAATATGCTAAAAATAAAAATCTTGCCGATTACTTTTGAAATAGTCACCGACGAATGTGTTGAAAATAAATCATGCTGATTACTTTTGAAATAGTAAACGATGAATATGTTGGAAATAAAAATCTTACCGATTACTTTTGAAATAGTAACAACGAATATGCTGAAAATAAAGTCTTGCCGATTACTTTTGAAATAGTAACCGACGAATATGTTGAAAATAAAAATCTTGTCGATTACTTTTAAAATAGTAACCGACAAATATGCTGAAAATAAAAATCTTGCCGATTACTTTTGAAAAAGTAACCGACAAATATGCTGAAAATAAAAATCTTGCCGATTACTTTTGAAATAGTCACCGACCAATATGCTGAAAATAAAAATCTTGCCGATTACTTTTGAAATAGTAACCGACGAATGTGTTGAAAATAAATCATGCTGATTACTTTTGAAATAGTAAACGATGAATATGTTGGAAATAAAAATCTTACCGATTACTTTTGAAATAGTAACCGACAAATATGCTGAAAATAAAAATCTTGCCGGTTACTTTTGAAATAGTAACCGACGTACATGCTGAAAATAAAAATCTTGCCGATTACTATTGAAATAGTAACCGACGAATGTGCTGAAAATAAAGTCTTGCCGATTACTTTTGAAATAGTAACCGACGAATGTGCTGAAAATATAGTCTTGCCGATTAATTCTAAAATAGTAACAGACAAATATGCTAAAAATAAAAATTTTGCTGATTACTTTTGAAATAGTAACCGACGAATGTGCAGAAAATAGATCATGCCGATTACTTTTGAAATAGTAACCGACGAATGTGTTGAATATAAAGTCTTGCCGATTACTTTTGAAATAGTAACCGACAAATGTGCTGAAAATAAATCATGCAAATTACTATTGAAATAGTAACCGACAAATGTGCTGAAAATAAAAGTCTTGCCGATTACTTTTGAAATAGTAACCTGACGAATGTGCTGAAAATAAATCATGCCGATTACTTTTGAAATAGTCACCGACGAATATGCTGAAAATAAAAATCTTGCCGATTACTTTTGAAATAGTAACCGACAAATGTGCTGAAAATAAATCATGCCAATTACTATTGAAATAGTAACCGACAAATGTGCTGAAAATAAAAGTCTTGCCGATTACTTTTGAAATAGTAACCTGGCGAATGTGCTGAAAATAAATCATGCCGATTACTATTGAAATAGTCACCGACGAATATGCTGAAAATAAAAATCTTGCCGATTACTTTTGAAATAGTAACCGACGAATGTGCTGAAAATAAATCATGCCGATTACTTTCGAAATAGTAAGCGACGAACATGTTGAAAATAAAAATCTTACCGATTACTTTTAAAATAGTAACCAACGAATATACTGAAAATAAATCTTGCCGATTACTTTTGAAATAGTAACCGACGAATGTGCTGAAAATAAATCATGCCGATTACTTTGGAAATAGTAAGTGACGAATATGTTGAAAATAAAAATCTTACCGATTACTTTTGAAATAGTAACCAACGAATGTGCTTAAAATAAAGTCTTGCCGATAACTTTTGAAATAGTAACCGACGAATATGTGCTGAAAATAAATCTTGCCGATTACTTTTGAAATAGTAACCGACGAATGTGCTGAAAATAAATCATGCCGATTACTTTTGAAATAGTAAGCGACGAATATGTTGAAAATAAAAATCTTACCGATTACTTTTGAAATAGTAACAACGAATATGCTGAAAATAAAGTCTTGCCGATTACTTTTGAAATAGTAACCGACGAATATGTTGAAAATAAAAATCTTGTCGATTACTTTTAAAATAGTAACCGACAAATATGCTGAAAATAAAAATCTTGCCGATTACTTTTGAAAGAGTAACCGACAAATATGCTAAAAATAAAAATCTTGCCGATTACTTTTGAAATAGTCACCGACGAATGTGTTGAAAATAAATCATGCTGATTACTTTTGAAATAGTAAACGATGAATATGTTGGAAATAAAAATCTTACCGATTACTTTTGAAATAGTAACAACGAATATGCTGAAAATAAAGTCTTGCCGATTACTTTTGAAATAGTAACCGACGAATATGTTGAAAATAAAAATCTTGTCGATTACTTTTAAAATAGTAACCGACAAATATGCTGAAAATAAAAATCTTGCCGATTACTTTTGAAAAAGTAACCGACAAATATGCTGAAAATAAAAATCTTGCCGATTACTTTTGAAATAGTCACCGACCAATATGCTGAAAATAAAAATCTTGCCGATTACTTTTGAAATAGTAACCGACGAATGTGTTGAAAATAAATCATGCTGATTACTTTTGAAATAGTAAACGATGAATATGTCGGAAATAAAAATCTTACCGATTACTTTTGAAATAGTAACCGACAAATATGCTGAAAATAAAAATCTTGCCGATTACTTTTGAAATAGTAACCGACGTACATGCTGAAAATAAAAATCTTGCCGATTACTATTGAAATAGTAACCGACGAATGTGCTGAAAATAAAGTCTTGCCGATTACTTTTGAAATAGTAACCGACGAATGTGCAGAAAATAGATCATGCCGATTACTTTTGAAATAGTAACCGACGAATGTGTTGAATATAAAGTCTTGCCGATTACTTTTGAAATAGTAACCGACAAATGTGCTGAAAATAAATCATGCCAATTACTATTGAAATAGAAACCGACAAATGTGCTGAAAATAAAAGTCTTGCCGATTACTTTTGAAATAGTAACCTGACGAATGTGCTGAAAATAAATCATGCCGATTACTTTTGAAATAGTCACCGACGAATATGCTGAAAATAAAAATCTTGCCGATTACTTTTGAAATAGTAACCGACAAATGTGCTGAAAATAAATCATGCCAATTACTATTGAAATAGTAACCGACAAATGTGCTAAAAATAAAAGTCTTGCCGATTACTTTTGAAATAGTAACCTGACGAATGTGCTGAAAATAAATCATGCCGATTACTATTGAAATAGTCACCGACGAATATGCTGAAAATAAAAATCTTGCCGATTACTTTTGAAATAGTAACCGACGAATGTGCTGAAAATAAATCTTGCCGATTACTTTCGAAATAGTAAGCGACGAACATTTTGAAAATAAAAATCTTACCGATTACTTTTAAAATAGTAACCAACGAATATACTGAAAATAAATCTTGCCGATTACTTTTGAAATAGTAACCGATGAATGTGCTGAAAATAAATCATGCCGATTACTTTGGAAATAGTAAGTGACGAATATGTTGAAAATAAAAATCTTACCGATTACTTTTGAAATAGTAACCAACGAATGTGCTTAAAATAAAGTCTTGCCGATAACTTTTGAAATAGTAACCGACGAATATGTGCTGAAAATAAATCTTGCCGATTACTTTTGAAATAGTAACCGACGAATGTGCTGAAAATAAATCATGCCGATTACTTTTGAAATAGTAAGCGACGAATATGTTGAAAATAAAAATCTTACCGATTACTTTTGAAATAGTAACAACGAATATGCTGAAAATAAAGTCTTGCCGATTACTTTTGAAATAGTAACCGACGAATATGTTGAAAATAAAAATCTTGTCGATTACTTTTAAAATAGTAACCGACAAATATGCTGAAAATAAAAATCTTGCCAATTACTTTTGAAAGAGTAACCGACAAATATGCTAAAAATAAAAATCTTGCCGATTACTTTTGAAATAGTCACCGACGAATGTGTTGAAAATAAATCATGCTGATTACTTTTGAAATAGTAAACGATGAATATGTTGGAAATAAAAATCTTACCGATTACTTTTGAAATAGTAACAACGAATATGCTGAAAATAAAGTCTTGCCGATTACTTTTGAAATAGTTACCGACGAATATGTTGAAAATAAAAATCTTGTCGATTACTTTTAAAATAGTAACCGACAAATATGCTGAAAATAAAAATCTTGCCGATTACTTTTGAAAAAGTAACCGACAAATATGCTGAAAATAAAAATCTTGCCGATTACTTTTGAAATAGTCACCGACCAATATGCTGAAAATAAAAATCTTGCCGATTACTTTTGAAATAGTAACCGACGAATGTGTTGAAAATAAATCATGCTGATTACTTTTGAAATAGTAAACGATGAATATGTTGGAAATAAAAATCTTACCGATTACTTTTGAAATAGTAACCGACAAATATGCTGAAAATAAAAATCTTGCCGATTACTTTTGAAATAGTAACCGACGTACATGCTGAAAATAAAAATCTTGCCGATTACTATTGAAATAGTAACCGACGAATGTGCTGAAAATAAAGTCTTGCCGATTACTTTTGAAATAGTAACCGACGAATGTGCTGAAAATATAGTCTTGCCGATTAATTCTAAAATAGTAACAGACAAATATGCTAAAAATAAAAATTTTGCTGATTACTTTTGAAATAGTAACCGACGAATGTGCAGAAAATAGATCATGCCGATTACTTTTGAAATAGTAACCGACGAATGTGTTGAATATAAAGTCTTGCCGATTACTTTTGAAATAGTAACCGACAAATGTGCTGAAAATAAATCATGCCAATTACTATTGAAATAGTAACCGACAAATGTGCTGAAAATAAAAGTCTTGCCGATTACTTTTGAAATAGTAACCTGACGAATGTGCTGAAAATAAATCATGCCGATTACTTTTGAAATAGTCACCGACGAATATGCTGAAAATAAAAATCTTGCCGATTACTTTTGAAATAGTAACCGACAAATGTGCTGAAAATAAATCATGCCAATTACTATTGAAATAGTAACCGACAAATGTGCTAAAAATAAAAGTCTTGCCGATTACTTTTGAAATAGTAACCTGACGAATGTGCTGAAAATAAATCATGCCGATTACTATTGAAATAGTCACCGACGAATATGCTGAAAATAAAAATCTTGCCGATTACTTTTGAAATAGTAACCGACGAATGTGCTGAAAATAAATCTTGCCGATTACTTTCGAAATAGTAAGCGACGAACATGTTGAAAATAAAAATCTTACCGATTACTTTTAAAATAGTAACCAACGAATATACTGAAAATAAATCTTGCCGATTACTTTTGAAATAGTAACCGATGAATGTGCTGAAAATAAATCATGCCGATTACTTTGGAAATAGTAAGTGACGAATATGTTGAAAATAAAAATCTTACCGATTACTTTTGAAATAGTAACCAACGAATGTGCTTAAAATAAAGTCTTGCCGATAACTTTTGAAATAGTAACCGACGAATATGTGCTGAAAATAAATCTTGCCGATTACTTTTGAAATAGTAACCGACGAATGTGCTGAAAATAAATCATGCCGATTACTTTTGAAATAGTAAGCGACGAATATGTTGAAAATAAAAATCTTACCGATTACTTTTGAAATAGTAACAACGAATATGCTGAAAATAAAGTCTTGCCGATTACTTTTGAAATAGTAACCGACGAATATGTTGAAAATAAAAATCTTGTCGATTACTTTTAAAATAGTAACCGACAAATATGCTGAAAATAAAAATCTTGCCGATTACTTTTGAAAAAGTAACCGACAAATATGCTGAAAATAAAAATCTTGCCGATTACTTTTGAAATAGTCACCGACCAATATGCTGAAAATAAAAATCTTGCCGATTACTTTTGAAATAGTAACCGACAAATGTGCTGAAAATAAATCATGCCAATTACTATTGAAATAGTAACCGACAAATGTGCTGAAAATAAAAGTCTTGCCGATTACTTTTGAAATAGTAACCTGACGAATGTGCTGAAAATAAATCATGCCGATTACTTTTGAAATAGTCATCGACGAATATGCTGAAAATAAAAATCTTGCCGATTACTTTTGAAATAGTAACCGACGAATGTTCTGAAAATAAATCATGCCGATTACTTTCGAAATAGTAAGCGACGAACATGTTGAAAATAAAAATCTTACCGATTACTTTTAAAATAGTAACCAACGAATATACTGAAAATAAATCATGCCGATTACTTTTGAAATAGTCACCGACCAATATGCTGAAAATAAAAATCTTGCCGATTACTTTTGAAATAGTAACCGACGAATGTGTTGAAAATAAATCATGCTGATTACGTTTGAAATAGTAAACGATGAATATGTTGGAAATAAAAATCTTACCGATTACTTTTGAAAAAGTAACCGACAAATATGCTGAAAATAAAAATCTTGCCGATTACTTTTGAAATAGTCACCGACCAATATGCTGAAAATAAAAATCTTGCCGATTACTTTTGAAATAGTAACCGACGAATGTCCTGAAAATAAAGTCTTGCCGATTACTTTTGAAATAGTAACCGACGAATGTGCTGAAAATATAGTCTTGCCGATTAATTCTAAAATAGTAACAGACAAATATGCTAAAAATAAAAATTTTGCTAATTACTTTTGAAATAGTAACCGACGAATGTGCAGAAAATAGATCATGCCGATTACTTTTGAAATAGTAACTGACGAATGTGTTGAATATAAAGTCTTGCCGATTACTTTTGAAATAGTAACCGACAAATGTGCTGAAAATAAATCATGCCAATTACTATTGAAATAGTAACCGACAAATGTGCTGAAAATAAAAGTCTTGCCGATTACTTTTGAAATAGTAACCTGACGAATGTGCTGAAAATAAATCATGCCGATTACTTTTGAAATAGTCACCGACGAATATGCTGAAAATAAAAATCTTGCCGATTACTTTTGAAAGTGTAACCGACAAATGTGCTGAAAATAAATCATGCCAATTACTATTGAAATAGTAACCGACAAATGTGCTAAAAATAAAAGTCTTGCCGATTACTTTTGAAATAGTAACCTAACGAATGTGCTGAAAATAAATCATGCCGATTACTATTGAAATAGTCACCGACGAATATGCTGAAAATAAAAATCTTGCCGATTACTTTTGAAATAGTAACCGACGAATGTGCTGAAAATAAATCTTGCCGATTACTTTCGAAATAGTAAGCGACGAACATGTTGAAAATAAAAATCTTACCGATTACTTTTAAAATAGTAACCAACGAATATACTGAAAATAAATCTTGCCGATTACTTTTGAAATAGTAACCGATGAATGTGCTGAATATAAATCATGCCGATTACTTTGGAAATAGTAAGTGACGAATATGTTGAAAATAAAAATCTTACCGATTACTTTTGAAATAGTAACCAACGAATGTGCTTAAAATAAAGTCTTGCCGATAACTTTTGAAATAGTAACCGACGAATATGTGCTGAAAATAAATCTTGCCGATTACTTTTAAAATAGTAACCGACGAATGTGCTGAAAATAAATCATGCCGATTACTTTTGAAATAGTAAGCGACGAATATGTTGAAAATAAAAATCTTACCGATTACTTTTGAAATAGTAACAATGAATATGCTGAAAATAAAGTCTTGCCGATTACTTTTGAAATAGTAACCGACGAATATGCTGAAAATATAGTCTTGCCGATTAATTCTAAAATAGTAACAGACAAATATGCTAAAAATA
The DNA here is from genome assembly GCA_958299785.1 of Medicago lupulina. Taxonomy (NCBI): domain Eukaryota; kingdom Viridiplantae; phylum Streptophyta; class Magnoliopsida; order Fabales; family Fabaceae; genus Medicago; species Medicago lupulina. The sequence goes on from OY283140.1 coordinate 48,822,957, forward strand.
AAAATTTTGCTGATTACTTTTGAAATAGTAACCGACGAATGTGCAGAAAATAGATCATGCCGATTACTTTTGAAATAGTAACCGACGAATGTGCTGAAAATAAATCTTGCCGATTACTTTTGAAATAGTAAGCGACGAACATGTTGAAAATAAAAATCTTACCGATTACTTTTAAAATAGTAACCAACGAATATACTGAAAATAAATCTTGCCGATTACTTTTGAAATAGTAACCGATGAATGTGCTGAATATAAATCATGCCGATTACTTTGGAAATAGTAAGTGACGAATATGTTGAAAATAAAAATCTTGCCGATTACTTTTGAAATAGTAACCGACAAATGTGCTGAAAATAAATCATGCCAATTACTATTGAAATAGTAACCGACAAATGTGCTGAAAATAAAAGTCTTGCCGATTACTTTTGAAATAGTAACCTGACGAATGTGCTGAAAATAAATCATGCCGATTACTATTGAAATAGTCACCGACGAATATGCTGAAAATAAAAATCTTGCCAATTACTCTTGAAATAGTAACCGACGAATGTGCTGAAAATAAAGTCTTGCCGATTACTTTTGAAATAGTAACCGACGAATGTGCTGAAAATATAGTCATGCCGATTAATTCTAAAATAGTAACAGACAAATATGCTAAAAATAAAAATTTTGCTGATTACTTTTGAAATAGTAACCGACGAATGTGCAGAAAATAGATCATGCCGATTACTTTTGAAATAGTAACCGACGAATGTGTTGAATATAAAGTCTTGCCGATTACTTTTGAAATAGTAACCGACAAATGTGCTGAAAATAAATCATGCCAATTACTATTGAAATAGTAACCGACAAATGTGCTGAAAATAAAAGTCTTGCCGATTACTTTTGAAATAGTAACCTGACGAATGTGCTGAAAATAAATCATGCCGATTACTTTTGAAATAGTCACCGACGAATATGCTGAAAATAAAAATCTTGCCGATTACTTTTGAAATAGTAACCGACAAATGTGCTGAAAATAAATCATGCCAATTACTATTGAAATAGTAACCGACAAATGTGCTGAAAATAAAAGTCTTGCCGATTACTTTTGAAATAGTAACCTGACGAATGTGCTGAAAATAAATCATGCCGATTACTATTGAAATAGTCACCGACGAATATGCTGAAAATAAAAATCTTGTCGATTACTTTTGAAATAGTAACCGACGAATGTGCTGAAAATAAATCTTGCCGATTACTTTCGAAATAGTAAGCGACGAACATGTTGAAAATAAAAATCTTACCGATTACTTTTAAAATAGTAACCAACGAATATACTGAAAATAAATCTTGCCGATTACTTTTGAAATAGTAACCGATGAATGTGCTGAAAATAAATCATGCCGATTACTTTGGAAATAGTAAGTGACGAATATGTTGAAAATAAAAATCTTACCGATTACTTTTGAAATAGTAACCAACGAATGTGCTTAAAATAAAGTCTTGCCGATAACTTTTGAAATAGTAACCGACGAATATGTGCTGAAAATAAATCTTGCCGATTACTTTTGAAATAGTAACCGACGAATGTGCTGAAAATAAATCATGCCGATTACTTTTGAAATAGTAAGCGACGAATATGTTGAAAATAAAAATCTTACCGATTACTTTTGAAATAGTAACAACGAATATGCTGAAAATAAAGTCTTGCCGATTACTTTTGAAATAGTAACCGACGAATATGTTGAAAATAAAAATCTTGTCGATTACTTTTAAAATAGTAACCGACAAATATGCTGAAAATAAAAATCTTGCCGATTACTTTTGAAAAAGTAACCGACAAATATGCTGAAAATAAAAATCTTGCCGATTACTTTTGAAATAGTAACCGATGAATGTGTTGAAAATAAATCATGCTGATTACTTTTGAAATAGTAAACGATGAATATGTTGGAAATAAAAATCTTACCGATTACTTTTGAAATAGTAACCGACAAATATGCTGAAAATAAAAATCTTGCCGATTACTTTTGAAATTGTAACCGACAAATGTGCTGAAAATAAATCATGCCAATTACTATTGAAATAGTAACCGACAAATGTGCTGAAAATAAAAGTCTTGCGGATTACTTTTGAAATAGTAACCTGACGAATGTGCTGAAAATAAATCATGCCGATTACTTTTGAAATAGCCACCGACGAATATGCTGAAAATAAAAATCTTGCCGATTACTTTTGAAATAGTAACCGACAAATGTGCTGAAAATAAATCATGCAAATTACTATTGAAATAGTAACCGACAAATGTGCTGAAAATAAAAGTCTTGCCGATTACTTTTGAAATAGTAACCTGACGAATGTGCTGAAAATAAATCATGCCGATTACTTTTGAAATAGTCACCGACGAATATGCTGAAAATAAAAATCTTGCCGATTACTTTTGAAATAGTAACCGACAAATGTGCTGAAAATAAATCATGCCAATTACTATTGAAATAGTAACCGACAAATGTGCTGAAAATAAAAGTCTTGCCGATTACTTTTGAAATAGTAACCTGACGAATGTGCTGAAAATAAATCATGCCGATTACTATTGAAATAGTCACCGACGAATATGCTGAAAATAAAAATCTTGCCAATTACTCTTGAAATAGTAACCGACGAATGTGCTGAAAATAAAGTCTTGCCGATTACTTTTGAAATAGTAACCGACGAATGTGCTGAAAATATAGTCATGCCGATTAATTCTAAAATAGTAACAGACAAATATGCTAAAAATAAAAATTTTGCTGATTACTTTTGAAATAGTAACCGACGAATGTGCAGAAAATAGATCATGCCGATTACTTTTGAAATAGTAACCGACGAATGTGTTGAATATAAAGTCTTGCCGATTACTTTTGAAATAGTAACCGACAAATGTGCTGAAAATAAATCATGCCAATTACTATTGAAATAGTAACCGACAAATGTGCTGAAAATAAAAGTCTTGCCGATTACTTTTGAAATAGTAACCTGACGAATGTGCTGAAAATAAATCATGCCGATTACTTTTGAAATAGTCACCGACGAATATGCTGAAAATAAAAATCTTGCCGATTACTTTTGAAATAGTAACCGACAAATGTGCTGAAAATAAATCATGCCAATTACTATTGAAATAGTAACCGACAAATGTGCTGAAAATAAAAGTCTTGCCGATTACTTTTGAAATAGTAACCTGACGAATGTGCTGAAAATAAATCATGCCGATTACTATTGAAATAGTCACCGACGAATATGCTGAAAATAAAAATCTTGTCGATTACTTTTGAAATAGTAACCGACGAATGTGCTGAAAATAAATCTTGCCGATTACTTTCGAAATAGTAAGCGACGAACATGTTGAAAATAAAAATCTTACCGATTACTTTTAAAATAGTAACCAACGAATATACTGAAAATAAATCTTGCCGATTACTTTTGAAATAGTAACCGATGAATGTGCTGAAAATAAATCATGCCGATTACTTTGGAAATAGTAAGTGACGAATATGTTGAAAATAAAAATCTTACCGATTACTTTTGAAATAGTAACCAACGAATGTGCTTAAAATAAAGTCTTGCCGATAACTTTTGAAATAGTAACCGACGAATATGTGCTGAAAATAAATCTTGCCGATTACTTTTGAAATAGTAACCGACGAATGTGCTGAAAATAAATCATGCCGATTACTTTTGAAATAGTAAGCGACGAATATGTTGAAAATAAAAATCTTACCGATTACTTTTGAAATAGTAACAACGAATATGCTGAAAATAAAGTCTTGCCGATTACTTTTGAAATAGTAACCGACGAATATGTTGAAAATAAAAATCTTGTCGATTACTTTTAAAATAGTAACCGACAAATATGCTGAAAATAAAAATCTTGCCGATTACTTTTGAAAAAGTAACCGACAAATATGCTGAAAATAAAAATCTTGCCGATTACTTTTGAAATAGTAACCGATGAATGTGTTGAAAATAAATCATGCTGATTACTTTTGAAATAGTAAACGATGAATATGTTGGAAATAAAAATCTTACCGATTACTTTTGAAATAGTAACCGACAAATATGCTGAAAATAAGAATCTTGCCGATTACTTTTGAAATTGTAACCGACAAATGTGCTGAAAATAAATCATGCCAATTACTATTGAAATAGTAACCGACAAATGTGCTGAAAATAAAAGTCTTGCGGATTACTTTTGAAATAGTAACCTGACGAATGTGCTGAAAATAAATCATGCCGATTACTTTTGAAATAGCCACCGACGAATATGCTGAAAATAAAAATCTTGCCGATTACTTTTGAAATAGTAACCGACAAATGTGCTGAAAATAAATCATGCAAATTACTATTGAAATAGTAACCGACAAATGTGCTGAAAATAAAAGTCTTGCCGATTACTTTTGAAATAGTAACCTGACGAATGTGCTGAAAATAAATCATGCCGATTACTTTTGAAATAGTCACCGACGAATATGCTGAAAATAAAAATCTTGCCGATTACTTTTGAAATAGTAACCGACAAATGTGCTGAAAATAAATCATGCCAATTACTATTGAAATAGTAACCGACAAATGTGCTGAAAATAAAAGTCTTGCCGATTACTTTTGAAATAGTAACCTGACGAATGTGCTGAAAATAAATCATGCCGATTACTATTGAAATAGTCACCGACGAATATGCTGAAAATAAAAATCTTGTCGATTACTTTTGAAATAGTAACCGACGAATGTGCTGAAAATAAATCTTGCCGATTACTTTCGAAATAGTAAGCGACGAACATGTTGAAAATAAAAATCTTACCGATTACTTTTAAAATAGTAACCAACGAATATACTGAAAATAAATCTTGCCGATTACTTTTGAAATAGTAACCGATGAATGTGCTGAAAATAAATCATGCCGATTACTTTGGAAATAGTAAGTGACGAATATGTTGAAAATAAAAATCTTACCGATTACTTTTGAAATAGTAACCAACGAATGTGCTTAAAATAAAGTCTTGCCGATAACTTTTGAAATAGTAACCGACGAATATGTGCTGAAAATAAATCTTGCCGATTACTTTTGAAATAGTAACCGACGAATGTGCTGAAAATAAATCATGCCGATTACTTTTGAAATAGTAAGCGACGAATATGTTGAAAATAAAAATCTTACCGATTACTTTTGAAATAGTAACAACGAATATGCTGAAAATAAAGTCTTGCCGATTACTTTTGAAATAGTAACCGACGAATATGTTGAAAATAAAAATCTTGTCGATTACTTTTAAAATAGTAACCGACAAATATGCTGAAAATAAAAATCTTGCCGATTACTTTTGAAAAAGTAACCGACAAATATGCTGAAAATAAAAATCTTGCCGATTACTTTTGAAATAGTAACCGATGAATGTGTTGAAAATAAATCATGCTGATTACTTTTGAAATAGTAAACGATGAATATGTTGGAAATAAAAATCTTACCGATTACTTTTGAAATAGTAACCGACAAATATGCTGAAAATAAAAATCTTGCCGATTACTTTTGAAATTGTAACCGACAAATGTGCTGAAAATAAATCATGCCAATTACTATTGAAATAGTAACCGACAAATGTGCTGAAAATAAAAGTCTTGCGGATTACTTTTGAAATAGTAACCTGACGAATGTGCTGAAAATAAATCATGCCGATTACTTTTGAAATAGCCACCGACGAATATGCTGAAAATAAAAATCTTGCCGATTACTTTTGAAATAGTAACCGACAAATGTGCTGAAAATAAATCATGCCAATTACTATTGAAATAGTAACCGACAAATGTGCTGAAAATAAAAGTCTTGCCGATTACTTTTGAAATAGTAACCTGACGAATGTGCTGAAAATAAATCATGCCGATTACTATTGAAATAGTCACCGACGAATATGCTGAAAATAAAAATCTTGCCGATTACTTTTGAAATAGTAACCGACGAATGTGCTGAAAATAAAGTCTTGCCGATTACTTTTGAAATAGTAACCGACGAATGTGCTGAAAATATAGTCTTGCCGATTAATTCTAAAATAGTAACAGACAAATATGCTAAAAATAAAAATTTTGCTGATTACTTTTGAAATAGTAACCGACGAATGTGCAGAAAATAGATCATGCCGATTACTTTTGAAATAGTAACCGACGAATGTGTTGAATATAAAGTCTTGCCGATTACTTTTGAAATAGTAACCGACAAATGTGCTGAAAATAAATCATGCCAATTACTATTGAAATAGTAACCGACAAATGTGCTGAAAATAAAAGTCTTGCCGATTACTTTTGAAATAGTAACCTGACGAATGTGCTGAAAATAAATCATGCCGATTACTTTTGAAATAGTCACCGACGAATATGCTGAAAATAAAAATCTTGCCGATTACTTTTGAAATAGTAACCGACAAATGTGCTGAAAATAAATCATGCCAATTACTATTGAAATAGTAACCGACAAATGTGCTGAAAATAAAAGTCTTGCCGATTACTTTTGAAATAGTAACCTGACGAATGTGCTGAAAATAAATCATGCCGATTACTATTGAAATAGTCACCGACGAATATGCTGAAAATAAAAATCTTGTCGATTACTTTTGAAATAGTAACCGACGAATGTGCTGAAAATAAATCTTGCCGATTACTTTCGAAATAGTAAGCGACGAACATGTTGAAAATAAAAATCTTACCGATTACTTTTAAAATAGTAACCAACGAATATACTGAAAATAAATCTTGCCGATTACTTTTGAAATAGTAACCGATGAATGTGCTGAAAATAAATCATGCCGATTACTTTGGAAATAGTAAGTGACGAATATGTTGAAAATAAAAATCTTACCGATTACTTTTGAAATAGTAACCAACGAATGTGCTTAAAATAAAGTCTTGCCGATAACTTTTGAAATAGTAACCGACGAATATGTGCTGAAAATAAATCTTGCCGATTACTTTTGAAATAGTAACCGACGAATGTGCTGAAAATAAATCATGCCGATTACTTTTGAAATAGTAAGCGACGAATATGTTGAAAATAAAAATCTTACCGATTACTTTTGAAATAGTAACAACGAATATGCTGAAAATAAAGTCTTGCCGATTACTTTTGAAATAGTAACCGACGAATATGTTGAAAATAAAAATCTTGTCGATTACTTTTAAAATAGTAACCGACAAATATGCTGAAAATAAAAATCTTGCCGATTACTTTTGAAAAAGTAACCGACAAATATGCTGAAAATAAAAATCTTGCCGATTACTTTTGAAATAGTAACCGATGAATGTGTTGAAAATAAATCATGCTGATTACTTTTGAAATAGTAAACGATGAATATGTTGGAAATAAAAATCTTACCGATTACTTTTGAAATAGTAACCGACAAATATGCTGAAAATAAAAATCTTGCCGATTACTTTTGAAATTGTAACCGACAAATGTGCTGAAAATAAATCATGCCAATTACTATTGAAATAGTAACCGACAAATGTGCTGAAAATAAAAGTCTTGCGGATTACTTTTGAAATAGTAACCTGACGAATGTGCTGAAAATAAATCATGCCGATTACTTTTGAAATAGCCACCGACGAATATGCTGAAAATAAAAATCTTGCCGATTACTTTTGAAATAGTAACCGACAAATGTGCTGAAAATAAATCATGCCAATTACTATTGAAATAGTAACCGACAAATGTGCTGAAAATAAAAGTCTTGCCGATTACTTTTGAAATAGTAACCTGACGAATGTGCTGAAAATAAATCATGCCGATTACTATTGAAATAGTCACCGACGAATATGCTGAAAATAAAAATCTTGCCGATTACTTTTGAAATAGTAACCGACGAATGTGCTGAAAATAAAGTCTTGCCGATTACTTTTGAAATAGTAACCGACGAATGTGCTGAAAATATAGTCTTGCCGATTAATTCTAAAATAGTAACAGACAAATATGCTAAAAATAAAAATTTTGCTGATTACTTTTGAAATAGTAACCGACGAATGTGCAGAAAATAGATCATGCCGATTACTTTTGAAATAGTAACCGACGAATGTGTTGAATATAAAGTCTTGCCGATTACTTTTGAAATAGTAACCGACAAATGTGCTGAAAATAAATCATGCCAATTACTATTGAAATAGTAACCGACAAATGTGCTGAAAATAAAAGTCTTGCCGATTACTTTTGAAATAGTAACCTGACGAATGTGCTGAAAATAAATCATGCCGATTACTATTGAAATAGTCACCGACGAATTTGCTGAAAATAAAAATCTTGCCGATTACTTTTGAAATAGTAACCGACGAATGTGCTGAAAATAAATCTTGCCGATTACTTTCGAAATAGTAAGCGACGAACATGTTGAAAATAAAAATCTTACCGATTACTTTTAAAATAGTAACCAACGAATATACTGAAAATAAATCTTGCCGATTACTTTTGAAATAGTAACCGATGAATGTGCTGAAAATAAATCATGCCGATTACTTTGGAAATAGTAAGTGACGAATATGTTGAAAATAAAAATCTTACCGATTACTTTTGAAATAGTAACCAACGAATGTGCTTAAAATAAAGTCTTGCCGATAACTTTTGAAATAGTAACCGACGAATATGTGCTGAAAATAAATCTTGCCGATTACTTTTGAAATAGTAACCGACGAATGTGCTGAAAATAAATCATGCCGATTACTTTTGAAATAGTAAGCGACGAATATGTTGAAAATAAAAATCTTACCGATTACTTTTGAAATAGTAACAACGAATATGCTGAAAATAAAGTCTTGTCGATTACTTTTGAAATAGTAACCGACGAATATGTTGAAAATAAAAATCTTGTCGATTACTTTTAAAATAGTAACCGACAAATATGCTGAAAATAAAAATCTTGCCGATTACTTTTGAAAAAGTAACCGACAAATATGCTGAAAATAAAAATCTTGCCGATTACTTTTGAAATAGTCACCGACCAATATGCTGAAAATAAAAATCTTGCCGATTACTTTTGAAATAGTAACCGATGAATGTGTTGAAAATAAATCATGCTGATTACTTTTGAAATAGTAAACGATGAATATGTTGGAAATAAAAATCTTACCGATTACTTTTGAAATAGTAACCGACAAATATGCTGAAAATAAAAATCTTGCCGATTACTTTTGAAATAGTAACCGACAAATGTGCTGAAAATAAATCATGCCAATTACTATTGAAATAGTAACCGACAAATGTGCTGAAAATAAAAGTCTTGCGGATTACTTTTGAAATAGTAACCTGACGAATGTGCTGAAAATAAATCATGCCGATTACTTTTGAAATAGTCACCGACGAATATGCTGAAAATAAAAATCTTGCCGATTACTTTTGAAATAGTAAACGACAAATGTGCTGAAAATAAATCATGCCAATTACTATTGAAATAGTAACCGACAAATGTGCTGAAAATAAAAGTCTTGCCGATTACTTTTGAAATAGTAACCTGACGAATGTGCTGAAAATAAATCATGCCGATTACTATTGAAATAGTCACCGACGAATATGCTGAAAATAAAAATCTTGCCGATTACTTTTGAAATAGTAACCGACGAATGTGCTGAAAATAAAGTCTTGCCGATTACTTTTGAAATAGTAACCGACGAATGTGCTGAAAATATAGTCTTGCCGATTAATTCTAAAATAGTAACAGACAAATATGCTAAAAATAAAAATTTTGCTGATTACTTTTGAAATAGTAACCGACGAATGTGCAGAAAATAGATCATGCCGATTACTTTTGAAATAGTAACCGACGAATGTGTTGAATATAAAGTCTTGCCGATTACTTTTGAAATAGTAACCGACAAATGTGCTGAAAATAAATCATGCCAATTACTATTGAAATAGTAACCGACAAATGTGCTGAAAATAAAAGTCTTGCGGATTACTTTTGAAATAGTAACCTGACGAATGTGCTGAAAATAAATCATGCCGATTACTTTTGAAATAGTCACCGACGAATATGCTGAAAATAAAAATCTTGCCGATTACTTTTGAAATAGTAACCGACAAATGTGCTGAAAATAAATCATGCCAATTACTATTGAAATAGTAACCGACAAATGTGCTGAAAATAAAAGTCTTGCCGATTACTTTTGAAATAGTAACCTGACGAATGTGCTGAAAATAAATCATGCCGATTACTATTGAAATAGTCACCGACGAATATGCTGAAAATAAAAATCTTGCCGATTACTTTTGAAATAGTAACCGACGAATGTGCTGAAAATAAAGTCTTGCCGATTACTTTTGAAATAGTAACCGACGAATGTGCTGAAAATATAGTCTTGCCGATTAATTCTAAAATAGTAACAGACAAATATGCTAAAAATAAAAATTTTGCTGATTACTTTTGAAATAGTAACCGACGAATGTGCAGAAAATAGATCATGCCGATTACTTTTGAAATAGTAACCGACGAATGTGTTGAATATAAAGTCTTGCCGATTACTTTTGAAATAGTAACCGACAAATGTGCTGAAAATAAATCATGCCAATTACTATTGAAATAGTAACCGACAAATGTGCTGAAAATAAAAGTCTTGCCGATTACTTTTGAAATAGTAACCTGACGAATGTGCTGAAAATAAATCATGCCGATTACTTTTGAAATAGTCACCGACGAATATGCTGAAAATAAAAATCTTGCCGATTACTTTTGAAATAGTAACCGACAAATGTGCTGAAAATAAATCATGCCAATTACTATTGAAATAGTAACCGACAAATGTGCTGAAAATAAAAGTCTTGCCGATTACTTTTGAAATAGTAACCTGACGAATGTGCTGAAAATAAATCATGCCGATTACTATTGAAATAGTCACCGACGAATATGCTGAAAATAAAAATCTTGCCGATTACTTTTGAAATAGTAACCGACGAATGTGGTGAAAATAAAGTCTTGCCGATTACTTTTGAAATAGTAACCGACGAATGTGCTGAAAATATAGTCTTGCCGATTAATTCTAAAATAGTAACAGACAAATATGCTAAAAATAAAAATTTTGCTGATTACTTTTGAAATAGTAACCGACGAATGTGCAGAAAATAGATCATGCCGATTACTTTTGAAATAGTAACCGACGAATGTGTTGAATATAAAGTCTTGCCGATTACTTTTGAAATAGTAACCGACAAATGTGCTGAAAATAAATCATGCCAATTACTATTGAAATAGTAACCGACAAATGTGCTGAAAATAAAAGTCTTGCCGATTACTTTTGAAATAGTAACCTGACGAATGTGCTGAAGATAAATCATGCCGATTACTTTTGAAATAGTCACCGACGAATATGCTGAAAATAAAAATCTTGCCGATTACTTTTGAAATAGTAACCGACAAATGTGCTGAAAATAAATCATGCCAATTACTATTGAAATAGTAACCGACAAATGTGCTGAAAATAAAAGTCTTGCCGATTACTTTTGAAATAGTAACCTGACGAATGTGCTGAAAATAAATCATGCCGATTACTATTGAAATAGTCACCGACGAATATGCTGAAAATAAAAATCTTGCCGATTACTTTTGAAATAGTAACCGACGAATGTGCTGAAAATAAAGTCTTGCCGATTACTTTTGAAATAGTAACCGACGAATGTGCTGAAAATATAGTCTTGCCGATTAATTCTAAAATAGTAACAGACAAATATGCTAAAAATAAAAATTTTGCTGATTACTTTTGAAATAGTAACCGACGAATGTGCAGAAAATAGATCATGCCGATTACTTTTGAAATAGTAACCGACGAATGTGTTGAATATAAAGTCTTGCCGATTACTTTTGAAATAGTAACCGACAAATGTGCTGAAAATAAATCATGCCAATTACTATTGAAATAGTAACCGACAAATGTGCTGAAAATAAAAGTCTTGCGGATTACTTTTGAAATAGTAACCTGACGAATGTGCTGAAAATAAATCATGCCGATTACTTTTGAAATAGTCACCGACGAATATGCTGAAAATAAAAATCTTGCCGATTACTTTTGAAATAGTAACCGACAAATGTGCTGAAAATAAATCATGCCAATTACTATTGAAATAGTAACCGACAAATGTGCTGAAAATAAAAGTCTTGCCGATTACTTTTGAAATAGTAACCTGACGAATGTGCTGAAAATAAATCATGCCGATTACTATTGAAATAGTCACCGACGAATATGCTGAAAATAAAAATCTTGCCGATTACTTTTGAAATAGTAACCGACGAATGTGCTGAAAATAAAGTCTTGCCGATTACTTTTGAAATAGTAACCGACGAATGTGCTGAAAATATAGTCTTGCCGATTAATTCTAAAATAGTAACAGACAAATATGCTAAAAATAAAAATTTTGCTGATTACTTTTGAAATAGTAACCGACGAATGTGCAGAAAATAGATCATGCCGATTACTTTTGAAATAGTAACCGACGAATGTGTTGAATATAAAGTCTTGCCGATTACTTTTGAAATAGTAACCGACAAATGTGCTGAAAATAAATCATGCCAATTACTATTGAAATAGTAACCGACAAATGTGCTGAAAATAAAAGTCTTGCCGATTACTTTTGAAATAGTAACCTGACGAATGTGCTGAAAATAAATCATGCCGATTACTTTTGAAATAGTCACCGACGAATATGCTGAAAATAAAAATCTTGCCGATTACTTTTGAAATAGTAACCGACAAATGTGCTGAAAATAAATCATGCCAATTACTATTGAAATAGTAACCGACAAATGTGCTGAAAATAAAAGTCTTGCCGATTACTTTTGAAATAGTAACCTGACGAATGTGCTGAAAATAAATCATGCCGATTACTATTGAAATAGTCACCGACGAATATGCTGAAAATAAAAATCTTGCCGATTACTTTTGAAATAGTAACCGACGAATGTGGTGAAAATAAAGTCTTGCCGATTACTTTTGAAATAGTAACCGACGAATGTGCTGAAAATATAGTCTTGCCGATTAATTCTAAAATAGTAACAGACAAATATGCTAAAAATAAAAATTTTGCTGATTACTTTTGAAATAGTAACCGACGAATGTGCAGAAAATAGATCATGCCGATTACTTTTGAAATAGTAACCGACGAATGTGTTGAATATAAAGTCTTGCCGATTACTTTTGAAATAGTAACCGACAAATGTGCTGAAAATAAATCATGCCAATTACTATTGAAATAGTAACCGACAAATGTGCTGAAAATAAAAGTCTTGCCGATTACTTTTGAAATAGTAACCTGACGAATGTGCTGAAAATAAATCATGCCGATTACTTTTGAAATAGTCACCGACGAATATGCTGAAAATAAAAATCTTGCCGATTACTTTTGAAATAGTAACCGACAAATGTGCTGAAAATAAATCATGCCAATTACTATTGAAATAGTAACCGACAAATGTGCTGAAAATAAAAGTCTTGCCGATTACTTTTGAAATAGTAACCTGACGAATGTGCTGAAAATAAATCATGTCGATTACTATTGAAATAGTCACCGACGAATATGCTGAAAATAAAAATCTTGCCGATTACTTTTGAAATAGTAACCGACGAATGTGCTGAAAATAAATCTTGCCGATTACTTTCGAAATAGTAAGCGACGAACATGTTGAAAATAAAAATCTTACCGATTACTTTTAAAATAGTAACCAACGAATATACTGAAAATAAATCTTGCCGATTACTTTTGAAATAGTAACCGATGAATGTGCTGAAAATAAATCATGCCGATTACTTTGGAAATAGTAAGTGACGAATATGTTGAAAATAAAAATCTTACCGATTACTTTTGAAATAGTAACCAACGAATGTGCTTAAAATAAAGTCTTGCCGATAACTTTTGAAATAGTAACCGACGAATATGTGCTGAAAATAAATCTTGCCGATTACTTTTGAAATAGTAACCGACGAATGTGCTGAAAATAAATCATGCCGATTACTTTTGAAATAGTAAGCGACGAATATGTTGAAAATAAAAATCTTACCGATTACTTTTGAAATAGTAACAACGAATATGCTGAAAATAAAGTCTTGCCGATTACTTTTGAAATAGTAACCGACGAATATGTTGAAAATAAAAATCTTGTCGATTACTTTTAAAATAGTAACCGACAAATATGCTGAAAATAAAAATCTTGCCGATTACTTTTGAAAAAGTAACCGACAAATATGCTGAAAATAAAAATCTTGCCGATTACTTTTGAAATAGTCACCGACCAATATGCTGAAAATAAAAATCTTGCCGATTACTTTTGAAATAGTAACCGATGAATGTGTTGAAAATAAATCATGCTGATTACTTTTGAAATATTAAACGATGAATATGTTGGAAATAAAAATCTTACCGATTACTTTTGAAATAGTAACCGACAAATATGCTGAAAATAAAAATCTTGCCGATTACTTTTGAAATAGTAACCGACGTACATGCTGAAAATAAAAATCTTGCCGATTACTATTGAAATAGTAACCGACGAATGTGCTGAAAATAAAGTCTTGCCGATTACTTTTGAAATAGTAACCGACGAATGTGCTGAAAATATAGTCTTGCCGATTAATTCTAAAATAGTAACAGACAAATATGCTAAAAATAAAAATTTTGCTGATTACTTTTGAAATAGTAACCGACGAATGTGCGGAAAATAGATCATGCCGATTACTTTTGAAATAGTCACCGACGAATATGCTGAAAATAAAAATCTTGCCGATTACTTTTGAAATAGTAACCGACAAATGTGCTGAAAATAAAAGTCTTGCCGATTACTTTTGAAATAGTAACCTGACGAATGTGCTGAAAATAAATCATGCCGATTACTTTTGAAATAGTCACCGACGAATATGCTGAAAATAAAAATCTTGCCGATTACTTTTGAAATAGTAACCGACGAATGTGCTGAAAATAAATCATGCCGATTACTTTCGAAATAGTAAGCGACGAACATGTTGAAAATAAAAATCTTACCGATTACTTTTAAAATAGTAACCAACGAATATACTGAAAATAAATCTTGCCGATTACTTTTGAAATAGTAACCGACGAATGTGCTGAAAATAAATCAAGCCGATTACTTTGGAAATAGTAAGGGACGAATATGTTGAAAATAAAAATCTTACCGATTACTTTTGAAATAGTAACCAACGAATGTGCTTAAAATAAAGTCTTGCCGATAACTTTTGAAATAGTAACCGACGAATATGTGCTGAAAATAAAAATCTTGCCGATTACTTTTGAAATAGTAACCGACAAATGTGCTGAAAATAAATCATGCCAATTACTATTGAAATAGTAACCGACAAATGTGCTGAAAATAAAAGTCTTGCCGATTACTTTTGAAATAGTAACCTGACGAATGTGCTGAAAATAAATCATGCCGATTACTTTTGAAATAGTCACCGACGAATATGCTGAAAATAAAAATCTTGCCGATTACTTTTGAAATAGTAACCGACGAATGTGCTGAAAATAAATCATGCCGATTACTTTCGAAATAGTAAGCGACGAACATGTTGAAAATAAAAATCTTACCGATTACTTTTAAAATAGTAACCAATGAATATACTGAAAATAAATCTTGCCGATTACTTTTGAAATAGTAACCGACGAATGTGCTGAAAATAAATCATGCCGATTACTTTTGAAATAGTAAGCGACGAATATGTTGAAAATAAAAATCTTACCGATTACTTTTGAAATAGTAACAACGAATATGCTGAAAATAAAGTCTTGCCGATTACTTTTGAAATAGTAACCGACGAATATGTTGAAAATAAAAATCTTGTCGATTACTTTTAAAATAGTAACCGACAAATATGCTGAAAATAAAAATCTTGCCGATTACTTTTGAAAAAGTAACCGACAAATATGCTGAAAATAAAAATCTTGCCGATTACTTTTGAAAATGTCACCGACCAATATGCTGAAAATAAAAATCTTGCCGATTACTTTTGAAATAGTAACCGACGAATGTGTTGAAAATAAATCATGCTGATTACTTTTGAAATAGTAAACGATGAATATGTTGGAAATAAAAATCTTACCGATTACTTTTGAAATAGTAACCAACAAATATGCTGAAAATAAAAATCTTGCCGATTACTTTTGAAATAGTAACCGACGTACATGCTGAAAATAAAAATCTTGCCGATTACTATTGAAATAGTAACCGACGAATGTGCTGAAAATAAAGTCTTGCCGATTACTTTTGAAATAGTAACCGACGAATGTGCTGAAAATATAGTCTTGCCGATTAATTCTAAAATAGTAACAGACAAATATGCTAAAAATAAAAATTTTGCTGATTACTTTTGAAATAGTAACCGACGAATGTGCAGAAAATAGATCATGCCGATTACTTTTGAAATAGTAACCGACGAATGTGTTGAATATAAAGTCTTGCCGATTACTTTTGAAATAGTAACCGACAAATGTGCTGAAAATAAATCATGCCAATTACTATTGAAATAGTAACCGACAAATGTGCTGAAAATAAAAGTCTTGCCGATTACTTTTGAAATAGTAACCTGACGAATGTGCTGAAAATAAATCATGCCGATTACTTTTGAAATAGTCACCGACGAATATGCTGAAAATAAAAATCTTGCCGATTACTTTTGAAATAGTAACCGACAAATGTGCTGAAAATAAATCATGCCAATTACTATTGAAATAGTAACCGACAAATGTGCTAAAAATAAAAGTCTTGCCGATTACTTTTGAAATAGTAACCTGACGAATGTGCTGAAAATAAATCATGCCGATTACTATTGAAATAGTCACCGACGAATATGCTGAAAATAAAAATCTTGCCGATTACTTTTGAAATAGTAACCGACGAATGTGCTGAAAATAAATCTTGCCGATTACTTTCGAAATAGTAAGCGACGAACATGTTGAAAATAAAAATCTTACCGATTACTTTTAAAATAGTAACCAACGAATATACTGAAAATAAATCTTGCCGATTACTTTTGAAATAGTAACCGATGAATGTGCTGAAAATAAATCATGCCGATTACTTTGGAAATAGTAAGTGACGAATATGTTGAAAATAAAAATCTTACCGATTACTTTTGAAATAGTAACCAACGAATGTGCTTAAAATAAAGTCTTGCCGATAACTTTTGAAATAGTAACCGACGAATATGTGCTGAAAATAAATCTTGCCGATTACTTTTGAAATAGTAACCGACGAATGTGCTGAAAATAAATCATGCCGATTACTTTTGAAATAGTAAGCGACGAATATGTTGAAAATAAAAATCTTACCGATTACTTTTGAAATAGTAACAACGAATATGCTGAAAATAAAGTCTTGCCGATTACTTTTGAAATAGTAACCGACGAATATGTTGAAAATAAAAATCTTGTCGATTACTTTTAAAATAGTAACCGACAAATATGCTGAAAATAAAAATCTTGCCGATTACTTTTGAAAAAGTAACCGACAAATATGCTGAAAATAAAAATCTTGCCGATTACTTTTGAAATAGTCACCGACCAATATGCTGAAAATAAAAATCTTGCCGATTACTATTGAAATAGTAACCGACGAATATGTGCTGAAAATAAATCTTGCCGATTACTTTTGAAATAGTAACCGACAAATGTGCTGAAAATAAATCATGCCAATTACTATTGAAATAGTAACCGACAAATGTGCTGAAAATAAAAGTCTTGCCGATTACTTTTGAAATAGTAACCGACAAATGTGCTGAAAATAAATCATGCCAATTACTATTGAAATAGTAACCGACAAATGTGCTGAAAATAAAAGTCTTGCCGATTACTTTTGAAATAGTAACCTGACGAATGTGCTGAAAATAAATCATGCCGATTACTTTTGAAATAGTCACCGACGAATATGCTGAAAATAAAAATCTTGCCGATTACTTTTGAAATAGTAACCGACAAATGTGCTGAAAATAAATCATGCCAATTACTATTGAAATAGTAACCGACAAATGTGCTGAAAATAAAAGTCTTGCCGATTACTTTTGAAATAGTAACCTGACGAATGTGCTGAAAATAAATCATGCCGATTACTATTGAAATAGTCACCGACGAATATGCTGAAAATAAAAATCTTGCCGATTACTTTTGAAATAGTAACCGACGAATGTGCTGAAAATAAATCTTACCGATTACTTTCGAAATAGTAAGCGACGAACATGTTGAAAATAAAAATCTTACCGATTACTTTTAAAATAGTAACCAACGAATATACTGAAAATAAATCTTGCCGATTACTTTTGAAATAGTAACCGATGAATGTGCTGAAAATAAATCATGCCGATTACTTTGGAAATAGTAAGTGACGAATATGTTGAAAATAAAAATCTTACCTATTACTTTTGAAATAGTAACCAACGAATGTGCTTAAAATAAAGTCTTGCCGATAACTTTTGAAATAGTAACCGACGAATATGCTGAAAATAAAAATCTTGCCGATTACTTTTGAAAATGTCACCGACCAATATGCTGAAAATAAAAATCTTGCCGATTACTTTTGAAATAGTAACCGACGAATGTGTTGAAAATAAATCATGCTGATTACTTTTGAAATAGTAAACGATGAATATGTTGGAAATAAAAATCTTACCGATTACTTTTGAAATAGTAACCAACAAATATGCTGAAAATAAAAATCTTGCCGATTACTTTTGAAATAGTAACCGACGTACATGCTGAAAATAAAAATCTTGCCGATTACTATTGAAATAGTAACCGACGAATGTGCTGAAAATAAAGTCTTGCCGATTACTTTTGAAATAGTAACCGACGAATGTGCTGAAAATATAGTCTTGCCGATTAATTCTAAAATAGTAACAGACAAATATGCTAAAAATAAAAATTTTGCTGATTACTTTTGAAATAGTAACCGACGAATGTGCAGAAAATAGATCATGCCGATTACTTTTGAAATAGTAACCGACGAATGTGTTGAATATAAAGTCTTGCCGATTACTTGTGAAATAGTAACCGACAAATGTGCTGAAAATAAATCATGCCAATTACTATTGAAATAGTAACCGACAAATGTGCTGAAAATAAAAGTCTTGCCGATTACTTTTGAAATAGTAACCTGACGAATGTGCTGAAAATAAATCATGCCGATTACTTTTGAAATAGTCACCGACGAATATGCTGAAAATAAAAATCTTGCCGATTACTTTTGAAATAGTAACCGATAAATGTGCTGAAAATAAATCATGCCAATTACTATTGAAATAGTAACCGACAAATGTGCTGAAAATAAAAGTCTTGCCGATTACTTTTGAAATAGTAACCTGACGAATGTGCTGAAAATAAATCATGCCGATTACTATTGAAATAGTCACCGACGAATATGCTGAAAATAAAAATCTTGCCGATTACTTTTGAAATAGTAACCGACGAATGTGCTGAAAATAAATCTTGCCGATTACTTTCGAAATAGTAAGCGACGAACATGTTGAAAATAAAAATCTTACCGATTACTTTTAAAATAGTAACCAACGAATATACTGAAAATAAATCTTGCCGATTACTTTTGAAATAGTAACCGATGAATGTGCTGAAAATAAATCATGCCGATTACTTTGGAAATAGTAAGTGACGAATATGTTGAAAATAAAAATCTTACCGATTACTTTTGAAATAGTAACCAACGAATATGCTTAAAATAAAGTCTTGCCGATAACTTTTGAAATAGTAACCGACGAATATGTTGAAAATAAAAATCTTGTCGATTACTTTTAAAATAGTAACCGACAAATATGCTGAAAATAAAAATCTTGCCGATTACTTTTGAAAAAGTAACCGACAAATATGCTGAAAATAAAAATCTTGCCGATTACTTTTGAAAATGTCACCGACCAATATGCTGAAAATAAAAATCTTGCCGATTACTTTTGAAATAGTAACCGACGAATGTGTTGAAAATAAATCATGCTGATTACTTTTGAAATAGTAAACGATGAATATGTTGGAAATAAAAATCTTACCGATTACTTTTGAAATAGTAACCAACAAATATGCTGAAAATAAAAATCTTGCCGATTACTTTTGAAATAGTAACCGACGTACATGCTGAAAATAAAAATCTTGCCGATTACTATTGAAATAGTAACCGACGAATGTGCTGAAAATAAAGTCTTGCCGATTACTTTTGAAATAGTAACCGACGAATGTGCTGAAAATATAGTCTTGCCGATTAATTCTAAAATAGTAACAGACAAATATGCTAAAAATAAAAATTTTGCTGATTACTTTTGAAATAGTAACCGACGAATGTGCAGAAAATAGATCATGCCGATTACTTTTGAAATAGTAACCGACGAATGTGTTGAATATAAAGTCTTGCCGATTACTTGTGAAATAGTAACCGACAAATGTGCTGAAAATAAATCATGCCAATTACTATTGAAATAGTAACCGACAAATGTGCTGAAAATAAAAGTCTTGCCGATTACTTTTGAAATAGTAACCTGACGAATGTGCTGAAAATAAATCATGCCGATTACTTTTGAAATAGTCACCGACGAATATGCTGAAAATAAAAATCTTGCCGATTACTTTTGAAATAGTAACCGATAAATGTGCTGAAAATAAATCATGCCAATTACTATTGAAATAGTAACCGACAAATGTGCTGAAAATAAAAGTCTTGCCGATTACTTTTGAAATAGTAACCTGACGAATGTGCTGAAAATAAATCATGCCGATTACTATTGAAATAGTCACCGACGAATATGCTGAAAATAAAAATCTTGCCGATTACTTTTGAAATAGTAACCGACGAATGTGCTGAAAATAAATCTTGCCGATTACTTTCGAAATAGTAAGCGACGAACATGTTGAAAATAAAAATCTTACCGATTACTTTTAAAATAGTAACCAACGAATATACTGAAAATAAATCTTGCCGATTACTTTTGAAATAGTAACCGACGAATGTGTTGAAAATAAATCATGCTGATTACTTTTGAAATAGTAAACGATGAATATGTTGGAAATAAAAATCTTACCGATTACTTTTGAAATAGTAACCAACAAATATGCTGAAAATAAAAATCTTGCCGATTACTTTTGAAATAGTAACCGACGTACATGCTGAAAATAAAAATCTTGCCGATTACTATTGAAATAGTAACCGACGAATGTGCTGAAAATAAAGTCTTGCCGATTACTTTTGAAATAGTAACCGACGAATGTGCTGAAAATATAGTCTTGCCGATTAATTCTAAAATAGTAACACACAAATATGCTAAAAATAAAAATTTTGCTGATTACTTTTGAAATAGTAACCGACGAATGTGCAGAAAATAGATCATGCCGATTACTTTTGAAATAGTAACCGACGAATGTGTTGAATATAAAGTCTTGCCGATTACTTGTGAAATAGTATCCGACAAATGTGCTGAAAATAAATCATGCCAATTACTATTGAAATAGTAACCGACAAATGTGCTGAAAATAAAAGTCTTGCCGATTACTTTTGAAATAGTAACCTGACGAATGTGCTGAAAATAAATCATGCCGATTACTTTTGAAATAGTCACCGACGAATATGCTGAAAATAAAAATCTTGCCGATTACTTTTGAAATAGTAACCGATAAATGTGCTGAAAATAAATCATGCCAATTACTATTGAAATAGTAACCGACAAATGTGCTGAAAATAAAAGTCTTGCCGATTACTTTTGAAATAGTAACCTGACGAATGTGCTGAAAATAAATCATGCCGATTACTATTGAAATAGTCACCGACGAATATGCTGAAAATAAAAATCTTGCCGATTACTTTTGAAATAGTAACCGACGAATGTGCTGAAAATAAATCTTGCCGATTACTTTCGAAATAGTAAGCGACGAACATGTTGAAAATAAAAATCTTACCGATTACTTTTAAAATAGTAACCAACGAATATACTGAAAATAAATCTTGCCGATTACTTTTGAAATAGTAACCGACGAATGTGTTGAAAATAAATCATGCTGATTACTTTTGAAATAGTAAACGATGAATATGTTGGAAATAAAAATCTTACCGATTACTTTTGAAATAGTAACCAACAAATATGCTGAAAATAAAAATCTTGCCGATTACTTTTGAAATAGTAACCGACGTACATGCTGAAAATAAAAATCTTGCCGATTACTATTGAAATAGTAACCGACGAATGTGCTGAAAATAAAGTCTTGCCGATTACTTTTGAAATAGTAACCGACGAATGTGCTGAAAATATAGTCTTGCCGATTAATTCTAAAATAGTAACACACAAATATGCTAAAAATAAAAATTTTGCTGATTACTTTTGAAATAGTAACCGACGAATGTGCAGAAAATAGATCATGCCGATTACTTTTGAAATAGTAACCGACGAATGTGTTGAATATAAAGTCTTGCCGATTACTTGTGAAATAGTATCCGACAAATGTGCTGAAAATAAATCATGCCAATTACTATTGAAATAGTAACCGACAAATGTGCTGAAAATAAAAGTCTTGCCGATTACTTTTGAAATAGTAACCTGACGAATGTGCTGAAAATAAATCATGCCGATTACTTTTGAAATAGTCACCGACGAATATGCTGAAAATAAAAATCTTGCCGATTACTTTTGAAATAGTAACCGATAAATGTGCTGAAAATAAATCATGCCAATTACTATTGAAATAGTAACCGACAAATGTGCTGAAAATAAAAGTCTTGCCGATTACTTTTGAAATAGTAACCTGACGAATGTGCTGAAAATAAATCATGCCGATTACTATTGAAATAGTCACCGACGAATATGCTGAAAATAAAAATCTTGCCGATTACTTTTGAAATAGTAACCGACGAATGTGCTGAAAATAAATCTTGCCGATTACTTTCGAAATAGTAAGCGACGAACATGTTGAAAATAAAAATCTTACCGATTACTTTTAAAATAGTAACCAACGAATATACTGAAAATAAATCTTGCCGATTACTTTTGAAATAGTAACCGACGAATGTGTTGAAAATAAATCATGCTGATTACTTTTGAAATAGTAAACGATGAATATGTTGGAAATAAAAATCTTACCGATTACTTTTGAAATAGTAACCAACAAATATGCTGAAAATAAAAATCTTGCCGATTACTTTTGAAATAGTAACCGACGTACATGCTGAAAATAAAAATCTTGCCGATTACTATTGAAATAGTAACCGACGAATGTGCTGAAAATAAAGTCTTGCCGATTACTTTTGAAATAGTAACCGACGAATGTGCTGAAAATATAGTCTTGCCGATTAATTCTAAAATAGTAACACACAAATATGCTAAAAATAAAAATTTTGCTGATTACTTTTGAAATAGTAACCGACGAATGTGCAGAAAATAGATCATGCCGATTACTTTTGAAATAGTAACCGACGAATGTGTTGAATATAAAGTCTTGCCGATTACTTGTGAAATAGTATCCGACAAATGTGCTGAAAATAAATCATGCCAATTACTATTGAAATAGTAACCGACAAATGTGCTGAAAATAAAAGTCTTGCCGATTACTTTTGAAATAGTAACCTGACGAATGTGCTGAAAATAAATCATGCCGATTGCTTTTGAAATAGTCACCGACGAATATGCTGAAAATAAAAATCTTGCCGATTACTTTTGAAATAGTAACCGATAAATGTGCTGAAAATAAATCATGCCAATTACTATTGAAATAGTAACCGACAAATGTGCTGAAAATAAAAGTCTTGCCGATTACTTTTGAAATAGTAACCTGACGAATGTGCTGAAAATAAATCATGCCGATTACTATTGAAATAGTCACCGACGAATATGCTGAAAATAAAAATCTTGCCGATTACTTTTGAAATAGTAACCGACGAATGTGCTGAAAATAAATCTTGCCGATTACTTTCGAAATAGTAAGCGACGAACATGTTGAAAATAAAAATCTTACCGATTACTTTTAAAATAGTAACCAACGAATATACTGAAAATAAATCTTGCCGATTACTTTTGAAATAGTAACCGATGAATGTGCTGAAAATAAATCATGCCGATTACTTTGGAAATAGTAAGTGACGAATATGTTGAAAATAAAAATCTTACCGATTACTTTTGAAATAGTAACCAACGAATGTGCTTAAAATAAAGTCTTGCCGATAACTTTTGAAATAGTAACCGACGAATATGTTGAAAATAAAAATCTTGTCGATTACTTTTAAAATAGTAACCGACAAATATGCTGAAAATAAAAATCTTGCCGATTACTTTTGAAAAAGTAACCGACAAATATGCTGAAAATAAAAATCTTGCCGATTACTTTTGAAAATGTCACCGACCAATATGCTGAAAATAAAAATCTTGCCGATTACTTTTGAAATAGTAACCGACGAATGTGTTGAAAATAAATCATGCTGATTACTTTTGAAATAGTAAACGATGAATATGTTGGAAATAAAAATCTTACCGATTACTTTTGAAATAGTAACCAACAAATATGCTGAAAATAAAAATCTTGCCGATTACTTTTGAAATAGTAACCGACGTACATGCTGAAAATAAAAATCTTGCCGATTACTATTGAAATAGTAACCGACGAATGTGCTGAAAATAAAGTCTTGCCGATTACTTTTGAAATAGTAACCGACGAATGTGCTGAAAATATAGTCTTGCCGATTAATTCTAAAATAGTAACAGACAAATATGCTAAAAATAAAAATTTTGCTGATTACTTTTGAAATAGTAACCGACGAATGTGCAGAAAATAGATCATGCCGATTACTTTTGTAATAGTAACCGACGAATGTGTTGAATATAAAGTCTTGCCGATTACTTTTGAAATAGTAACCGACAAATGTGCTGAAAATAAATCATGCCAATTACTATTGAAATAGTAACCGACAAATGTGCTGAAAATAAAAGTCTTGCCGATTACTTTTGAAATAGTAACCTGACGAATGTGCTGAAAATAAATCATGCCGATTACTTTTGAAATAGTCACCGACGAATGTGTTGAAAATAAAGTCTTGCCGATTACTTTTGAAATAGTAACCGACAAATGTGCTGAAAATAAATCATGCCAATTACTATCGAAATAGTAACCGACAAATGTGCTGAAAATAAAAGTCTTGCGGATTACTTTTGAAATAGTAACCTGACGAATGTGCTGAAAATAAATCATGCCGATTACTTTTGAAATAGTCACCGACGAATATGCTGAAAATAAAAATCTTGCCGATTACTTTTGAAATAGTAACCGACAAATGTGCTGAAAATAAATCATGCCAATTACTATTGAAATAGTAACCGACAAATGTGCTGAAAATAAAAGTCTTGCCGATTACTTTTGAAATAGTAACCGACGTACATGCTGAAAATAAAAATCTTGCCGATTACTATTGAAATAGTAACCGACGAATGTGCTGAAAATAAAGTCTTGCCGATTACTTTTGAAATAGTAACCGACGAATGTGCTGAAAATATAGTCTTGCCGATTAATTCTAAAATAGTAACAGACAAATATGCTAAAAATAAAAATTTTGCTGATTACTTTTGAAATAGTAACCGACGAATGTGCAGAAAATAGATCATGCCGATTACTTTTGAAATAGTAACCGACGAATGTGTTGAATATAAAGTCTTGCCGATTACTTTTGAAATAGTAACCGACAAATGTGCTGAAAATAAATCATGCCAATTACTATTGAAATAGTAACCGACAAATGTGCTGAAAATAAAAGTCTTGCCGATTACTTTTGAAATAGTAACCTGACGAATGTGCTGAAAATAAATCATGCCGATTACTTTTGAAATAGTCACCGACGAATATGCTGAAAATAAAAATCTTGCCGATTACTTTTGAAATAGTAACCGACAAATGTGCTGAAAATAAATCATGCCAATTACTATTGAAATAGTAACCGACAAATGTGCTGAAAATAAAAGTCTTGCCGATTACTTTTGAAATAGTAACCTGACGAATGTGCTGAAAATAAATCATGCCGATTACTATTGAAATAGTCACCGACGAATATGCTGAAAATAAAAATCTTGCCGATTACTTTTGAAATAGTAACCGACGAATGTGCTGAAAATAAATCTTGCCGATTACTTTCGAAATAGTAAGCGACGAACATGTTGAAAATAAAAATCTTACCGATTACTTTTAAAATAGTAACCAACGAATATACTGAAAATAAATCTTGCCGATTACTTTTGAAATAGTAACCGATGAATGTGCTGAAAATAAATCATGCCGATTACTTTGGAAATAGTAAGTGACGAATATGTTGAAAATAAAAATCTTACCGATTACTTTTGAAATAGTAACCAACGAATGTGCTTAAAATAAAGTCTTGCCGATAACTTTTGAAATAGTAACCGACGAATATGTGCTGAAAATAAATCTTGCCGATTACTTTTGAAATAGTAACCGACGAATGTGCTGAAAATAAATCATGCCGATTACTTTTGAAATAGTAAGCGACGAATATGTTGAAAATAAAAATCTTACCGATTACTTTTGAAATAGTAACAACGAATATGCTGAAAATAAAGTCTTGCCGATTACTTTTGAAATAGTAACCGACGAATATGTTGAAAATAAAAATCTTGTCGATTACTTTTAAAATAGTAACCGACAAATATGCTGAAAATAAAAATCTTGCCGATTACTTTTGAAAAAGTAACCGACAAATATGCTGAAAATAAAAATCTTGCCGATTACTTTTGAAATAGTAACTGACGAATGTGTTGAAAATAAATCATGCTGATTACTTTTGAAATAGTAAACGATGAATATGTTGGAAATAAAAATCTTACCGATTACTTTTGAAATAGTAACCAACAAATATGCTGAAAATAAAAATCTTGCCGATTACTTTTGAAATAGTAACCGACGTACATGCTGAAAATAAAAATCTTGCCGATTACTATTGAAATAGTAACCGACGAATGTGCTGAAAATAAAGTCTTGCCGATTACTTTTGAAATAGTAACCGACGAATGTGCTGAAAATATAGTCTTGCCGATTAATTCTAAAATAGTAACAGACAAATATGCTAAAAATAAAAATTTTGCTGATTACTTTTGAAATAGTAACCGACGAATGTGCAGAAAATAGATCATGCCGATTACTTTTGAAATAGTAACCGACGAATGTGTTGAATATAAAGTCTTGCCGATTACTTGTGAAATAGTATCCGACAAATGTGCTGAAAATAAATCATGCCAATTACTATTGAAATAGTAACCGACAAATGTGCTGAAAATAAAAGTCTTGCCGATTACTTTTGAAATAGTAACCTGACGAATGTGCTGAAAATAAATCATGCCGATTACTTTTGAAATAGTCACCGACGAATATGCTGAAAATAAAAATCTTGCCGATTACTTTTGAAATAGTAACCGATAAATGTGCTGAAAATAAATCATGCCAATTACTATTGAAATAGTAACCGACAAATGTGCTGAAAATAAAAGTCTTGCCGATTACTTTTGAAATAGTAACCTGACGAATGTGCTGAAAATAAATCATGCCGATTACTATTGAAATAGTCACCGACGAATATGCTGAAAATAAAAATCTTGCCGATTACTTTTGAAATAGTAACCGACGAATGTGCTGAAAATAAATCTTGCCGATTACTTTCGAAATAGTAAGCGACGAACATGTTGAAAATAAAAATCTTACCGATTACTTTTAAAATAGTAACCAACGAATATACTGAAAATAAATCTTGCCGATTACTTTTGAAATAGTAACCGACGAATGTGTTGAAAATAAATCATGCTGATTACTTTTGAAATAGTAAACGATGAATATGTTGGAAATAAAAATCTTACCGATTACTTTTGAAATAGTAACCAACAAATATGCTGAAAATAAAAATCTTGCCGATTACTTTTGAAATAGTAACCGACGTACATGCTGAAAATAAAAATCTTGCCGATTACTATTGAAATAGTAACCGACGAATGTGCTGAAAATAAAGTCTTGCCGATTACTTTTGAAATAGTAACCGACGAATGTGCTGAAAATATAGTCTTGCCGATTAATTCTAAAATAGTAACACACAAATATGCTAAAAATAAAAATTTTGCTGATTACTTTTGAAATAGTAACCGACGAATGTGCAGAAAATAGATCATGCCGATTACTTTTGAAATAGTAACCGACGAATGTGTTGAATATAAAGTCTTGCCGATTACTTGTGAAATAGTATCCGACAAATGTGCTGAAAATAAATCATGCCAATTACTATTGAAATAGTAACCGACAAATGTGCTGAAAATAAAAGTCTTGCCGATTACTTTTGAAATAGTAACCTGACGAATGTGCTGAAAATAAATCATGCCGATTGCTTTTGAAATAGTCACCGACGAATATGCTGAAAATAAAAATCTTGCCGATTACTTTTGAAATAGTAACCGATAAATGTGCTGAAAATAAATCATGCCAATTACTATTGAAATAGTAACCGACAAATGTGCTGAAAATAAAAGTCTTGCCGATTACTTTTGAAATAGTAACCTGACGAATGTGCTGAAAATAAATCATGCCGATTACTATTGAAATAGTCACCGACGAATATGCTGAAAATAAAAATCTTGCCGATTACTTTTGAAATAGTAACCGACGAATGTGCTGAAAATAAATCTTGCCGATTACTTTCGAAATAGTAAGCGACGAACATGTTGAAAATAAAAATCTTACCGATTACTTTTAAAATAGTAACCAACGAATATACTGAAAATAAATCTTGCCGATTACTTTTGAAATAGTAACCGATGAATGTGCTGAAAATAAATCATGCCGATTACTTTGGAAATAGTAAGTGACGAATATGTTGAAAATAAAAATCTTACCGATTACTTTTGAAATAGTAACCAACGAATGTGCTTAAAATAAAGTCTTGCCGATAACTTTTGAAATAGTAACCGACGAATATGTTGAAAATAAAAATCTTGTCGATTACTTTTAAAATAGTAACCGACAAATATGCTGAAAATAAAAATCTTGCCGATTACTTTTGAAAAAGTAACCGACAAATATGCTGAAAATAAAAATCTTGCCGATTACTTTTGAAAATGTCACCGACCAATATGCTGAAAATAAAAATCTTGCCGATTACTTTTGAAATAGTAACCGACGAATGTGTTGAAAATAAATCATGCTGATTACTTTTGAAATAGTAAACGATGAATATGTTGGAAATAAAAATCTTACCGATTACTTTTGAAATAGTAACCAACAAATATGCTGAAAATAAAAATCTTGCCGATTACTTTTGAAATAGTAACCGACGTACATGCTGAAAATAAAAATCTTGCCGATTACTATTGAAATAGTAACCGACGAATGTGCTGAAAATAAAGTCTTGCCGATTACTTTTGAAATAGTAACCGACGAATGTGCTGAAAATATAGTCTTGCCGATTAATTCTAAAATAGTAACAGACAAATATGCTAAAAATAAAAATTTTGCTGATTACTTTTGAAATAGTAACCGACGAATGTGCAGAAAATAGATCATGCCGATTACTTTTGTAATAGTAACCGACGAATGTGTTGAATATAAAGTCTTGCCGATTACTTTTGAAATAGTAACCGACAAATGTGCTGAAAATAAATCATGCCAATTACTATTGAAATAGTAACCGACAAATGTGCTGAAAATAAAAGTCTTGCCGATTACTTTTGAAATAGTAACCTGACGAATGTGCTGAAAATAAATCATGCCGATTACTTTTGAAATAGTCACCGACGAATGTGTTGAAAATAAAGTCTTGCCGATTACTTTTGAAATAGTAACCGACAAATGTGCTGAAAATAAATCATGCCAATTACTATTGAAATAGTAACCGACAAATGTGCTGAAAATAAAAGTCTTGCGGATTACTTTTGAAATAGTAACCTGACGAATGTGCTGAAAATAAATCATGCCGATTACTTTTGAAATAGTCACCGACGAATATGCTGAAAATAAAAATCTTGCCGATTACTTTTGAAATAGTAACCGACAAATGTGCTGAAAATAAATCATGCCAATTACTATTGAAATAGTAACCGACAAATGTGCTGAAAATAAAAGTCTTGCCGATTACTTTTGAAATAGTAACCGACGTACATGCTGAAAATAAAAATCTTGCCGATTACTATTGAAATAGTAACCGACGAATGTGCTGAAAATAAAGTCTTGCCGATTACTTTTGAAATAGTAACCGACGAATGTGCTGAAAATATAGTCTTGCCGATTAATTCTAAAATAGTAACAGACAAATATGCTAAAAATAAAAATTTTGCTGATTACTTTTGAAATAGTAACCGACGAATGTGCAGAAAATAGATCATGCCGATTACTTTTGAAATAGTAACCGACGAATGTGTTGAATATAAAGTCTTGCCGATTACTTTTGAAATAGTAACCGACAAATGTGCTGAAAATAAATCATGCCAATTACTATTGAAATAGTAACCGACAAATGTGCTGAAAATAAAAGTCTTGCCGATTACTTTTGAAATAGTAACCTGACGAATGTGCTGAAAATAAATCATGCCGATTACTTTTGAAATAGTCACCGACGAATATGCTGAAAATAAAAATCTTGCCGATTACTTTTGAAATAGTAACCGACAAATGTGCTGAAAATAAATCATGCCAATTACTATTGAAATAGTAACCGACAAATGTGCTGAAAATAAAAGTCTTGCCGATTACTTTTGAAATAGTAACCTGACGAATGTGCTGAAAATAAATCATGCCGATTACTATTGAAATAGTCACCGACGAATATGCTGAAAATAAAAATCTTGCCGATTACTTTTGAAATAGTAACCGACGAATGTGCTGAAAATAAATCTTGCCGATTACTTTCGAAATAGTAAGCGACGAACATGTTGAAAATAAAAATCTTACCGATTACTTTTAAAATAGTAACCAACGAATATACTGAAAATAAATCTTGCCGATTACTTTTGAAATAGTATCCGATGAATGTGCTGAAAATAAATCATGCCGATTACTTTGGAAATAGTAAGTGACGAATATGTTGAAAATAAAAATCTTACCGATTACTTTTGAAATAGTAACCAACGAATGTGCTTAAAATAAAGTCTTGCCGATAACTTTTGAAATAGTAACCGACGAATATGTGCTGAAAATAAATCTTGCCGATTACTTTTGAAATAGTAACCGACGAATGTGCTGAAAATAAATCATGCCGATTACTTTTGAAATAGTAAGCGACGAATATGTTGAAAATAAAAATCTTACCGATTACTTTTGAAATAGTAACAACGAATATGCTGAAAATAAAGTCTTGCCGATTACTTTTGAAATAGTAACCGACGAATATGTTGAAAATAAAAATCTTGTCGATTACTTTTAAAATAGTAACCGACAAATATGCTGAAAATAAAAATCTTGCCGATTACTTTTGAAAAAGTAACCGACAAATATGCTGAAAATAAAAATCTTGCCGATTACTTTTGAAATAGTAACTGACGAATGTGTTGAAAATAAATCATGCTGATTACTTTTGAAATAGTAAACGATGAATATGTTGGAAATAAAAATCTTACCGATTACTTTTGAAATAGTAACCAACAAATATGCTGAAAATAAAAATCTTGCCGATTACTTTTGAAATAGTAACCGACGTACATGCTGAAAATAAAAATCTTGCCGATTACTATTGAAATAGTAACCGACGAATGTGCTGAAAATAAAGTCTTGCCGATTACTTTTGAAATAGTAACCGACGAATGTGCTGAAAATATAGTCTTGCCGATTAATTCTAAAATAGTAACAGACAAATATGCTAAAAATAAAAATTTTGCTGATTACTTTTGAAATAGTAACCGACGAATGTGCAGAAAATAGATCATGCCGATTACTTTTGAAATAGTAACCGACGAATGTGTTGAATATAAAGTCTTGCCGATTACTTTTGAAATAGTAACCGACAAATGTGCTGAAAATAAATCATGCCAATTACTATTGAAATAGTAACCGACAAATGTGCTGAAAATAAAAGTCTTGCCGATTACTTTTGAAATAGTAACCTGACGAATGTGCTGAAAATAAATCATGCCGATTACTTTTGAAATAGTCACCGACGAATGTGTTGAAAATAAAGTCTTGCCGATTACTTTTGAAATAGTAACCGACAAATGTGCTGAAAATAAATCATGCCAATTACTATTGAAATAGTAACCGACAAATGTGCTGAAAATAAAAGTCTTGCGGATTACTTTTGAAATAGTAACCTGACGAATGTGCTGAAAATAAATCATGCCGATTACTTTTGAAATAGTCACCGACGAATATGCTGAAAATAAAAATCTTGCCGATTACTTTTGAAATAGTAACCGACAAATGTGCTGAAAATAAATCATGCCAATTACTATTGAAATAGTAACCGACAAATGTGCTGAAAATAAAAGTCTTGCCGATTACTTTTGAAATAGTAACCTGACGAATGTGCTGAAAATAAATCATGCCGATTACTATTGAAATAGTCACCGACGAATATGCTGAA
Organism: Medicago lupulina; assembly: GCA_958299785.1. Lineage (NCBI taxonomy): Eukaryota > Viridiplantae > Streptophyta > Magnoliopsida > Fabales > Fabaceae > Medicago > Medicago lupulina. Next base: position 48,855,512 of record OY283140.1, read on the forward strand.
AATAAAAATCTTGCCGATTACTTTTGAAATAGTAACCGACGAATGTGCTGAAAATAAATCTTGCCGATTAATTTCGAAATAGTAAGCGACGAACATGTTGAAAATAAAAATCTTACCGATTACTTTTAAAATAGTAACCAATGAATATACTGAAAATAAATCTTGCCGATTACTTTTGAAATAGTAACCGATGAATGTGCTGAAAATAAATCATGCCGATTACTTTGGAAATAGTAAGTGACGAATATGTTGAAAATAAAAATCTTACCGATTACTTTTGAAATAGTAACCAACGAATGTGCTTAAAATAAAGTCTTGCCGATAACTTTTGAAATAGTAACTGACAAATATGTGCTGAAAATAAATCTTGCCGATTACTTTTGAAATAGTAACCGACGAATGTGCTGAAAATAAATCATGCCGATTACTTTTGAAATAGTAAGCGACGAATATGTTGAAAATAAAAATCTTACCGATTACTTTTGAAATAGTAACAACGAATATGCTGAAAATAAAGTCTTGCCGATTACTTTTGAAATAGTAACCGACAAATGTGCTGAAAATAAAAGTCTTGCCGATTACTTTTGAAATAGTAACCTGACGAATGTGCTGAAAATAAATCATGCCGATTACTTTTGAAATAGTCACCGACGAATATGCTGAAAATAAAAATCTTGCCGATTACTTTTGAAATAGTAACCGACAAATGTGCTGAAAATAAATCATGCCAATTACTATTGAAATAGTAACCGACAAATGTGCTGAAAATAAAAGTCTTGCCGATTACTTTTGAAATAGTAACCTGACGAATGTGCTGAAAATAAATCATGCCGATTACTTTTGAAATAGTCACCGACGAATATGCTGAAAATAAAAATCTTGCCGATTACTTTTGAAATAGTAACCGACAAATGTGCTGAAAATAAATCATGCCAATTACTATTGAAATAGTAACCGACAAATGTGCTGAAAATAAAAGTCTTGCCGATTACTTTTGAAATAGTAACCTGACGAATGTGCTGAAAATAAATCATGCCGATTACTATTGAAATAGTCACCGACGAATATGCTGAAAATAAAAATCTTGCCGATTACTTTTGAAATAGTAACCGACGAATGTGCTGAAAATAAATCTTGCCGATTACTTTCGAAATAGTAAGCGACGAACATGTTGAAAATAAAAATCTTACCGATTACTTTTAAAATAGTAACCAATGAATATACTGAAAATAAATCTTGCCGATTACTTTTGAAATAGTAACCGATGAATGTGCTGAAAATAAATCATGCCGATTACTTTGGAAATAGTAAGTGACGAATATGTTGAAAATAAAAATCTTACCGATTACTTTTGAAATAGTAACCAACGAATGTGCTTAAAATAAAGTCTTGCCGATAACTTTTGAAATAGTAACTGACGAATATGTGCTGAATATAAATCTTGCCGATTACTTTTGAAATAGTAACCGACGAATGTGCTGAAAATAAATCATGCCGATTACTTTTGAAATAGTAAGCGACGAATATGTTGAAAATAAAAATCTTACCGATTACTTTTGAAATAGTAACAACGAATATGCTGAAAATAAAGTCTTGCCGATTACTTTTGAAATAGTAACCGACGAATATGTTGAAAATAAAAATCTTGTCGATTACTTTTAAAATAGTAACCGACAAATATGCTGAAAATAAAAATCTTGCCGATTACTTTTGAAAAAGTAACCGACAAATATGCTGAAAATAAAAATCTTGCCGATTACTTTTGAAATAGTAACCGACGAATGTGTTGAAAATAAATCATGCTGATTACTTTTGAAATAGTAAACGATGAATATGTTGGAAATAAAAATCTTACCGATTACTTTTGAAATAGTAACCAACAAATATGCTGAAAATAAAAATCTTGCCGATTACTTTTGAAATAGTAACCGACGTACATGCTGAAAATAAAAATCTTGCTGATTACTATTGAAATAGTAACCGACGAATGTGCTGAAAATAAAGTCTTGCCGATTACTTTTGAAATAGTAACCGACGAATGTGCTGAAAATATAGTCTTGCCGATTAATTCTAAAATAGTAACAGACAAATATGCTAAAAATAAAAATTTTGCAGATTACTTTTGAAATAGTAACCGACGAATGTGCAGAAAATAGATCATGCCGATTACTTTTGAAATAGTAACCGACGAATGTGTTGAATATAAAGTCTTGCCGATTACTTTTGAAATAGTAACCGACAAATGTGCTGAAAATAAATCATGCCAATTACTATTGAAATAGTAACCGACAAATGTGCTGAAAATAAAAGTCTTGCCGATTACTTTTGAAATAGTAACCTGACGAATGTGCTGAAAATAAATCATGCCGATTACTTTTGAAATAGTCACCGACGAATGTGTTGAATATAAGTCTTGCCGATTACTTTTGAAATAGTAACCGACAAATGTGCTGAAAATAAATCATGCCAATTACTATTGAAATAGTAACCGACAAATGTGCTGAAAATAAAAGTCTTGCCGATTACTTTTGAAATAGTAACCTGACGAATGTGCTGAAAATAAATCATGCCGATTACTTTTGAAATAGTCACCGACGAATGTGTTGAATATAAGTCTTGCCGATTACTTTTGAAATAGTAACCGACAAATGTGCTGAAAATAAATCATGCCAATTACTATTGAAATAGTAACCGACAAATGTGCTGAAAATAAAAGTCTTGCCGATTACTTTTGAAATAGTAACCTGACGAATGTGCTGAAAATAAATCATGCCGATTACTTTTGAAATAGTCACCGACGAATATGCTGAAAATAAAAATCTTGCCGATTACTTTTGAAATAGTAACCGACAAATGTGCTGAAAATAAATCATGCCAATTACTATTGAAATAGTAACCGACAAATGTGCTGAAAATAAAAGTCTTGCCGATTACTTTTGAAATAGTAACCTGACGAATGTGCTGAAAATAAATCATGCCGATTACTTTTGAAATAGTCACCGACGAATATGCTGAAAATAAAAATCTTGCCGATTACTTTTGAAATAGTAACCGACAAATGTGCTGAAAATAAATCATGCCAATTACTATTGAAATAGTAACCGACAAATGTGCTGAAAATAAAAGTCTTGCCGATTACTTTTGAAATAGTAACCTGACGAATGTGCTGAAAATAAATCATGCCGATTACTATTGAAATAGTCACCGACGAATATGCTGAAAATAAAAATCTTGCCGATTACTTTTGAAATAGTAACCGACGAATGTGCTGAAAATAAATCTTGCCGATTACTTTCGAAATAGTAAGCGACGAACATGTTGAAAATAAAAATCTTACCGATTACTTTTAAAATAGTAACCAATGAATATACTGAAAATAAATCTTGCCGATTACTTTTGAAATAGTAACCGATGAATGTGCTGAAAATAAATCATGCCGATTACTTTGGAAATAGTAAGTGACGAATATGTTGAAAATAAAAATCTTACCGATTACTTTTGAAATAGTAACCAACGAATGTGCTTAAAATAAAGTCTTGCCGATAACTTTTGAAATAGTAACTGACGAATATGTGCTGAATATAAATCTTGCCGATTACTTTTGAAATAGTAACCGACGAATGTGCTGAAAATAAATCATGCCGATTACTTTTGAAATAGTAAGCGACGAATATGTTGAAAATAAAAATCTTACCGATTACTTTTGAAATAGTAACAACGAATATGCTGAAAATAAAGTCTTGCCGATTACTTTTGAAATAGTAACCGACGAATATGTTGAAAATAAAAATCTTGTCGATTACTTTTAAAATAGTAACCGACAAATATGCTGAAAATAAAAATCTTGCCGATTACTTTTGAAAAAGTAACCGACAAATATGCTGAAAATAAAAATCTTGCCGATTACTTTTGAAATAGTAACCGACGAATGTGTTGAAAATAAATCATGCTGATTACTTTTGAAATAGTAAACGATGAATATGTTGGAAATAAAAATCTTACCGATTACTTTTGAAATAGTAACCAACAAATATGCTGAAAATAAAAATCTTGCCGATTACTTTTGAAATAGTAACCGACGTACATGCTGAAAATAAAAATCTTGCTGATTACTATTGAAATAGTAACCGACGAATGTGCTGAAAATAAAGTCTTGCCGATTACTTTTGAAATAGTAACCGACGAATGTGCTGAAAATATAGTCTTGCCGATTAATTCTAAAATAGTAACAGACAAATATGCTAAAAATAAAAATTTTGCAGATTACTTTTGAAATAGTAACCGACGAATGTGCAGAAAATAGATCATGCCGATTACTTTTGAAATAGTAACCGACGAATGTGTTGAATATAAAGTCTTGCCGATTACTTTTGAAATAGTAACCGACAAATGTGCTGAAAATAAATCATGCCAATTACTATTGAAATAGTAACCGACAAATGTGCTGAAAATAAAAGTCTTGCCGATTACTTTTGAAATAGTAACCTGACGAATGTGCTGAAAATAAATCATGCCGATTACTTTTGAAATAGTCACCGACGAATGTGTTGAATATAAGTCTTGCCGATTACTTTTGAAATAGTAACCGACAAATGTGCTGAAAATAAATCATGCCAATTACTATTGAAATAGTAACCGACAAATGTGCTGAAAATAAAAGTCTTGCCGATTACTTTTGAAATAGTAACCTGACGAATGTGCTGAAAATAAATCATGCCGATTACTTTTGAAATAGTCACCGACGAATATGCTGAAAATAAAAATCTTGCCGATTACTTTTGAAATAGTAACCGACAAATGTGCTGAAAATAAATCATGCCAATTACTATTGAAATAGTAACCGACAAATGTGCTGAAAATAAAAGTCTTGCCGATTACTTTTGAAATAGTAACCTGACGAATGTGCTGAAAATAAATCATGCCGATTACTATTGAAATAGTCACCGACGAATATGCTGAAAATAAAAATCTTGCCGATTACTTTTGAAATAGTAACCGACGAATGTGCTGAAAATAAATCTTGCCGATTACTTTCGAAATAGTAAGCGACGAACATGTTGAAAATAAAAATCTTACCGATTACTTTTAAAATAGTAACCAACGAATATACTGAAAATAAATCTTGCCGATTACTTTTGAAATAGTAACCGATGAATGTGCTGAAATTAAATCATGCCGATTACTTTGGAAATAGTAAGTGACGAATATGTTGAAAATAAAAATCTTACCGATTACTTTTGAAATAGTAACCAACGAATGTGCTTAAAATAATGTCTTGCCGATAACTTTTGAAATAGTAACCGACGAATATGTGCTGAAAATAAATCTTGCCGATTACTTTTGAAATAGTAACCGACAAATGTGCTGAAAATAAATCATGCCGATTACTTTTGAAATAGTAAGCGACGAATATGTTGAAAATAAAAATCTTACCGATTACTTTTGAAATAGTAACAACGAATATGCTGAAAATAAAGTCTTGCCGATTACTTTTGAAATAGTAACCGACGAATATGTTGAAAATAAAAATCTTGTCGATTACTTTTAAAATAGTAACCGACAAATATGCTGAAAATAAAAATCTTGCCGATTACTTTTGAAAAAGTAACCGACAAATATGCTGAAAATAAAAATCTTGCCGATTACTTTTGAAATAGTAACCGACGAATGTGTTGAAAATAAATCATGCTGATTACTTTTGAAATAGTAAACGATGAATATGTTGGAAATAAAAATCTTACCGATTACTTTTGAAATAGTAACCAACAAATATGCTGAAAATAAAAATCTTGCCGATTACTTTTGAAATAGTAACCGACGTACATGCTGAAAATAAAAATCTTGCCGATTACTATTGAAATAGTAACCGACGAATGTGCTGAAAATAAAGTCTTGCCGATTACTTTTGAAATAGTAACCGACGAATGTGCTGAAAATATAGTCTTGCCGATTAATTCTAAAATAGTAACAGACAAATATGCTAAAAATAAAAATTTTGCTGATTACTTTTGAAATAGTAACCGACGAATGTGCAGAAAATAGATCATGCCGATTACTTTTGAAATAGTAATCGACGAATGTGTTGAATATAAAGTCTTGCCGATTACTTTTGAAATAGTAACCGACAAATGTGCTGAAAATAAATCATGCCAATTACTATTGAAATAGTAACCGACAAATGTGCTGAAAATAAAAGTCTTGCCGATTACTTTTGAAATAGTAACCTGACGAATGTGCTGAAAATAAATCATGCCGATTACTTTTGAAATAGTCACCGACGAATATGCTGAAAATAAAAATCTTGCCGATTACTTTTGAAATAGTAACCGACAAATGTGCTGAAAATAAATCATGCCAATTACTATTGAAATAGTAACCGACAAATGTGCTGAAAATAAAAGTCTTGCCGATTACTTTTGAAATAGTAACCTGACGAATGTGCTGAAAATAAATCATGCCGATTACTTTTGAAATAGTCACCGACGAATATGCTGAAAATAAAAATCTTGCCGATTACTTTTGAAATAGTAACCGACAAATGTGCTGAAAATAAATCATGCCAATTACTATTGAAATAGTAACCGACAAATGTGCTGAAAATAAAAGTCTTGCCGATTACTTTTGAAATAGTAACCTGACGAATGTGCTGAAAATAAATCATGCCGATTACTATTGAAATAGTCACCGACGAATATGCTGAAAATAAAAATCTTGCCGATTACTTTTGAAATAGTAACCGACGAATGTGCTGAAAATAATGTCTTGCCGATTACTTTTGAAATGGTAACCGATGAATGTGCTGAAAATATAGTCTTGCCGATTAATTCTAAAATAGTAACAGAGAAATATGCTAAAAATAAAAATTTTGCTGATTACTTTTGAAATAGTAACCGACGAATGTGCAGAAAATAGATCATGCCGATTACTTTTGAAATAGTAACCGACGAATGTGTTGAATATAAAGTCTTGCCGATTACTTTTGAAATAGTAACCGACAAATGTGCTGAAAATAAATCATGCCAATTACTATTGAAATAGTAACCGACAAATGTGCTGAAAATAAAAGTCTTGCCGAATACTTTTGAAATAGTAACCTGACGAATGTGCTGAAAATAAATCATGCCGATTACTTTTGAAATAGTCACCGACGAATATGCTGAAAATAAAAATCTTGCCGATTACTTTTGAAATAGTAACCGACAAATGTGCTGAAAATAAATCATGCCAATTACTATTGAAATAGTAACCGACAAATGTGCTGAAAATAAAAGTCTTGCCGATTACTTTTGAAATAGTAACCTGACGAATGTGCTGAAAATAAATCATGCCGATTACTATTGAAATAGTCACCGACGAATATGCTGAAAATAAAAATCTTGCCGATTACTTTTGAAATAGTAACCGACGAATGTGCTGAAAATAAATCTTGCCGATTACTTTCGAAATAGTAAGCGACGAACATGTTGAAAATAAAAATCTTACCGATTACTTTTAAAATAGTAACCAACGAATATACTGAAAATAAATCTTGCCGATTACTTTTGAAATAGTAACCGATGAATGTGCTGAAATTAAATCATGCCGATTACTTTGGAAATAGTAAGTGACGAATATGTTGAAAATAAAAATCTTACCGATTACTTTTGAAATAGTAACCAACGAATGTGCTTAAAATAATGTCTTGCCGATAACTTTTGAAATAGTAACCGACGAATATGTGCTGAAAATAAATCTTGCCGATTACTTTTGAAATAGTAACCGACAAATGTGCTGAAAATAAATCATGCCGATTACTTTTGAAATAGTAAGCGACGAATATGTTGAAAATAAAAATCTTACCGATTACTTTTGAAATAGTAACAACGAATATGCTGAAAATAAAGTCTTGCCGATTACTTTTGAAATAGTAACCGACGAATATGTTGAAAATAAAAATCTTGTCGATTACTTTTAAAATAGTAACCGACAAATATGCTGAAAATAAAAATCTTGCCGATTACTTTTGAAAAAGTAACCGACAAATATGCTGAAAATAAAAATCTTGCCGATTACTTTTGAAATAGTAACCGACGAATGTGTTGAAAATAAATCATGCTGATTACTTTTGAAATAGTAAACGATGAATATGTTGGAAATAAAAATCTTACCGATTACTTTTGAAATAGTAACCAACAAATATGCTGAAAATAAAAATCTTGCCGATTACTTTTGAAATAGTAACCGACGAATGTGCAGAAAATAGATCATGCCGATTACTTTTGAAATAGTAACCGACGAATATGTTGAAAATAAAAATCTTGTCGATTACTTTTAAAATAGTAACCGACAAATATGCTGAAAATAAAAATCTTGCCGATTACTTTTGAAAAAGTAACCGACAAATATGCTGAAAATAAAAATCTTGCCGATTACTATTGAAATAGTAACCGACGAATGTGCTGAAAATAAAGTCTTGCCGATTACTTTTGAAATAGTAACCGACGAATGTGCTGAAAATATAGTCTTGCCGATTAATTCTAAAATAGTAACAGACAAATATGCTAAAAATAAAAATTTTGCTGATTACTTTTGAAATAGTAACCGACGAATGTGCAGAAAATAGATCATGCCGATTACTTTTGAAATAGTAATCGACGAATGTGTTGAATATAAAGTCTTGCCGATTACTTTTGAAATAGTAACCGACAAATGTGCTGAAAATAAATCATGCCAATTACTATTGAAATAGTAACCGACAAATGTGCTGAAAATAAAAGTCTTGCCGATTACTTTTGAAATAGTAACCTGACGAATGTGCTGAAAATAAATCATGCCGATTACTTTTGAAATAGTCACCGACGAATATGCTGAAAATAAAAATCTTGCCGATTACTTTTGAAATAGTAACCGACAAATGTGCTGAAAATAAATCATGCCAATTACTATTGAAATAGTAACCGACAAATGTGCTGAAAATAAAAGTCTTGCCGATTACTTTTGAAATAGTAACCTGACGAATGTGCTGAAAATAAATCATGCCGATTACTATTGAAATAGTCACCGACGAATATGCTGAAAATAAAAATCTTGCCGATTACTTTTGAAATAGTAACCGACGAATGTGCTGAAAATAATGTCTTGCCGATTACTTTTGAAATGGTAACCGATGAATGTGCTGAAAATATAGTCTTGCCGATTAATTCTAAAATAGTAACAGACAAATATGCTAAAAATAAAAATTTTGCTGATTACTTTTGAAATAGTAACCGACGAATGTGCAGAAAATAGATCATGCCGATTACTTTTGAAATAGTAACCGACGAATGTGTTGAATATAAAGTCTTGCCGATTACTTTTGAAATAGTAACCGACAAATGTGCTGAAAATAAATCATGCCAATTACTATTGAAATAGTAACCGACAAATGTGCTGAAAATAAAAGTCTTGCCGATTACTTTTGAAATAGTAACCTGACGAATGTGCTGAAAATAAATCATGCCGATTACTTTTGAAATAGTCACCGACGAATATGCTGAAAATAAAAATCTTGCCGATTACTTTTGAAATAGTAACCGACAAATGTGCTGAAAATAAATCATGCCAATTACTATTGAAATAGTAACCGACAAATGTGCTGAAAATAAAAGTCTTGCCGATTACTTTTGAAATAGTAACCTGACGAATGTGCTGAAAATAAATCATGCCGATTACTTTTGAAATAGTCACCGACGAATATGCTGAAAATAAAAATCTTGCCGATTACTTTTGAAATAGTAACCGACAAATGTGCTGAAAATAAATCATGCCAATTACTATTGAAATAGTAACCGACAAATGTGCTGAAAATAAAAGTCTTGCCGATTACTTTTGAAATAGTAACCTGACGAATGTGCTGAAAATAAATCATGCCGATTACTATTGAAATAGTCACCGACGAATATGCTGAAAATAAAAATCTTGCCGATTACTTTTGAAATAGTAACCGACGAATGTGCTGAAAATAATGTCTTGCCGATTACTTTTGAAATGGTAACCGATGAATGTGCTGAAAATATAGTCTTGCCGATTAATTCTAAAATAGTAACAGACAAATATGCTAAAAATAAAAATTTTGCTGATTACTTTTGAAATAGTAACCGACGAATGTGCAGAAAATAGATCATGCCGATTACTTTTGAAATAGTAACCGACGAATGTGTTGAATATAAAGTCTTGCCGATTACTTTTGAAATAGTAACCGACAAATGTGCTGAAAATAAATCATGCCAATTACTATTGAAATAGTAACCGACAAATGTGCTGAAAATAAAAGTCTTGCCGAATACTTTTGAAATAGTAACCTGACGAATGTGCTGAAAATAAATCATGCCGATTACTTTTGAAATAGTCACCGACGAATATGCTGAAAATAAAAATCTTGCCGATTACTTTTGAAATAGTAACCGACAAATGTGCTGAAAATAAATCATGCCAATTACTATTGAAATAGTAACCGACAAATGTGCTGAAAATAAAAGTCTTGCCGATTACTTTTGAAATAGTAACCTGACGAATGTGCTGAAAATAAATCATGCCGATTACTATTGAAATAGTCACCGACGAATATGCTGAAAATAAAAATCTTGCCGATTACTTTTGAAATAGTAACCGACGAATGTGCTGAAAATAAATCTTGCCGATTACTTTCGAAATAGTAAGCGACGAACATGTTGAAAATAAAAATCTTACCGATTACTTTTAAAATAGTAACCAACGAATATACTGAAAATAAATCTTGCCGATTACTTTTGAAATAGTAACCGATGAATGTGCTGAAAATAAATCATGCCGATTACTTTGGAAATAGTAAGTGACGAATATGTTGAAAATAAAAATCTTACCGATTACTTTTGAAATAGTAACCGACAAATATGCTGAAAATAAAAATCTTGCCGATTACTTTTGAAATAGTAACCGACGTACATGCTGAAAATAAAAATCTTGCCGATTACTATTGAAATAGTAACCGACGAATGTGCTGAAAATAATGTCTTGCCGATTACTTTTGAAATAGTAACCGACGAATGTGCTGAAAATATAGTCTTGCCGATTAATTCTAAAATAGTAACAAACAAATATGCTAAAAATAAAAATTTTGCTGATTACTTTTGAAATAGTTACCGACGAATGTGCAGAAAATAGATCATGCCGATTACTTTTGAAATAGTAACCGACGAATGTGTTGAATATAAAGTCTTGCCGATTACTTTTGAAATAGTAACCGACAAATGTGCTGAAAATAAATCATGCCAATTACTATTGAAATAGTAACCGACAAATGTGCTGAAAATAAAAGTCTTGCCGATTACTTTTGAAATAGTAACCTGACGAATGTGCTGAAAATAAATCATGCCGATTACTTTTGAAATAGTCACCGACGAATATGCTGAAAATAAAAATCTTGCCGATTACTTTTGAAATAGTAACCGACAAATGTGCTGAAAATAAATCATGCCAATTACTATTGAAATAGTAACCGACAAATGTGCTGAAAATAAAAGTCTTGCCGATTACTTTTGAAATAGTAACCTGGCGAATGTGCTGAAAATAAATCATGCCGATTACTATTGAAATAGTCACCGACGAATATGCTGAAAATAAAAATCTTGCCGATTACTTTTGAAATAGTAACCGACGAATGTGCTGAAAATAAATCATGCCGATTACTTTCGAAATAGTAAGCGACGAACATGTTGAAAATAAAAATCTTACCGATTACTTTTAAAATAGTAACCAACGAATATACTGAAAATAAATCTTGCCGATTACTTTTGAAATAGTAACCGACGAATGTGCTGAAAATAAATCATGCCGATTACTTTGGAAATAGTAAGTGACGAATATGTTGAAAATAAAAATCTTACCGATTACTTTTGAAATAGTAACCAACGAATGTGCTTAAAATAAAGTCTTGCCGATAACTTTTGAAATAGTAACCGACGAATATGTGCTGAAAATAAATCTTGCTTATTACTTTTGAAATAGTAACCGACGAATGTGCTGAAAATAAATCATGCCGATTACTTTTGAAATAGTAAGCGACGAATATGTTGAAAATAAAAATCTTACCGATTACTTTTGAAATAGTAACAACGAATATGCTGAAAATAAAGTCTTGCCGATTACTTTTGAAATAGTAACCGACGAATATGTTGAAAATAAAAATCTTGTCGATTACTTTTAAAATAGTAACCGACAAATATGCTGAAAATAAAAATCTTGCCGATTACTTTTGAAAAAGTAACCGACAAATATGCTGAAAATAAAAATCTTGCCGATTACTTTTGAAATAGTAACCGACAAATGTGCTGAAAATAAATCATGCCAATTACTATTGAAATAGTAACCGACAAATGTGCTGAAAATAAAAGTCTTGCCGATTACTTTTGAAATAGTAACCTGACGAATGTGCTGAAAATAAATCATGCCGATTACTATTGAAATAGTCACCGACGAATATGCTGAAAATAAAAATCTTGCCGATTACTTTTGAAATAGTAACCGACGAATGTGCTGAAAATAAATCTTGCCGATTACTTTCGAAATAGTAAGCGACGAACATGTTGAAAATAAAAATCTTACCGATTACTTTTAAAATAGTAACCAACGAATATACTGAAAATAAATCTTGCCGAATACTTTTGAAATAGTAACCGATGAATGTGCTGAAAATAAATCATGCCGATTACTTTGGAAATAGTAAGTGACGAATATGTTGAAAATAAAAATCTTACCGATTACTTTTGAAATAGTAACCGACAAATATGCTGAAAATAAAAATCTTGCCGATTACTTTTGAAATAGTAACCGACGTACATGCTGAAAATAAAAATCTTGCCGATTACTATTGAAATAGTAACCGACGAATGTGCTGAAAATAATGTCTTGCCGATTACTTTTGAAATAGTAACCGACGAATGTGTTGAATATAAAGTCTTGCCGATTACTTTTGAAATAGTAACCGACAAATGTGCTGAAAATAAATCATGCCAATTACTATTGAAATAGTAACCGACAAATGTGCTGAAAATAAAAGTCTTGCCGAATACTTTTGAAATAGTAACCTGACGAATGTGCTGAAAATAAATCATGCCGATTACTTTTGAAATAGTCACCGACGAATATGCTGAAAATAAAAATCTTGCCGATTACTTTTGAAATAGTAACCGACAAATGTGCTGAAAATAAATCATGCCAATTACTATTGAAATAGTAACCGACAAATGTGCTGAAAATAAAAGTCTTGCCGATTACTTTTGAAATAGTAACCTGACGAATGTGCTGAAAATAAATCATGCCGATTACTATTGAAATAGTCACCGACGAATATGCTGAAAATAAAAATCTTGCCGATTACTTTTGAAATAGTAACCGACGAATGTGCTGAAAATAAATCTTGCCGATTACTTTCGAAATAGTAAGCGACGAACATGTTGAAAATAAAAATCTTACCGATTACTTTTAAAATAGTAACCAACGAATATACTGAAAATAAATCTTGCCGATTACTTTTGAAATAGTAACCGATGAATGTGCTGAAAATAAATCATGCCGATTACTTTGGAAATAGTAAGTGACGAATATGTTGAAAATAAAAATCTTACCGATTACTTTTGAAATAGTAACCGACAAATATGCTGAAAATAAAAATCTTGCCGATTACTTTTGAAATAGTAACCGACGTACATGCTGAAAATAAAAATCTTGCCGATTACTATTGAAATAGTAACCGACGAATGTGCTGAAAATAATGTCTTGCCGATTACTTTTGAAATAGTAACCGACGAATGTGCTGAAAATATAGTCTTGCCGATTAATTCTAAAATAGTAACAAACAAATATGCTAAAAATAAAAATTTTGCTGATTACTTTTGAAATAGTTACCGACGAATGTGCAGAAAATAGATCATGCCGATTACTTTTGAAATAGTAACCGACGAATGTGTTGAATATAAAGTCTTGCCGATTACTTTTGAAATAGTAACCGACAAATGTGCTGAAAATAAATCATGCCAATTACTATTGAAATAGTAACCGACAAATGTGCTGAAAATAAAAGTCTTGCCGATTACTTTTGAAATAGTAACCTGACGAATGTGCTGAAAATAAATCATGCCGATTACTTTTGAAATAGTCACCGACGAATATGCTGAAAATAAAAATCTTGCCGATTACTTTTGAAATAGTAACCGACAAATGTGCTGAAAATAAATCATGCCAATTACTATTGAAATAGTAACCGACAAATGTGCTGAAAATAAAAGTCTTGCCGATTACTTTTGAAATAGTAACCTGGCGAATGTGCTGAAAATAAATCATGCCGATTACTATTGAAATAGTCACCGACGAATATGCTGAAAATAAAAATCTTGCCGATTACTTTTGAAATAGTAACCGACGAATGTGCTGAAAATAAATCATGCCGATTACTTTCGAAATAGTAAGCGACGAACATGTTGAAAATAAAAATCTTACCGATTACTTTTAAAATAGTAACCAACGAATATACTGAAAATAAATCTTGCCGATTACTTTTGAAATAGTAACCGACGAATGTGCTGAAAATAAATCATGCCGATTACTTTGGAAATAGTAAGTGACGAATATGTTGAAAATAAAAATCTTACCGATTACTTTTGAAATAGTAACCAACGAATGTGCTTAAAATAAAGTCTTGCCGATAACTTTTGAAATAGTAACCGACGAATATGTGCTGAAAATAAATCTTGCTTATTACTTTTGAAATAGTAACCGACGAATGTGCTGAAAATAAATCATGCCGATTACTTTTGAAATAGTAAGCGACGAATATGTTGAAAATAAAAATCTTACCGATTACTTTTGAAATAGTAACAACGAATATGCTGAAAATAAAGTCTTGCCGATTACTTTTGAAATAGTAACCGACGAATATGTTGAAAATAAAAATCTTGTCGATTACTTTTAAAATAGTAACCGACAAATATGCTGAAAATAAAAATCTTGCCGATTACTTTTGAAAAAGTAACCGACAAATATGCTGAAAATAAAAATCTTGCCGATTACTTTTGAAATAGTCACCGACCAATATGCTGAAAATAAAAATCTTGCCGATTACTTTTGAAATAGTAACCGACGAATGTGTTGAAAATAAATCATGCTGATTACTTTTGAAATAGTAAACGATGAATATGTTGGAAATAAAAATCTTACCGATTACTTTTGAAATAGTAACCAACAAATATGCTGAAAATAAAAATCTTGCCGATTACTTTTGAAATAGTAACCGACGTACATGCTGAAAATAAAAATCTTGCCGATTACTATTGAAATAGTAACCGACGAATGTGCTGAAAATAAAGTCTTGCCGATTACTTTTGAAATAGTAACCGACGAATGTGCTGAAAATATAGTCTTGCCGATTAATTCTAAAATAGTAACAGACAAATATGCTAAAAATAAAAATTTTGCTGTTTACTTTTGAAATAGTAACCGACGAATGTGCAGAAAATAGATCATGCCGATTACTTTTGAAATAGTAACCGACGAATGTGTTGAATATAAAGTCTTGCCGATTACTTTTGAAATAGTAACCGACAAATGTGCTGAAAATAAATCATGCCACTTACTATTGAAATAGTAACCGACAAATGTGCTGAAAATAAAAGTCTTGCCGATTACTTTTGAAATAGTAACCTGACGAATGTGCTGAAAATAAATCATGCCGATTACTTTTGAAATAGTCACCGGCGAATATGCTGAAAATAAAAATCTTGCCGATTACTTTTGAAATAGTAACCGACAAATGTGCTGAAAATAAATCATGCCAATTACTATTGAAATAGTAACCGACAAATGTGCTGAAAACAAAAGTCTTGCCGATTACTTTTGAAATAGTAACCTGACGAATGTGCTGAAAATAAATCATGCCGATTACTTTTGAAATAGTCACCGACGAATATGCTGAAAATAAAAATCTTGCCGATTACTTTTGAAATAGTAACCGACGAATGTGCTGAAAATAAATCATGCCGATTACTTTCGAAATAGTAAGCGACGAACATGTTGAAAATAAAAATCTTACCGATTACTTTTCAAATAGTAACCAACGAATATACTGAAAATAAATCTTGCCGATTACTTTTGAAATAGTAACCGACGAATGTGCTGAAAATAAATCAAGCCGATTACTTTGGAAATAGTAAGTGACGAATATGTTGAAAATAAAAATCTTACCGATAACTTTTGAAATAGTAACCGACGAATATGTGCTGAAAATAAATCTTGCTTATTACTTTTGAAATAGTAACCGACGAATGTGCTGAAAATAAATCATGCCGATTACTTTTGAAATAGTAAGCGACGAATATGTTGAAAATAAAAATCTTACCGATTACTTTTGAAATAGTAACAACGAATATGCTGAAAATAAAGTCTTGCCGATTACTTTTGAAATAGTAACCGACGAATATGTTGAAAATAAAAATCTTGTCGATTACTTTTAAAATAGTAACCGACAAATATGCTGAAAATAAAAATCTTGCCGATTACTTTTGAAAAAGTAACCGACAAATATGCTGAAAATAAAAATCTTGCCGATTACTTTTGAAATAGTCACCGACCAATATGCTGAAAATAAAAATCTTGCCGATTACTTTTGAAATAGTAACCGACGAATGTGTTGAAAATAAATCATGCTGATTACTTTTGAAATAGTAAACGATGAATATGTTGGAAATAAAAATCTTACCGATTACTTTTGAAATAGTAACCAACAAATATGCTGAAAATAAAAATCTTGCCGATTACTTTTGAAATAGTAACCGACGTACATGCTGAAAATAAAAATCTTGCCGATTACTATTGAAATAGTAACCGACGAATGTGCTGAAAATAAAGTCTTGCCGATTACTTTTGAAATAGTAACCGACGAATGTGCTGAAAATATAGTCTTGCCGATTAATTCTAAAATAGTAACAGACAAATATGCTAAAAATAAAAATTTTGCTGTTTACTTTTGAAATAGTAACCGACGAATGTGCAGAAAATAGATCATGCCGATTACTTTTGAAATAGTAACCGACGAATGTGTTGAATATAAAGTCTTGCCGATTACTTTTGAAATAGTAACCGACAAATGTGCTGAAAATAAATCATGCCACTTACTATTGAAATAGTAACCGACAAATGTGCTGAAAATAAAAGTCTTGCCGATTACTTTTGAAATAGTAACCTGACGAATGTGCTGAAAATAAATCATGCCGATTACTTTTGAAATAGTCACCGGCGAATATGCTGAAAATAAAAATCTTGCCGATTACTTTTGAAATAGTAACCGACAAATGTGCTGAAAATAAATCATGCCAATTACTATTGAAATAGTAACCGACAAATGTGCTGAAAACAAAAGTCTTGCCGATTACTTTTGAAATAGTAACCTGACGAATGTGCTGAAAATAAATCATGCCGATTACTTTTGAAATAGTCACCGACGAATATGCTGAAAATAAAAATCTTGCCGATTACTTTTGAAATAGTAACCGACGAATGTGCTGAAAATAAATCATGCCGATTACTTTCGAAATAGTAAGCGACGAACATGTTGAAAATAAAAATCTTACCGATTACTTTTCAAATAGTAACCAACGAATATACTGAAAATAAATCTTGCCGATTACTTTTGAAATAGTAACCGACGAATGTGCTGAAAATAAATCAAGCCGATTACTTTGGAAATAGTAAGTGACGAATATGTTGAAAATAAAAATCTTACCGATTACTTTTGAAATAGTAACCAACGAATGTGCTTAAAATAAAGTCTTGCCGATAACTTTTGAAATAGTAACCGACGAATATGTGCTGAAAATAAAAATCTTGCCGATTACTTTTGAAATAGTAACCGACAAATGTGCTGAAAATAAATCATGCCAATTACTATTGAAATAGTAATCGACAAATGTGCTGAAAATAAAAGTCTTGCCGATTACTTTTGAAATAGTAACCTGACGAATGTGCTGAAAATAAATCATGCCGATTACTTTTGAAATAGTCACCGACGAATATGCTGAAAATAAAAATCTTGCCGATTACTTTTGAAATAGTAACCGACGAATGTGCTGAAAATAAATCATGCCGATTACTTTCGAAATAGTAAGCGACGAACATGTTGAAAATAAAAATCTTACCGATTACTTTTAAAATAGTAACCAACGAATATACTGAAAATAAATCTTGCCGATTACTTTTGAAATAGTAACCGACGAATGTGCTGAAAATAAATCAAGCCGATTACTTTGGAAATAGTAAGTGACGAATATGTTGAAAATAAAAATCTTACCGATTACTTTTGAAATAGTAACCAACGAATGTGCTTAAAATAAAGTCTTGCCGATAACTTTTGAAATAGTAACCGACGAATATGTGCTGAAAATAAAAATCTTGCCGATTACTTTTGAAATAGTAACCGACAAATGTGCTGAAAATAAATCATACCAATTACTATTGAAATAGTAACCGACAAATGTGCTGAAAATAAAAGTCTTGCCGATTACTTTTGAAATAGTAACCTGACGAATGTGCTGAAAATAAATCATGCCGATTACTTTTGAAATAGTCACCGACGAATATGCTGAAAATAAAAATCTTGCCGATTACTTTTGAAATAGTAACCGACGAATGTGCTGAAAATAAATCATGCCGATTACTTTCGAAATAGTAAGCGACGAACATGTTGAAAATAAAAATCTTACCGATTACTTTTAAAATAGTAACCAACGAATATACTGAAAATAAATCTTGCCGATTACTTTTGAAATAGTAACCGACGAATGTGCTGAAAATAAATCATGCCGATTACTTTTGAAATAGTAAGCGACGAATATGGTGAAAATAAAAATCTTACCGATTACTTTTGAAATAGTAACAACGAATATGCTGAAAATAAAGTCTTGCCGATTACTTTTGAAATAGTAACCGACGAATATGTTGAAAATAAAAATCTTGTCGATTACTTTTAAAATAGTAACCGACAAATATGCTGAAAATAAAAATCTTGCCGATTACTTTTGAAAAAGTAACCGACAAATATGCTGAAAATAAAAATCTTGCCGATTACTTTTGAAATAGTCACCGACCAATATGCTGAAAATAAAAATCTTGCCGATTACTTTTGAAATAGTAACCGACGAATGTGTTGAAAATAAATCATGCTGATTACTTTTGAAATAGTAAACGATGAATATGTTGGAAATAAAAATCTTACCGATTACTTTTGAAATAGTAACCGTCAAATATGCTGAAAATAAAAATCTTGCCGATTACTTTTGAAATAGTAACCGACGTACATGCTGAAAATAAAAATCTTGCCGATTACTATTGAAATAGTAACCGACGAATGTGCTGAAAATAAAGTCTTGCCGATTACTTTTGAAATAGTAACCGACGAATGTGCTGAAAATATAGTCTTGCCGATTAATTCTAAAATAGTAACAGACAAATATGCTAAAAATAAAAATTTTGCTGTTTACTTTTGAAATAGTAACCGACGAATGTGCAGAAAATAGATCATGCCGATTACTTTTGAAATAGTAACCGACGAATGTGTTGAATATAAAGTCTTGCCGATTACTTTTGAAATAGTAACCGACAAATGTGCTGAAAATAAATCATGCCACTTACTATTGAAATAGTAACCGACAAATGTGCTGAAAATAAAAGTCTTGCCGATTACTTTTGAAATAGTAACCTGACGAATGTGCTGAAAATAAATCATGCCGATTACTTTTGAAATAGTCACCGGCGAATATGCTGAAAATAAAAATCTTGCCGATTACTTTTGAAATAGTAACCGACAAATGTGCTGAAAATAAATCATGCCAATTACTATTGAAATAGTAACCGACAAATGTGCTGAAAACAAAAGTCTTGCCGATTACTTTTGAAATAGTAACCTGACGAATGTGCTGAAAATAAATCATGCCGATTACTTTTGAAATAGTCACCGACGAATATGCTGAAAATAAAAATCTTGCCGATTACTTTTGAAATAGTAACCGACGAATGTGCTGAAAATAAATCATGCCGATTACTTTCGAAATAGTAAGCGACGAACATGTTGAAAATAAAAATCTTACCGATTACTTTTAAAATAGTAACCAACGAATATACTGAAAATAAATCTTGCCGATTACTTTTGAAATAGTAACCGACGAATGTGCTGAAAATAAATCAAGCCGATTACTTTGGAAATAGTAAGTGACGAATATGTTGAAAATAAAAATCTTACCGATTACTTTTGAAATAGTAACCAACGAATGTGCTTAAAATAAAGTCTTGCCGATAACTTTTGAAATAGTAACTGACGAATATGTGCTGAAAATAAAAATCTTGCCGATTACTTTTGAAATAGTAACCGACAAATGTGCTGAAAATAAATCATGCCAATTACTATTGAAATAGTAACCGACAAATGTGCTGAAAATAAAAGTCTTGCCGATTACTTTTGAAATAGTAACCTGACGAATGTGCTGAAAATAAATCATGCAGATTACTTTTGAAATAGTCACCGACGAATATGCTGAAAATAAAAATCTTGCCGATTACTTTTGAAATAGTAACCGACGAATGTGCTGAAAATAAATCATGCCGATTACTTTCGAAATAGTAAGCGACGAACATGTTGAAAATAAAAATCTTACCGATTACTTTTAAAATAGTAACCAACGAATATACTGAAAATAAATCTTGCCGATTACTTTTGAAATAATAACCGACGAATGTGCTGAAAATAAATCAAGCCGATTACTTTGGAAATAGTAAGTGACGAATATGTTGAAAATAAAAATCTTACCGATTACTTTTGAAATAGTACCCAACGAATGTGCTTAAAATAAAGTCTTGCCGATAACTTTTGAAATAGTAACCGACGAATATGTGCTGAAAATAAAAATCTTGCCGATTACTTTTGAAATAGTAACCGACAAATGTGCTGAAAATAAATCATGCCAATTACTATTGAAATAGTAACCGACAAATGTGCTGAAAATAAAAGTCTTGCCGATTACTTTTGAAATAGTAACCTGACGAATGTGCTGAAAATAAATCATGCCGATTACTTTTGAAATAGTCACCGACGAATATGCTGAAAATAAAAATCTTGCCGATTACTTTTGAAATAGTAACCGACGAATGTGCTGAAAATAAATCATGCCGATTACTTTCGAAATAGTAAGCGACGAACATGTTGAAAATAAAAATCTTACCAATTACTTTTGAAATAGTAACCAACGAATATACTGAAAATAAATCTTGCCGATTACTTTTGAAATAGTAACCGACGAATGTGCTGAAAATAAATCATGCCGATTACTTTTGAAATAGTAAGCGACGAATATGGTGAAAATAAAAATCTTACCGATTACTTTTGAAATAGTAACAACGAATATGCTGAAAATAAAGTCTTGCCGATTACTTTTGAAATAGTAACCGACGAATATGTTGAAAATAAAAATCTTGTCGATTACTTTTAAAATAGTAACCGACAAATATGCTGAAAATAAAAATCTTGCCGATTACTTTTGAAAAAGTAACCGACAAATATGCTGAAAATAAAAATCTTGCCGATTACTTTTGAAATAGTAACCGACCAATATGCTGAAAATAAAAATCTTGCCGATTACTTTTGAAATAGTAACCGACGAATGTGTTGAAAATAAATCATGCTGATTACTTTTGAAATAGTAAACGATGAATATGTTGGAAATAAAAATCTTACCGATTACTTTTGAAATAGTAACCGTCAAATATGCTGAAAATAAAAATCTTGCCGATTACTTTTGAAATAGTAACCGACGTACATGCTGAAAATAAAAATCTTGCCGATTACTATTGAAATAGTAACCGACGAATGTGCTGAAAATAAAGTCTTGCCGATTACTTTTGAAATAGTAACCCACGAATGTGCTGAAAATATAGTCTTGCCGATTAATTCTAAAATAGTAACAGACAAATATGCTAAAAATAAAAATTTTGCTGTTTACTTTTGAAATAGTAACCGACGAATGTGCAGAAAATAGATCATGCCGATTACTTTTGAAATAGTAACCGACGAATGTGTTGAATATAAAGTCTTGCCGATTACTTTTGAAATAGTAACCGACAAATGTGCTGAAAATAAATCATGCCACTTACTATTGAAATAGTAACCGACAAATGTGCTGAAAATAAAAGTCTTGCCGATTACTTTTGAAATAGTAACCTGACGAATGTGCTGAAAATAAATCATGCCGATTACTTTTGAAATAGTCACCGGCGAATATGCTGAAAATAAAAATCTTGCCGATTACTTTTGAAATAGTAACCGACAAATGTGCTGAAAATAAATCATGCCAATTACTATTGAAATAGTAACCGACAAATGTGCTGAAAACAAAAGTCTTGCCGATTACTTTTGAAATAGTAACCTGACGAATGTGCTGAAAATAAATCATGCCGATTACTTTTGAAATAGTCACCGACGAATATGCTGAAAATAAAAATCTTGCCGATTACTTTTGAAATAGTAACCGACGAATGTGCTGAAAATAAATCATGCCGATTACTTTCGAAATAGTAAGCGACGAACATGTTGAAAATAAAAATCTTACCGATTACTTTTAAAATAGTAACCAACGAATATACTGAAAATAAATCTTGCCGATTACTTTTGAAATAGTAACCGACGAATGTGCTGAAAATAAATCAAGCCGATTACTTTGGAAATAGTAAGTGACGAATATGTTGAAAATAAAAATCTTACCGATTACTTTTGAAATAGTAACCAACGAATGTGCTTAAAATAAAGTCTTGCCGATAACTTTTGAAATAGTAACTGACGAATATGTGCTGAAAATAAAAATCTTGCCGATTACTTTTGAAATAGTAACCGACAAATGTGCTGAAAATAAATCATGCCAATTACTATTGAAATAGTAACCGACAAATGTGCTGAAAATAAAAGTCTTGCCGATTACTTTTGAAATAGTAACCTGACGAATGTGCTGAAAATAAATCATGCAGATTACTTTTGAAATAGTCACCGACGAATATGCTGAAAATAAAAATCTTGCCGATTACTTTTGAAATAGTAACCGACGAATGTGCTGAAAATAAATCATGCCGATTACTTTCGAAATAGTAAGCGACGAACATGTTGAAAATAAAAATCTTACCGATTACTTTTAAAATAGTAACCAACGAATATACTGAAAATAAATCTTGCCGATTACTTTTGAAATAATAACCGACGAATGTGCTGAAAATAAATCAAGCCGATTACTTTGGAAATAGTAAGTGACGAATATGTTGAAAATAAAAATCTTACCGATTACTTTTGAAATAGTACCCAACGAATGTGCTTAAAATAAAGTCTTGCCGATAACTTTTGAAATAGTAACCGACGAATATGTGCTGAAAATAAAAATCTTGCCGATTACTTTTGAAATAGTAACCGACAAATGTGCTGAAAATAAATCATGCCAATTACTATTGAAATAGTAACCGACAAATGTGCTGAAAATAAAAGTCTTGCCGATTACTTTTGAAATAGTAACCTGACGAATGTGCTGAAAATAAATCATGCCGATTACTTTTGAAATAGTCACCGACGAATATGCTGAAAATAAAAATCTTGCCGATTACTTTTGAAATAGTAACCGACGAATGTGCTGAAAATAAATCATGCCGATTACTTTCGAAATAGTAAGCGACGAACATGTTGAAAATAAAAATCTTACCAATTACTTTTGAAATAGTAACCAACGAATATACTGAAAATAAATCTTGCCGATTACTTTTGAAATAGTAACCGACGAATGTGCTGAAAATAAATCATGCCGATTACTTTTGAAATAGTAAGCGACGAATATGGTGAAAATAAAAATCTTACCGATTACTTTTGAAATAGTAACAACGAATATGCTGAAAATAAAGTCTTGCCGATTACTTTTGAAATAGTAACCGACGAATATGTTGAAAATAAAAATCTTGTCGATTACTTTTAAAATAGTAACCGACAAATATGCTGAAAATAAAAATCTTGCCGATTACTTTTGAAAAAGTAACCGACAAATATGCTGAAAATAAAAATCTTGCCGATTACTTTTGAAATAGTAACCGACCAATATGCTGAAAATAAAAATCTTGCCGATTACTTTTGAAATAGTAACCGACGAATGTGTTGAAAATAAATCATGCTGATTACTTTTGAAATAGTAAACGATGAATATGTTGGAAATAAAAATCTTACCGATTACTTTTGAAATAGTAACCGTCAAATATGCTGAAAATAAAAATCTTGCCGATTACTTTTGAAATAGTAACCGACGTACATGCTGAAAATAAAAATCTTGCCGATTACTATTGAAATAGTAACCGACGAATGTGCTGAAAATAAAGTCTTGCCGATTACTTTTGAAATAGTAACCCACGAATGTGCTGAAAATATAGTCTTGCCGATTAATTCTAAAATAGTAACAGACAAATATGCTAAAAATAAAAATTTTGCTGTTTACTTTTGAAATAGTAACCGACGAATGTGCAGAAAATAGATCATGCCGATTACTTTTGAAATAGTAACCGACGAATGTGTTGAATATAAAGTCTTGCCGATTACTTTTGAAATAGTAACCGACAAATGTGCTGAAAATAAATCATGCCAATTACTATTGAAATAGTAACCGACAAATGTGCTGAAAATAAAAGTCTTGCCGATTACTTTTGAAATAGTAACCTGACGAATGTGCTGAAAATAAATCATGCCGATTACTTTTGAAATAGTCACCGGCGAATATGCTGAAAATAAAAATCTTGCCGATTACTTTTGAAATAGTAACCGACAAATGAGCTGAAAATAAATCATGCCAATTACTATTGAAATAGTAACCGACAAATGTGCTGAAAATAAAAGTCTTGCCGATTACTTTTGAAATAGTAACCTGACGAATGTGCTGAAAATAAATCATGCCGATTACTTTTGAAATAGTCACCGACGAATATGCTGAAAATAAAAATCTTGCCGATTACTTTTGAAATAGTAACCGACGAATGTGCTGAAAATAAATCATGCCGATTACTTTCGAAATAGTAAGCGACGAACATGTTGAAAATAAAAATCTTACCGATTACTTTTAAAATAGTAACCAACGAATATACTGAAAATAAATCTTGCCGATTACTTTTGAAATAGTAACCGACGAATGTGCTGAAAATAAATCATGCCGATTACTTTGGAAATAGTAAGTGACGAATATGTTGAAAATAAAAATCTTACCGATTACTTTTGAAATAGTAACCAACGAATGTGCTTAAAATAAAGTCTTGCCGATAACTTTTGAAATAGTAACCGACGAATATGTGCTGAAAATAAATCTTGCCGATTACTTTTGAAATAGTAACCGACGAATGTGCTGAAAATAAATCATGCCGATTACTTTTGAAATAGTAAGCGACGAATATGTTGAAAATAAAAATCTTACCGATTACTTTTGAAATAGTAACAACGAATATGCTGAAAATAAAGTCTTGCCGATTACTTTTGAAATAGTAACCGACGAATATGTTGAAAATAAAAATCTTGTCGATTACTTTTAAAATAGTAAACGACGAATATGCTGAAAATAAAAATCTTGCCGATTACTTTTGAAAAAGTAACCGACAAATATGCTGAAAATAAAAATCTTGCCGATTACTTTTGAAATAGTCACCGACCAATATGCTGAAAATAAAAATCTTGCCGATTACTTTTGAAATAGTAACCGACGAATGTGCTGAAAATAAATCATGCCGATTACTTTGGAAATAGTAAGTGACGAATATGTTGAAAATAAAAATCTTACCGATTACTTTTGAAATAGTAACCAACGAATGTGCTTAAAATAAAGTCTTGCCGATAACTTTTGAATTAGTAACCGACGAATATGTGCTGAAAATAAAAATCTTGCCGATTACTTTTGAAATAGTAACCGACAAATGTGCTGAAAATAAATCATGCCAATTACTATTGAAATAGTAAACGATGAATATGTTGGAAATAAAAATCTTACCGATTACTTTTGAAATAGTAACCGACGAATGTGTTGAATATAAAGTCTTGCCGATTACTTTTGAAATTGTAACCGACGAATGTGCTGAAAATAAATCATGCTGATTACTTTTGAAATAGTAAACGATGAATATGTTGGAAATAAAAATCTTACCGATTACTTTTGAAATAGTAACCGACGAATGTGTTGAAAATAAATCATGCCGATTACTTTCGAAATAGTAAGCGACGAACATGTTGAAAATAAAAATCTTACCGATTACTTTTAAAATAGTAACCAACGAATATACTGAAAATAAATCTTGCCGATTACTTTTGAAATAGTAACCGACGAATGTGCTGAAAATAAATCATGCCGATTACTTTTGAAATAGTAAGCGACGAATATGTTGAAAATAAAAATCTTGTCGATTACTTTTAAAATAGTAACCGACAAATATGCTGAAAATAAAAATCTTGCCGATTACTTTTGAAAAAGTAACCGACAAATATGCTGAAAATAAAAATCTTGCCGATTACTTTTGAAATAGTCACCGACCAATATGCTGAAAATAAAAATCTTGCCGATAACTTTTGAAATAGTAACCGACGAATATGTGCTGAAAATTAATCTTGCCGATTACTTTTGAAATAGTAACCGACGAATGTGCTGAAAATAAATCATGCCGATTACTTTTGAAATAGTAAGCGACGAATATGTTGAAAATAAAAATCTTACCGATTACTTTTGAAATAGTAACAACGAATATGCTGAAAATAAAGTCTTGCCGATTACTTTTGAAATAGTAACCGACGAATATGTTGAAAATAAAAATCTTGTCGATTACTTTTAAAATAGTAAACGACAAATATGCTGAAAATAAAAATCTTGCCGATTACTTTTGAAAAAGTAACCGACAAATATGCTGAAAATAAAAATCTTGCCGATTACTTTTGAAATAGTCACCGACCAATATGCTGAAAATAAAAATCTTGCCGATTACTTTTGAAATAGTAACCGACGAATGTGCTGAAAATAAATCATGCCGATTACTTTGGAAATAGTAAGTGACGAATATGTTGAAAATAAAAATCTTACCGATTACTTTTGAAATGGTAACCAACGAATGTGCTTAAAATAAAGTCTTGCCGATAACTTTTGAAATAGTAACCGACGAATATGTGCTGAAAATAAAAATCTTGCCGATTACGTTTGAAATAGTAACCGACAAATGTGCTGAAAATAAATCATGCCAATTACTATTGAAATAGTAACCGACAAATGTGCTGAAAATAAAAGTCTTGCCGATTACTTTTGAAATAGTAACCTGACGAATGTGCAGAAAATAAATCATGCCGATTACTTTTGAAATAGTCACCGACGAATATGCTGAAAATAAAAATCTTGCCGATTACTTTTGAAATAGTAACCGACGAATGTGCTGAAAATAAATCATGCCGATTACTTTCGAAATAGTAAGCGACGAACATGTTGAAAATAAAAATCTTACCGATTACTTTTAAAATAGTAACCAACGAATATACTGAAAATAAATCTTGCCGATTACTTTTGAAATAGTAACCGACGAATGTGCTGAAAATAAATCATGCCGATTACTTTGGAAATAGTAAGTAACGAATATGTTGAAAATAAAAATCTTACCGATTACTTTTGAAATAGTAACCAACAAATGTGCTTAAAATAAAGTCTTGCCGATAACTTTTGAAATAGTATCCGACGAATATGTGCTGAAAATAAATCTTGCCGATTACTTTTGAAATAGTAACCGACGAATGTGTTGAAAATAAAAATCTTACCGATTACTTTTGAAATAGTAACAACGAATATGCTGAAAATAAAGTCTTGCCGATTACTTTTGAAATAGTAACCGACGAATATGTTGAAAATAAAAATCTTGTCGATTACTTTTAAAATAGTAAACGACAAATATGCTGAAAATAAAAATCTTGCCGATTACTTTTGAAAAAGTAACCGACAAATATGCTGAAAATAAAAATCTTGCCGATTACTTTTGAAATAGTCACCGACCAATATGCTGAAAATAAAAATCTTGCCGATTACTTTTGAAATAGTAACCGACGAATGTGCTGAAAATAAATCATGCCGATTACTTTGGAAATAGTAAGTGACGAATATGTTGAAAATAAAAATCTTACCGATTACTTTTGAAATGGTAACCAACGAATGTGCTTAAAATAAAGTCTTGCCGATAACTTTTGAAATAGTAACCGACGAATATGTGCTGAAAATAAAAATCTTGCCGATTACGTTTGAAATAGTAACCGACAAATGTGCTGAAAATAAATCATGCCAATTACTATTGAAATAGTAACCGACAAATGTGCTGAAAATAAAAGTCTTGCCGATTACTTTTGAAATAGTAACCTGACGAATGTGCAGAAAATAAATCATGCCGATTACTTTTGAAATAGTCACCGACGAATATGCTGAAAATAAAAATCTTGCCGATTACTTTTGAAATAGTAACCGACGAATGTGCTGAAAATAAATCATGCCGATTACTTTCGAAATAGTAAGCGACGAACATGTTGAAAATAAAAATCTTACCGATTACTTTTAAAATAGTAACCAACGAATATACTGAAAATAAATCTTGCCGATTACTTTTGAAATAGTAACCGACGAATGTGCTGAAAATAAATCATGCCGATTACTTTGGAAATAGTAAGTGACGAATATGTTGAAAATAAAAATCTTACCGATTACTTTTGAAATAGTAACCAACAAATGTGCTTAAAATAAAGTCTTGCCGATAACTTTTGAAATAGTATCCGACGAATATGTGCTGAAAATAAATCTTGCCGATTACTTTTGAAATAGTAACCGACGAATGTGTTGAAAATAAAAATCTTACCGATTACTTTTGAAATAGTAACAACGAATATGCTGAAAATAAAGTCTTGCCGATTACTTTTGAAATAGTAACCGACGAATATGTTGAAAATAAAAATCTTGTCGATTACTTTTAAAATAGTAAACGACAAATATGCTGAAAATAAAAATCTTGCCGATTACTTTTGAAAAAGTAACCGACAAATATGCTGAAAATAAAAATCTTGCCGATTACTTTTGAAATAGTCACCGACCAATATGCTGAAAATAAAAATCTTGCCGATTACTTTTGAAATAGTAACCGACGAATGTGCTGAAAATAAATCATGCCGATTACTTTGGAAATAGTAAGTGACGAATATGTTGAAAATAAAAATCTTACCGATTACTTTTGAAATGGTAACCAACGAATGTGCTTAAAATAAAGTCTTGCCGATAACTTTTGAAATAGTAACCGACGAATATGTGCTGAAAATAAAAATCTTGCCGATTACGTTTGAAATAGTAACCGACAAATGTGCTGAAAATAAATCATGCCAATTACTATTGAAATAGTAACCGACAAATGTGCTGAAAATAAAAGTCTTGCCGATTACTTTTGAAATAGTAACCTGACGAATGTGCTGAAAATAAATCATGCCGATTACTTTTGAAATAGTCACCGACGAATATGCTGAAAATAAAAATCTTGCCGATTACTTTTGAAATAGTAACCGACGAATGTGCTGAAAATAAATCATGCCGATTACTTTCGAAATAGTAAGCGACGAACATGTTGAAAATAAAAATCTTACCGATTACTTTTAAAATAGTAACCAACGAATATACTGAAAATAAATCTTGCCGATTACTTTTGAAATAGTAATCGACGAATGTGCTGAAAATAAATCATGCCGATTACTTTTGAAATAGTAAGCGACGAATATGTTGAAAATAAAAATCTTACCGATTACTTTTGAAATAGTAACAACGAATATGCTGAAAATAAAGTCTTGCCGATTACTTTTGAAATAGTAACCGACGAATATGTTGAAAATAAAAATCTTGTCGATTACTTTTAAAATAGTAACCGACAAATATGCTGAAAATAAAAATCTTGCCGATTACTTTTGAAAAAGTAACCGACGAATGTGCTGAAAATATAGTCTTGCCGATTAATTCTAAAATAGTAACAGACAAATATGCTAAAAATAAAAATTTTGCTGTTTACTTTTGAAATAGTAACTGACGAATGTGCAGAAAATAGATCATGCCGATTACTTTTGAAATAGTAACCGACGAATGTGTTGAATATAAAGTCTTGCCGATTACTTTTGAAATAGTAACCGACAAATGTGCTGAAAATAAATCATGCCAATTACTATTGAAATAGTAACCGACAAATGTGCTGAAAATAAAAGTCTTGCCGATTACTTTTGAAATAGTAACCTGACGAATGTGCTGAAAATAAATCATGCCGATTACTTTTGAAATAGTCACCGACGAATATGCTGAAAATAAAAATCTTGCCGATTACTTTTGAAATAGTAACCGACAAATGTGCTGAAAATAAATCATGCCAATTACTATTGAAATAGTAACCGACAAATGTGCTGAAAATAAAAGTCTTGCCGATTACTTTTAAAATAATAACCAACAAATATGCTGAAAATAAAAATCTTGCCGATTACTTTTGAAAAAGTAACCGACAAATATGCTGAAAATAAAAATCTTGCCGATTACTTTTGAAATAGTCACCGACCAATATGCTGAAAATAAAAATCTTGCCGATTACTTTTGAAATAGTAACCGACGAATGTGCTGAAAATAAATCATGCCGATTACTTTGGAAATAGTAAGTGACGAATATGTTGAAAATAGAAATCTTACCGATTACTTTTGAAATAGTAACCAACGAATGTGCTTAAAATAAAGTCTTGCCGATAACTTTTGAAATAGTAACCGACGAATATGTGCTGAAAATAAAAATCTTGCCGATTACTTTTGAAATAGTAACCGACAAATGTGCTGAAAATAAATCATGCCAATTACTATTGAAATAGTAACTGACAAATGTGCTGAAAATAAAAGTCTTGCCGATTACTTTTGAAATAGTAACCAGACGAATGTGCTGAAAATAAATCATGCCGATTACTTTTGAAATAGTCACCGACGAATATGCTGAAAATAAAAATCTTGCCGATTACTTTTGAAATAGTAACCGACGAATGTGCTGAAAATAAATCATGCCGATTACTTTCAAAATAGTAAGCGACGAACATGTTGAAAATAAAAATCTTACCGATTACTTTTAAAATTGTAACCAACGAATATACTGAAAATAAATCTTGCCGATTACTTTTGAAATAGTAACCGACGAATGTGCTGAAAATAAATCATGCCGATTACTTTTGAAATAGTAAGCGACGAATATGTTGAAAATAAAAATCTTACCGATTACTTTTGAAATAGTAACAACGAATATGCTGAAAATAAAGTCTTGCCGATTACTTTTGAAATAGTAACCGACGAATATGTTGAAAATAAAAATCTTGTCGATTACTTTTAAAATAGTAACCGACAAATATGCTGAAAATAAAAATCTTGCCGATTACTTTTGAAAAAGTAACCGACACATATGCTGAAAATAAAAATCTTGCCGATTACTTTTGAAATAGTAACCGACGTACATGCTGAAAATAAAAATCTTGCCGATTACTATTGAAATAGTAACCGACGAATGTGCTGAAAATAAAGTCTTGCCGATTACTTTTGAAATAGTAACCGACGAATGTGCTGAAAATATAGCCTTGCCGATTAATTCTAAAATAGTAACAGACAAATATGCTAAAAATAAAAATTTTGCTGTTTACTTTTGAAATAGTAACCGACGAATGTGCAGAAAATAGATCATGCCGATTACTTTTGAAATAGTAACCGACGAATGTGTTGAATATAAAGTCTTGCCGATTACTTTTGAAATAGTAACCGACAAATGTGCTGAAAATAAATCATGCCAATTACTATTGAAATAGTAACCGACAAATGTGCTGAAAATAAAAGTCTTGCCGATTACTTTTGAAATAGTAACCGACGAATGTGCTGAAAATAAATCATGCCGATTACTTTCGAAATAGTAAGCGACGAACATGTTGAAAATAAAAATCTTACCGATTACTTTTAAAATAGTAACCAACGAATATACTGAAAATAAATCTTGCCGATTACTTTTGAAATAGTAATCGACGAATGTGCTGAAAATAAATCATGCCGATTACTTTTGAAATAGTAAGCGACGAATATGTTGAAAATAAAAATCTTACCGATTACTTTTGAAATAGTAACAACGAATATGCTGAAAATAAAGTCTTGCCGATTACTTTTGAAATAGTAACCGACGAATATGTTGAAAATAAAAATCTTGTCGATTACTTTTAAAATAGTAACCGACAAATATGCTGAAAATAAAAATCTTGCCGATTACTTTTGAAAAAGTAACCGACGAATGTGCTGAAAATATAGTCTTGCCGATTAATTCTAAAATAGTAACAGACAAATATGCTAAAAATAAAAATTTTGCTGTTTACTTTTGAAATAGTAACTGACGAATGTGCAGAAAATAGATCATGCCGATTACTTTTGAAATAGTAACCGACGAATGTGTTGAATATAAAGTCTTGCCGATTACTTTTGAAATAGTAACCGACAAATGTGCTGAAAATAAATCATGCCAATTACTATTGAAATAGTAACCGACAAATGTGCTGAAAATAAAAGTCTTGCCGATTACTTTTGAAATAGTAACCTGACGAATGTGCTGAAAATAAATCATGCCGATTACTTTTGAAATAGTCACCGACGAATATGCTGAAAATAAAAATCTTGCCGATTACTTTTGAAATAGTAACCGACAAATGTGCTGAAAATAAATCATGCCAATTACTATTGAAATAGTAACCGACAAATGTGCTGAAAATAAAAGTCTTGCCGATTACTTTTAAAATAATAACCAACAAATATGCTGAAAATAAAAATCTTGCCGATTACTTTTGAAAAAGTAACCGACAAATATGCTGAAAATAAAAATCTTGCCGATTACTTTTGAAATAGTCACCGACCAATATGCTGAAAATAAAAATCTTGCCGATTACTTTTGAAATAGTAACCGACGAATGTGCTGAAAATAAATCATGCCGATTACTTTGGAAATAGTAAGTGACGAATATGTTGAAAATAGAAATCTTACCGATTACTTTTGAAATAGTAACCAACGAATGTGCTTAAAATAAAGTCTTGCCGATAACTTTTGAAATAGTAACCGACGAATATGTGCTGAAAATAAAAATCTTGCCGATTACTTTTGAAATAGTAACCGACAAATGTGCTGAAAATAAATCATGCCAATTACTATTGAAATAGTAACTGACAAATGTGCTGAAAATAAAAGTCTTGCCGATTACTTTTGAAATAGTAACCAGACGAATGTGCTGAAAATAAATCATGCCGATTACTTTTGAAATAGTCACCGACGAATATGCTGAAAATAAAAATCTTGCCGATTACTTTTGAAATAGTAACCGACGAATGTGCTGAAAATAAATCATGCCGATTACTTTCAAAATAGTAAGCGACGAACATGTTGAAAATAAAAATCTTACCGATTACTTTTAAAATTGTAACCAACGAATATACTGAAAATAAATCTTGCCGATTACTTTTGAAATAGTAACCGACGAATGTGCTGAAAATAAATCATGCCGATTACTTTTGAAATAGTAAGCGACGAATATGTTGAAAATAAAAATCTTACCGATTACTTTTGAAATAGTAACAACGAATATGCTGAAAATAAAGTCTTGCCGATTACTTTTGAAATAGTAACCGACGAATATGTTGAAAATAAAAATCTTGTCGATTACTTTTAAAATAGTAACCGACAAATATGCTGAAAATAAAAATCTTGCCGATTACTTTTGAAAAAGTAACCGACACATATGCTGAAAATAAAAATCTTGCCGATTACTTTTGAAATAGTAACCGACGTACATGCTGAAAATAAAAATCTTGCCGATTACTATTGAAATAGTAACCGACGAATGTGCTGAAAATAAAGTCTTGCCGATTACTTTTGAAATAGTAACCGACGAATGTGCTGAAAATATATCATGCCGATTACTTTGGAAATAGTAAGTGACGAATATGTTGAAAATAAAAATCTTACCGATTACTTTTGAAATAGTAACCAACGAATGTGCTTAAAATAAAGTCTTTCCGATAACTTTTGAAATAGTAACCGACGAATATGTGCTGAAAATAAATCTTGCCGATTACTTTTGAAATAGTAACCGACGAATGTGCAGAAAATAAATCATGCCGATTACTTTTGAAATAGTAAGCGACGAATATGTTGAAAATAAAAATCTTACCGATTACTTTTGAAATAGAAACAACGAATATGCTGAAAATAAAGTCTTGCCGATTACTTTTGAAATAGTAACCGACGAATATGTTGAAAATAAAAATCTTGTCGATTACTTTTAAAATAGTAAACGACAAATATGCTGAAAATAAAAATCTTGCCGATTACTTTTGAAAAAGTAACTGACAAATATGCTGAAAATAAAAATCTTGCCGATTACTTTTGAAATAGTCACCGACCAATATGCTGAAAATAAAAATCTTGCCGATTACTTTTGAAATAGTAACCGACGAATGTGCTGAAAATAAATCATGCCGATTACTTTGGAAATAGTAAGTGACGAATATGTTGAAAATAGAAATCTTACCGATTGCTTTTGAAATAGTAACCAACGAATGTGCTTAAAATAAAGTCTTGCCGATAACTTTTGAAACAGTAACCGACGAATATGTGCTGAAAATAAAAATCTTGCCGATTACTTTTGAAATAGTAACCGACAAATGTGCTGAAAATAAATCATGCCAATTACTATTGAAATAGTAACTGACAAATGTGCTGAAAATAAACGTCTTGCCGATTACTTTTGAAATAGTAACCAGACGAATGTGCTGAAAATAAATCATGCCGATTACTTTTGAAATAGTCACCGACGAATATGCTGAAAATAAAAATCTTGCCGATTACTTTTGAAATAGTAACCGACGAATGTGCTGAAAATAAATCATGCCGATTACTTTCAAAATAGTAAGCGACGAACATGTTGAAAATAAAAATCTTACCGATTACTTTTAAAATTGTAACCAACGAATATACTGAAAATAAATCTTGCCGATTACTTTTGAAATAGTAACCGACGAATGTGCTGAAAATAAATCATGCCGATTACTTTGGAAATAGTAAGTGACGAATATGTTGAAAATAAAAATCTTACCGATTACTTTTGAAATAGTAACCAACGAATGTGCTTAAAATAAAGTCTTGCCGATAACTTTTGAAATAGTAACCGACGAATATGTGCTGAAAGTAAAAATCTTGCCGATTACTTTTGAAATAGTAACCGACAAATGTGTTGAAAATAAATCATGCCAATTACTATTGAAATAGTAACCGACAAATGTGCTGAAAATAAAAGTCTTGCCGATTACTTTTGAAATAGTAACCTGACGAATGTGCTGAAAATAAATCATGCCGATTACTTTTGAAATAGTCACCGACGAATATGCTGAAAATAAATCATGCCGATTACTTTCGAAATAGTAAGCGACGAACATGTTGAAAATAAAAATCTTACCGATTACTTTTAAAATAGTAACCAACGAATATACTGAAAATAAATCTTGCCGATTACTTTTGAAATAGTAACCGACGAATGTGCTGAAAATAAATCATGCCGATTACTTTTGAAATAGTAAGCGACGAATATGTTGAAAATAAAAATCTTGTCGATTAGTTTTAAAATAGTAACCGACAAATATGCTGAAAATAAAAATCTTGCCGATTTCTTTTGAAAAATTAACCGACAAATATGCTGAAAATAAAAATCTTGCCGATTACTTTTGAAATAGTCACCGACGAATATGCTGAAAATAAAAATCTTGCCGATTACTTTTGAAATAGTAACCGACGAATGTGCTGAAAATAAATCATGCCAATTACTTTCGAAATAGTAAGCGACGAACATGTTGAAAATAAAAATCTTACCGATTACTTTTAAAATAGTAACCAACGAATATACTGAAAATAAATCTTGCCGATTACTTTTGAAATAGTAACCGACGAATGTGCTGAAAATAAATCATGCCGATTACTTTGGAAATAGTAAGTGACGAATATGTTGAAAATAAAAATCTTACCGATTACTTTTGAAATAGTAACCAACGAATGTGCTTAAAATAAAGTCTTTCCGATAACTTTTGAAATAGTAACCGACGAATATGTGCTGAAAATAAATCTTGCCGATTACTTTTGAAATAGTAACCGACGAATGTGCAGAAAATAAATCATGCCGATTACTTTTGAAATAGTAAGCGACGAATATGTTGAAAATAAAAATCTTACCGATTACTTTTGAAATAGAAACAACGAATATGCTGAAAATAAAGTCTTGCCGATTACTTTTGAAATAGTAACCGACGAATATGTTGAAAATAAAAATCTTGTCGATTACTTTTAAAATAGTAAACGACAAATATGCTGAAAATAAAAATCTTGCCGATTACTTTTGAAAAAGTAACTGACAAATATGCTGAAAATAAAAATCTTGCCGATTACTTTTGAAATAGTCACCGACCAATATGCTGAAAATAAAAATCTTGCCGATTACTTTTGAAATAGTAACCGACGAATGTGCTGAAAATAAATCATGCCGATTACTTTGGAAATAGTAAGTGACGAATATGTTGAAAATAGAAATCTTACCGATTGCTTTTGAAATAGTAACCAACGAATGTGCTTAAAATAAAGTCTTGCCGATAACTTTTGAAACAGTAACCGACGAATATGTGCTGAAAATAAAAATCTTGCCGATTACTTTTGAAATAGTAACCGACAAATGTGCTGAAAATAAATCATGCCAATTACTATTGAAATAGTAACTGACAAATGTGCTGAAAATAAACGTCTTGCCGATTACTTTTGAAATAGTAACCAGACGAATGTGCTGAAAATAAATCATGCCGATTACTTTTGAAATAGTCACCGACGAATATGCTGAAAATAAAAATCTTGCCGATTACTTTTGAAATAGTAACCGACGAATGTGCTGAAAATAAATCATGCCGATTACTTTCAAAATAGTAAGCGACGAACATGTTGAAAATAAAAATCTTACCGATTACTTTTAAAATAGTAACAACAAATATGCTGAAAATAAAAATCTTGCCGATTTCTTTTGAAAAATTAACCGACAAATATGCTGAAAATAAAAATCTTGCCGATTACTTTTGAAATAGTCACCGACCAATATGCTGAAAATAAAAATCTTGCCGATTACTTTTGAAATAGTAACCGACGAATGTGTTGAAAATAAATCATGCCGATTACTTTTGAAATAGTAAACGATGAATATGTTGGAAATAAAAATCTTACCGATTACTTTTGAAATAGTAACCGACAAATATGCTGAAAATAAAGTCTTGCCGATAACATTTGAAATAGTAACGGACGAATGTGCTGAAAATAAATCATGCCGATTACTTTGGAAATAGTAAGTGACGAATATGTTGAAAATAAAAATCTTACCGATTACTTTTGAAATAGTAACCAACGAATGTGCTTAAAATAAAGTCTTTCCGATAACTTTTGAAATAGTAACCGACGAATATGTGCTGAAAATAAATCTTGCCGATTACTTTTGAAATAGTAACCGACGAATGTGCAGAAAATAAATCATGCCGATTACTTTTGAAATAGTAAGCGACGAATATGTTGAAAATAAAAATCTTACCGATTACTTTTGAAATAGAAACAACGAATATGCTGAAAATAAAGTCTTGCCGATTACTTTTGAAATAGTAACCGACGAATATGTTGAAAATAAAAATCTTGTCGATTACTTTTAAAATAGTAAACGACAAATATGCTGAAAATAAAAATCTTGCCGATTACTTTTGAAAAAGTAACTGACAAATATGCTGAAAATAAAAATCTTGCCGATTACTTTTGAAATAGTCACCGACCAATATGCTGAAAATAAAAATCTTGCCGATTACTTTTGAAATAGTAACCGACGAATGTGCTGAAAATAAATCATGCCGATTACTTTGGAAATAGTAAGTGACGAATATGTTGAAAATAGAAATCTTACCGATTACTTTTGAAATAGTAACCAACGAATGTGCTTAAAATAAAGTCTTGCCGATAACTTTTGAAACAGTAACCGACGAATATGTGCTGAAAATAAAAATCTTGCCGATTACTTTTGAAATAGTAACCGACAAATGTGCTGAAAATAAATCATGCCAATTACTATTGAAATAGTAACTGACAAATGTGCTGAAAATAAACGTCTTGCCGATTACTTTTGAAATAGTAACCAGACGAATGTGTTGAAAATAAATCATGCCGATTACTTTTGAAATAGTCACCGACGAATATGCTGAAAATAAAAATCTTGCCGATTACTTTTGAAATAGTAACCGACGAATGTGCTGAAAATAAATCATGCCGATTACTTTCAAAATAGTAAGCGACGAACATGTTGAAAATAAAAATCTTACCGATTACTTTTAAAATTGTAACCAACGAATATACTGAAAATAAATCTTGCCGATTACTTTTGAAATAGTAACCGACGAATGTGCTGAAAATAAATCATGCCGATTACTTTGGAAATAGTAAGTGACGAATATGTTGAAAATAAAAATCTTACCGATTACTTTTGAAATAGTAACCAACGAATGTGCTTAAAATAAAGTCTTGCCGATAACTTTTGAAATAGTAACCGACGAATATGTGCTGAAAATAAAAATCTTGCCGATTACTTTTGAAATAGTAACCGACAAATGTGTTGAAAATAAATCATGCCAATTACTATTGAAATAGTAACCGACAAATGTGCTGAAAATAAAAGTCTTGCCGATTACTTTTGAAATAGTAACCTGACGAATGTGCTGAAAATAAATCATGCCGATTACTTTTGAAATAGTCACCGACGAATATGCTGAAAATAAAAATCTTGCCGATTACTTTTGAAATAGTAACCGACGAATGTGCTGAAAATAAATCATGCCGATTACTTTCGAAATAGTAAACGACGAACATGTTGAAAATAAAAATCTTACCGATTACTTTTAAAATAGTAACCAACGAATATACTGAAAATAAATCTTGCCGATTACTTTTGAAATAGTAACCGACGAATGTGCTGAAAATAAATCATGCCGATTACTTTTGAAATAGTAAGCGACGAATATGTTGAAAATAAAAATCTTGTCGATTACTTTTAAAATAGTAACCGACAAATATGCTGAAAATAAAAATCTTGCCGATTTCTTTTGAAAAATTAACCGACAAATATGCTGAAAATAAAAATCTTGCCGATTACTTTTGAAATAGTCACCGACCAATATGCTGAAAATAAAAATCTTGCCGATTACTTTTGAAATAGTAACCGACGAATGTGTTGAAAATAAATCATGCCGATTACTTTTGAAATAGTAAACGATGAATATGTTGGAAATAAAAATCTTACCGATTACTTTTGAAATAGTAACCGACAAATATGCTGAAAATAAAGTCTTGCCGATAACTTTTGAAATAGTAACCGACGAATATGTGCTGAAAATAAAAATCTTGCCGATTACTTTTGAAATAGTAACCGACAAATGTGCTGAAAATAAATCATGCCAATTACTATTGAAATAGTAACCGACAAATGTGCTGAAAATAAAAGTCTTGCCGATTACTTTTGAAATAGTAACCTGACGAATGTGCTGAAAATAAATCATGCCGATTACTTTTGAAATAGTCACCGACGAATATGCTGAAAATAAAAATCTTGCCGATTACTTTTGAAATAGTAACCGACGAATGTGCTGAAAATAAATCATGCCGATTACTTTCGAAATAGTAAGCGAGGAACATGTTGAAAATAAAAATCTTACCGATTACTTTTAAAATTGTAACCAACGAATATACTGAAAATAAATCTTGCCGATTACTTTTGAAATAGTAACCGACGAATGTGCTGAAAATAAATCATGCCGATTACTTTGGAAATAGTAAGTGACGAATATGTTGAAAATAAAAATCTTACCGATTACTTTTGAAATAGTAACCAACGAATGTGCTTAAAATAAAGTCTTGCCGATAACTTTTGAAATAGTAACCGACGAATATGTGCTGAAAATAAAAATCTTGCCGATTACTTTTGAAATAGTAACCGACAAATGTGCTGAAAATAAATCATGCCAATTACTATTGAAATAGTAACCGACAAATGTGCTGAAAATAAAAGTCTTGCCGATTACTTTTGAAATAGTAACCTGACGAATGTGCTGAAAATAAATCATGCCGATTACTTTTGAAATAGTCACCGACGAATATGCTGAAAATAAAAATCTTGCCGATTACTTTTGAAATAGTAACCGACGAATGTGCTGAAAATAAATCATGCCGATTACTTTCGAAATAGTAAGCGACGAACATGTTGAAAATAAAAATCTTACCGATTACTTTTAAAATAGTAACCAACGAATATACTGAAAATAAATCTTGCCGATTACTTTTGAAATAGTAACCGACGAATGTGCTGAAAATAAATCATGGCGATTACTTTTGAAATAGTAAGCGACGAATATGTTGAAAATAAAAATCTTACCGATTACTTTTGAAATAGTAACAACGAATATGCTGAAAATAAAGTCTTGCCGATTACTTTTGAAATAGTAACCGACGAATATGTTGAAAATAAAAATCATGTCGATTACTTTTAAAATAGTAACCGACAAATATGCTGAAAATAAAAATCTTGCCGATTACTTTTGAAAAAGTAACCGACAAATATGCTGAAAATAAAAATCTTGCCGATTACTTTTGAAATAGTCACCGACCAATATGCTGAAAATAAATATCTTGCCGATTACTTTTGAAATAGTAACCGACGAATATGTTGAAAATAAATCATGCTGATTACTTTTGAAATAGTAAACGATGAATATGTTGGAAATAAAAATCTTACCGATTACTTTTGAAATAGTAACCGACAAATATGCTGAAAATAAAAATCTTGCCGATTACTTTTGAAATAGTAACCGACGTACATGCTGAAAATAAAAATCTTGCCGATTACTATTGAAATAGTAACCGACGAATGTGCTGAAAATAAAGTCTTGCCGATTACTTTTGAAATAGTAACCGACGAATGCGCTGAAAATATAGTCTTGCCGATTAATTCTAAAATAGTAACAGACAAATATGCTAAAAATAAAAATTTTGCTGTTTACTTTTGAAATAGTAACCGACGAATGTGCAGAAAATAGATCATGCCGATTACTTTTGAAATAGTAACCGACGAATGTGTTGAATATAAAGTCTTGCCAATTACTTTTGAAATAGTAACCGACAAATGTGCTGAAAATAAATCATGCCAATTACTATTGAAATAGTAACCGACAAATGTGCTGAAAATAAAAGTCTTGCCGATTACTTTTGAAATAGTAACCTGACGAATGTGCTGAAAATAAATCATGCCGATTACTTTTGAAATAGTCACCGACGAATATGCTGAAAATAAAAATCTTGCCGATTACTTTTGAAATAGTAACCGACAAATGTGCTGAAAATAAATCATGCCAATTACTATTGAAATAGTAACCGACAAATGTGCTGAAAATAAAAGTCTTGCCGATTACTTTTGAAATAGTAACCTGACGAATGTGCTGAAAATAAATCATGCCGATTACTTTTGAAATAGTCACCGACGAATATGCTGAAAATAAAAATCTTGCCGATTACTTTTGAAATAGTAACCGACGAATGTGCTGAAAATAAATCATGCCGATTAGTTTCGAAATAGTAAGCGACGAACATGTTGAAAATAAAAATCTTACCGATTACTTTTAAAATTGTAACCAACGAATATACTGAAAATAAATCTTGCCGATTACTTTTGAAATAGTAACCGACGAATGTGCTGAAAATAAATCATGCCGATTACTTTGGAAATAGTAAGTGACGAATATGTTGAAAATAAAAATCTTACCGATTACTTTTGAAATAGTAACCAACGAATGTGCTTAAAATAAAGTCTTGCCGATTACTTTTGAAATAGTAACCGACGAATATGTTGAAAATAAAAATCTTACCGATTACTTTTGAAATAGTAACCAACGAATGTGCTTAAAATAAAGTCTTGCCGATTACTTTTGAAATAGTAACCGACGAATATGTTGAAAATAAAAATCTTGTCGATTACTTTTAAAATAGTAACCGACAAATATTCTGAAAATAAAAATCTTGCCGATTACTTTTGAAAAAGTAACCGACAAATATGCTGAAAATAAAAATCTTGCCGATTACTTTTGAAATAGTCACCGACCAATATGCTGAAAATAAAAATCTTGCCGATTACTTTTGAAATAGTAACCGACGAATATGTTGAAAATAAATCATGCTGATTACTTTTGAAATAGTAAACGATGAATATGTTGGAAATAAAAATCTTACCGATTACTTTTGAAATAGTAACCGACAAATATGCTGAAAATAAAAATCTTGCCGATTACTTTTGAAATAGTAACCGACGTACATGCTGAAAATAAAAATCTTGCCGATTACTATTGAAATAGTAACCGACGAATGTGCTGAAAATAAAGTCTTGCCGATTACTTTTGAAATAGTAACCGACGAATGTGCTGAAAATATAGTCTTGCCGATTAATTCTAAAATAGTAACAGACAAATATGCTAAAAATAAAAATTTTGCTGTTTACTTTTGAAATAGTAACCGACGAATGTGCAGAAAATAGATCATGCCGATTACTTTTGAAATAGTAACCGACGAATGTGTTGAATATAAAGTCTTGCCAATTACTTTTGAAATAGTAACCGACAAATGTGCTGAAAATAAAAGTCTTGCCGATTACTTTTGAAATAGTAACCTGACGAATGTGCTGAAAATAAATCATGCCGATTACTTTTGAAATAGTCACCGACGAATATGCTGAAAATAAAAATCTTGCCGATTACTTTTGAAATAGTAACCGACAAATGTGCTGAAAATAAATCATGCCA
The DNA here is from genome assembly GCA_958299785.1 of Medicago lupulina. NCBI lineage: Eukaryota > Viridiplantae > Streptophyta > Magnoliopsida > Fabales > Fabaceae > Medicago > Medicago lupulina. The sequence goes on from OY283140.1 coordinate 48,898,570, forward strand.
ATTACTATTGAAATAGTAACCGACAAATGTGCTGAAAATAAAAGTCTTGCCGATTACTTTTGAAATAGTAACCTGACGAATGTGCTGAAAATAAATCATGCCGATTACTTTTGAAATAGTCACCGACGAATATGCTGAAAATAAAAATCTTGCCGATTACTTTTGAAATAGTAACCGACGAATGTGCTGAAAATAAATCATGCCGATTAGTTTCGAAATAGTAAGCGACGAACATGTTGAAAATAAAAATCTTACCGATTACTTTTAAAATTGTAACCAACGAATATACTGAAAATAAATCTTGCCGATTACTTTTGAAATAGTAACCGACGAATGTGCTGAAAATAAATCATGCCGATTACTTTGGAAATAGTAAGTGACGAATATGTTGAAAATAAAAATCTTACCGATTACTTTTGAAATAGTAACCAACGAATGTGCTTAAAATAAAGTCTTGCCGATTACTTTTGAAATAGTAACCGACGAATATGTTGAAAATAAAAATCTTGTCGATTACTTTTAAAATAGTAACCGACAAATATGCTGAAAATAAAAATCTTGCCGATTACTTTTGAAAAAGTAACCGACAAATATGCTGAAAATAAAAATCTTGCCGATTACTTTTGAAATAGTCACCGACCAATATGCTGAAAATAAAAATCTTGCCGATTACTTTTGAAATAGTAACCGACGAATATGTTGAAAATAAATCATGCTGATTACTTTTGAAATAGTAAACGATGAATATGTTGGAAATAAAAATCTTACCGATTACTTTTGAAATAGTAACCGACAAATATGCTGAAAATAAAAATCTTGCCGATTACTTTTGAAATAGTAACCGACGTACATGCTGAAAATAAAAATCTTGCCGATTACTATTGAAATAGTAACCGACGAATGTGCTGAAAATAAAGTCTTGCCGATTACTTTTGAAATAGTAACCGACGAATGTGCTGAAAATATAGTCTTGCCGATTAATTCTAAAATAGTAACAGACAAATATGCTAAAAATAAAAATTTTGCTGTTTACTTTTGAAATAGTAACCGACGAATGTGCAGAAAATAGATCATGCCGATTACTTTTGAAATAGTAACCGACGAATGTGTTGAATATAAAGTCTTGCCAATTACTTTTGAAATAGTAACCGACAAATGTGCTGAAAATAAAAGTCTTGCCGATTACTTTTGAAATAGTAACCTGACGAATGTGCTGAAAATAAATCATGCCGATTACTTTTGAAATAGTCACCGACGAATATGCTGAAAATAAAAATCTTGCCGATTACTTTTGAAATAGTAACCGACAAATGTGCTGAAAATAAATCATGCCAATTACTATTGAAATAGTAACCGACAAATGTGCTGAAAATAAAAGTCTTGCCGATTACTTTTGAAATAGTAACCTGACGAATGTGCTGAAAATAAATCATGCCGATTACTTTTGAAATATTCACCGACGAATATGCTGAAAATAAAAATCTTGCCGATTACTTTTGAAATAGTAACCGACGAATGTGCTGAAAATAAATCATGCCGATTAGTTTCGAAATAGTAAGCGACGAACATGTTGAAAATAAAAATCTTACCGATTACTTTTAAAATTGTAACCAACGAATATACTGAAAATAAATCTTGCCGATTACTTTTGAAATAGTAACCGACGAATGTGCTGAAAATAAATCATGCCGATTACTTTGGAAATAGTAAGTGACGAATATGTTGAAAATAAAAATCTTACCGATTACTTTTGAAATAGTAACCAACGAATGTGCTTAAAATAAAGTCTTGCCGATTACTTTTGAAATAGTAACCGACGAATATGTTGAAAATAAAAATCTTGTCGATTACTTTTAAAATAGTAACCGACAAATATGCTGAAAATAAAAATCTTGCCGATTACTTTTGAAAAAGTAACCGACAAATATGCTGAAAATAAAAATCTTGCCGATTACTTTTGAAATAGTCACCGACCAATATGCTGAAAATAAAAATCTTGCCGATTACTTTTGAAATAGTAACCGACGAATATGTTGAAAATAAATCATGCTGATTACTTTTGAAATAGTAAACGATGAATATGTTGGAAATAAAAATCTTACCGATTACTTTTGAAATAGTAACCGACAAATATGCTGAAAATAAAAATCTTGCCGATTACTTTTGAAATAGTAACCGACGTACATGCTGAAAATAAAAATCTTGCCGATTACTATTGAAATAGTAACCGACGAATGTGCTGAAAATAAAGTCTTGCCGATTACTTTTGAAATAGTAACCGACGAATGTGCTGAAAATATAGTCTTGCCGATTAATTCTAAAATAGTAACAGACAAATATGCTAAAAATAAAAATTTTGCTGTTTACTTTTGAAATAGTAACCGACGAATGTGCAGAAAATAGATCATGCCGATTACTTTTGAAATAGTAACCGACGAATGTGTTGAATATAAAGTCTTGCCAATTACTTTTGAAATAGTAACCGACAAATGTGCTGAAAATAAAAGTCTTGCCGATTACTTTTGAAATAGTAACCTGACGAATGTGCTGAAAATAAATCATGCCGATTACTTTTGAAATAGTCACCGACGAATATGCTGAAAATAAAAATCTTGCCGATTACTTTTGAAATAGTAACCGACAAATGTGCTGAAAATAAATCATGCCAATTACTATTGAAATAGTAACCGACAAATGTGCTGAAAATAAAAGTCTTGCCGATTACTTTTGAAATAGTAACCTGACGAATGTGCTGAAAATAAATCATGCCGATTACTTTTGAAATATTCACCGACGAATATGCTGAAAATAAAAATCTTGCCGATTACTTTTGAAATAGTAACCGACGAATGTGCTGAAAATAAATCATGCCGATTAGTTTCGAAATAGTAAGCGACGAACATGTTGAAAATAAAAATCTTACCGATTACTTTTAAAATTGTAACCAACGAATATACTGAAAATAAATCTTGCCGATTACTTTTGAAATAGTAACCGACGAATGTGCTGAAAATAAATCATGCCGATTACTTTGGAAATAGTAAGTGACGAATATGTTGAAAATAAAAATCTTACCGATTACTTTTGAAATAGTAACCAACGAATGTGCTTAAAATAAAGTCTTGCCGATTACTTTTGAAATAGTAACCGACGAATATGTTGAAAATAAAAATCTTGTCGATTACTTTTAAAATAGTAACCGACAAATATGCTGAAAATAAAAATCTTGCCGATTACTTTTGAAAAAGTAACCGACAAATATGCTGAAAATAAAAATCTTGCCGATTACTTTTGAAATAGTCACCGACCAATATGCTGAAAATAAAAATCTTGCCGATTACTTTTGAAATAGTAACCGACGAATATGTTGAAAATAAATCATGCTGATTACTTTTGAAATAGTAAACGATGAATATGTTGGAAATAAAAATCTTACCGATTACTTTTGAAATAGTAACCGACAAATATGCTGAAAATAAAAATCTTGCCGATTACTTTTGAAATAGTAACCGACGTACATGCTGAAAATAAAAATCTTGCCGATTACTATTGAAATAGTAACCGACGAATGTGCTGAAAATAAAGTCTTGCCGATTACTTTTGAAATAGTAACCGACGAATGTGCTGAAAATATAGTCTTGCCGATTAATTCTAAAATAGTAACAGACAAATATGCTAAAAATAAAAATTTTGTTGTTTACTTTTGAAATAGTAACCGACGAATGTGCAGAAAATAGATCATGCCGATTACTTTTGAAATAGTAACCGACGAATGTGTTGAATATAAAGTCTTGCCAATTACTTTTGAAATAGTAACCGACAAATGTGCTGAAAATAAAAGTCTTGCCGATTACTTTTGAAATAGTAACCTGACGAATGTGCTGAAAATAAATCATGCCGATTACTTTTGAAATAGTCACCGACGAATATGCTGAAAATAAAAATCTTGCCGATTACTTTTGAAATAGTAACCGACAAATGTGCTGAAAATAAATCATGCCAATTACTATTGAAATAGTAACCGACAAATGTGCTGAAAATAAAAGTCTTGCCGATTACTTTTGAAATAGTAACCTGACGAATGTGCTGAAAATAAATCATGCCGATTACTTTTGAAATAGTCACCGACGAATATGCTGAAAATAAAAATCTTGCCGATTACTTTTGAAATAGTAACCGACGAATGTGCTGAAAATAAATCATGCCGATTAGTTTCGAAATAGTAAGCGACGAACATGTTGAAAATAAAAATCTTACCGATTACTTTTAAAATTGTAACCAACGAATATACTGAAAATAAATCTTGCCGATTACTTTTGAAATAGTAACCGACGAATGTGCTGAAAATAAATCATGCTGATTACTTTGGAAATAGTAAGTGACGAATATGTTGAAAATAAAAATCTTACAGATTACTTTTGAAATAGTAACCAACGAATGTGCTTAAAATAAAGTCTTGCCGATAACTTTTGAAATAGTAACCGACGAATATGTGCTGAAAATAAAAATCTTGCCGATTACTTTTGAAATAGTAACCGACAAATGTGCAGAAAATAAATCATGCCAATTACTATTGAAATAGTAACCGACAAATGTGCTGAAAATAAAAGTCTTGCCGATTACTTTTGAAATAGTAACCTGACGAATGTGCTGAAAATAAATCATGCCGATTACTTTTGAAATAGTCACCGACGAATATGCTGAAAATAAAAATCTTGCCGATTACTTTTGAAATAGTAACCGACGAAAATGTTGAAAATAAAAATCTTGTGGATTACTTTTAAAATAGTAACCGACAAATATGCTGAAAATAAAATTCTTGCCGATTACTTTTGAAATAGTAACAACGAATATGCTGAAAATAAAGTCTTGCCGATTACTTTTGAAATAGTAACCGACGAATATGTTGAAAATAAAAATCTTGTGGATTACTTTTAAAATAGTAACCGACAAATATGCTGAAAATAAAATTCTTGCCGATTACTTTTGAAAAAGTAACCGACAAATATGCTGAAAATAAAAATCTTGCCGATTACTTTTGAAATAGTCACCGACCAATATGCTAAAAATAAAAATCTTGCCGATTACTTTTGAAATAGTAACCGACGAATGTGTTGAAAATAAATCATGCTGATTACTTTTGAAATAGTAAACGATGAATATGTTGGAAATAAAAATCTTACCGATTACTTTTGAAATAGTAACCGACGAATGTGTTGAATATAAAGTCTTGCCGATTACTTTTGAAATAGTAACCGACGAATGTGCTGAAAATATAGTCTTGCCGATTAATTCTAAAATAGTAACAGACATATATGCTAAAAATAAAAATTTTGCTGTTTACTTTTGAAATAGTAACCGACGAATGTGCAGAAAATAGATCATGCCGATTACTTTTGAAATAGTAACCGACGAATGTGTTGAATATAAAGTCTTGCCGATTACTTTTGAAATAGTAACCGACAAATGTGCTGAAAATAAATCATGCCAATTACTATTGAAATAGTAACCGACAAATGTGCTGAAAATAAAAGTCTTGCCGATTACTTTTGAAATAGTAACCTGACGAATGTGCTGAAAATAAATCATGCCGATTACTTTTGAAATAGTCACCGACGAATATGCTGAAAATAAAAATCTTGCCGATTACTTTTGAAATAGTAACCGACGAATGTGCTGAAAATAAATCATGCCGATTAGTTTCGAAATAGTAAGCGACGAACATGTTGAAAATAAAAATCTTACCGATTACTTTTAAAATTGTAACTAACGAATATACTGAAAATAAATCTTGCCGATTACTTTTGAAATAGTAACCGACGAATGTGCTGAAAATAAATCATGCCGATTACTTTGGAAATAGTAAGTGACGAATATGTTGAAAATAAAAATCTTACCGATTACTTTTGAAATAGTAACCAACGAATGTGCTTAAAATAAAGTCTTGCCGATTACTTTTGAAATAGTAACCGACGAATATGTTGAAAATAAAAATCTTGTCGATTACTTTTAAAATAGTAACCGACAAATATGCTGAAAATAAAAATCTTGCCGATTACTTTTGAAAAAGTAACCGACAAATATGCTGAAAATAAAAATCTTGCCGATTACTTTTGAAATAGTCACCGACCAATATGCTGAAAATAAAAATCTTGCCGATTACTTTTGAAATAGTAACCGACGAATATGTTGAAAATAAATCATGCTGATTACTTTTGAAATAGTAAACGATGAATATGTTGGAAATAAAAATCTTACCGATTACTTTTGAAATAGTAACCGACAAATATGCTGAAAATAAAAATCTTGCCGATTACTTTTGAAATAGTAACCGACGTACATGCTGAAAATAAAAATCTTGCCGATTACTATTGAAATAGTAACCGACGAATGTGCTGAAAATAAAGTCTTGCCGATTACTTTTGAAATAGTAACCGACGAATGTGCTGAAAATATAGTCTTGCCGATTAATTCTAAAATAGTAACAGACAAATATGCTAAAAATAAAAATTTTGCTGTTTACTTTTGAAATAGTAACCGACGAATGTGCAGAAAATAGATCATGCCGATTACTTTTGAAATAGTAACCGACGAATGTGTTGAATATAAAGTCTTGCCAATTACTTTTGAAATAGTAACCGACAAATGTGCTGAAAATAAAAGTCTTGCCGATTACTTTTGAAATAGTAACCTGACGAATGTGCTGAAAATAAATCATGCCGATTACTTTTGAAATAGTCACCGACGAATATGCTGAAAATAAAAATCTTGCCGATTACTTTTGAAATAGTAACCGACAAATGTGCTGAAAATAAATCATGCCAATTACTATTGAAATAGTAACCGACAAATGTGCTGAAAATAAAAGTCTTGCCGATTACTTTTGAAATAGTAACCTGACGAATGTGCTGAAAATAAATCATGCCGATTACTTTTGAAATAGTCACCGACGAATATGCTGAAAATAAAAATCTTGCCGATTACTTTTGAAATAGTAACCGACGAATGTGCTGAAAATAAATCATGCCGATTAGTTTCGAAATAGTAAGCGACGAACATGTTGAAAATAAAAATCTTACCGATTACTTTTAAAATTGTAACCAACGAATATACTGAAAATAAATCTTGCCGATTACTTTTGAAATAGTAACCGACGAATGTGCTGAAAATAAATCATGCCGATTACTTTGGAAATAGTAAGTGACGAATATGTTGAAAATAAAAATCTTACAGATTACTTTTGAAATAGTAACCAACGAATGTGCTTAAAATAAAGTCTTGCCGATAACTTTTGAAATAGTAACCGACGAATATGTGCTGAAAATAAAAATCTTGCCGATTACTTTTGAAATAGTAACCGACAAATGTGCAGAAAATAAATCATGCCAATTACTATTGAAATAGTAACCGACAAATGTGCTGAAAATAAAAGTCTTGCCGATTACTTTTGAAATAGTAACCTGACGAATGTGCTGAAAATAAATCATGCCGATTACTTTTGAAACAGTCACCGACGAATATGCTGAAAATAAAAATCTTGCCGATTACTTTTGAAATAGTAACCGACGAATGTGCTGAAAATAAATCATGCCGATTACTTTCGAAATAGTAAGCGACGAACATGTTGAAAATAAAAATCTTACCGATTACTTTTAAAATAGTAACCAACGAATATACTGAAAATAAATCTTGCCGATTACTTTTGAAATAGTAACCGACGAATGTGCTGAAAATAAATCATGCCGATTACTTTTGAAATAGTAAGCGACGAATATGTTGAAAATAAAAATCTTACCGATTACTTTTGAAATAGTAACAACGAATATGCTGAAAATAAAGTCTTGCCGATTACTTTTGAAATAGTAACCGACGAATATGTTGAAAATAAAAATCTTGTCGATTACTTTTAAAATAGTAACCGACAAATATGCTGAAAATAAAAATCTTGCCGATTACTTTTGAAAAAGTAACCGACAAATATGCTGAATATAAAAATCTTGCCGATTACTTTTGAAATAGTCACCGACCAATATGCTGAAAATAAAAATCTTGCCGATTACTTTTGAAATAGTAACCGACGAATGTGTTGAAAATAAATCATGCTGATTACTTTTGAAATAGTAAACGATGAATATGTTGGAAATAAAAATCTTACCGATTACTTTTGAAATAGTAACCGACAAATATGCTGAAAATAAAAATCTTGCCGATTACTTTTGAAATAGTAACCGACGTACATGCTGAAAATAAAAATCTTGCCGATTACTATTGAAATAGTAACCGACGAATGTGCTGAAAATAAAGTCTTGTCGATTACTTTTGAAATAGTAACCGACGAATGTGCTGAAAATATAGTCTTGCCGATTAATTCTAAAATAGTAACAGACAAATATGCTAAAAATAAAAATTTTGCTGTTTACTTTTGAAATAGTAACCGACGAATGTGCAGAAAATAGATCATGCCGATTACTTTTGAAATAGTAACCGACAAATGTGCTGAAAATAAATCATGCCAATTACTATTGAAATAGTAACCGACAAATGTGCTGAAAATAAAAGTCTTGCCGATTACTTTTGAAATAGTAACCTGACGAATGTGCTGAAAATAAATCATGCCGATTACTTTTGAAATAGTCACCGACGAATATGCTGAAAATAAAAATCTTGCCGATTACTTTTGAAATAGTAACCGACAAATGTGCTGAAAATAAATCATGCCAATTACTATTGAAATAGTAACCGACGAACATGTTGAAAAAAAAAATCTTACCGATTACTTTTAAAATAGTAACCAACGAATATACTGAAAATAAATCTTGCCGATTACTTTTGAAATAGTAACCGACGAATGTGCTGAAAATAAATCATGCCGATTACTTTGGAAATAGTAAGTGACGAATATGTTGAAAATAAAAATCTTACCGATTACTTTTGAAATAGTAACCAACGAATGTGCTTAAAATAAAGTCTTGCCGATAACTTTTGAAATAGTAACCGACGAATATGTGCTGAAAATAAAAATCTTGCCGATTACTTTTGAAATAGTAACCGACAAATGTGCTGAAAATAAATCATGCCAATTACTATTGAAATAGTAACCGACAAATGTGCTGAAAATAAAAGTCTTGCCGATTACTTTTGAAATAGTAACCTGACGAATAAGCTGAAAATAAATCATGCCGATTACTTTTGAAATAGTAACCGACAAATATGCTGAAAATAAAAATCTTGCCGATTACTTTTGAAATAGTCACCGACCAATATGCTGAAAATAAAAATCTTGCCGATTACTTTTGAAATAGTAACCGACGAATATGTTGAAAATAAATCATGCTGATTACTTTTGAAATAGTAAACGATGAATATGTTGGAAATAAAAATCTTACCGATTACTTTTGAAATAGTAACCGACAAATATGCTGAAAATAAAAATCTTGCCGATTACTTTTGAAATAGTAACCGACGTACATGCTGAAAATAAAAATCTTGCCGATTACTATTGAAATAGTAACCGACGAATGTGCTGAAAATAAAGTCTTGCCGATTACTTTTGAAATAGTAACCGACGAATGTGCTGAAAATATAGTCTTGCCGATTAATTCTAAAATAGTAACAGACAAATATGCTAAAAATAAAAATTTTGCTGTTTACTTTTGAAATAGTAACCGACGAATGTGCAGAAAATAGATCATGCCGATTACTTTTGAAATAGTAACCGACGAATGTGTTGAATATAAAGTCTTGCCAATTACTTTTGAAATAGTAACCGACAAATGTGCTGAAAATAAAAGTCTTGCCGATTACTTTTGAAATAGTAACCTGACGAATGTGCTGAAAATAAATCATGCCGATTACTTTTGAAATAGTCACCGACGAATATGCTGAAAATAAAAATCTTGCCGATTACTTTTGAAATAGTAACCGACAAATGTGCTGAAAATAAATCATGCCAATTACTATTGAAATAGTAACCGACAAATGTGCTGAAAATAAAAGTCTTGCCGATTACTTTTGAAATAGTAACCTGACGAATGTGCTGAAAATAAATCATGCCGATTACTTTTGAAATAGTCACCGACGAATATGCTGAAAATAAAAATCTTGCCGATTACTTTTGAAATAGTAACCGACGAATGTGCTGAAAATAAATCATGCCGATTAGTTTCGAAATAGTAAGCGACGAACATGTTGAAAATAAAAATCTTACCGATTACTTTTAAAATTGTAACCAACGAATATACTGAAAATAAATCTTGCCGATTACTTTTGAAATAGTAACCGACGAATGTGCTGAAAATAAATCATGCCGATTACTTTGGAAATAGTAAGTGACGAATATGTTGAAAATAAAAATCTTACAGATTACTTTTGAAATAGTAACCAACGAATGTGCTTAAAATAAAGTCTTGCCGATAACTTTTGAAATAGTAACCGACGAATATGTGCTGAAAATAAAAATCTTGCCGATTACTTTTGAAATAGTAACCGACAAATGTGCAGAAAATAAATCATGCCAATTACTATTGAAATAGTAACCGACAAATGTGCTGAAAATAAAAGTCTTGCCGATTACTTTTGAAATAGTAACCTGACGAATGTGCTGAAAATAAATCATGCCGATTACTTTTGAAACAGTCACCGACGAATATGCTGAAAATAAAAATCTTGCCGATTACTTTTGAAATAGTAACCGACGAATGTGCTGAAAATAAATCATGCCGATTACTTTTGAAATAGTAAGCGACGAATATGTTGAAAATAAAAATCTTACCGATTACTTTTGAAATAGTAACAACGAATATGCTGAAAATAAAGTCTTGCCGATTACTTTTGAAATAGTAACCGACGAATATGTTGAAAATAAAAATCTTGTCGATTACTTTTAAAATAGTAACCGACAAATATGCTGAAAATAAAAATCTTGCCGATTACTTTTGAAAAAGTAACCGACAAATATGCTGAATATAAAAATCTTGCCGATTACTTTTGAAATAGTCACCGACCAATATGCTGAAAATAAAAATCTTGCCGATTACTTTTGAAATAGTAACCGACGAATGTGTTGAAAATAAATCATGCTGATTACTTTTGAAATAGTAAACGATGAATATGTTGGAAATAAAAATCTTACCGATTACTTTTGAAATAGTAACCGACAAATATGCTGAAAATAAAAATCTTGCCGATTACTTTTGAAATAGTAACCGACGTACATGCTGAAAATAAAAATCTTGCCGATTACTATTGAAATAGTAACCGACGAATGTGCTGAAAATAAAGTCTTGTCGATTACTTTTGAAATAGTAACCGACGAATGTGCTGAAAATATAGTCTTGCCGATTAATTCTAAAATAGTAACAGACAAATATGCTAAAAATAAAAATTTTGCTGTTTACTTTTGAAATAGTAACCGACGAATGTGCAGAAAATAGATCATGCCGATTACTTTTGAAATAGTAACCGACAAATGTGCTGAAAATAAATCATGCCAATTACTATTGAAATAGTAACCGACAAATGTGCTGAAAATAAAAGTCTTGCCGATTACTTTTGAAATAGTAACCTGACGAATGTGCTGAAAATAAATCATGCCGATTACTTTTGAAATAGTCACCGACGAATATGCTGAAAATAAAAATCTTGCCGATTACTTTTGAAATAGTAACCGACAAATGTGCTGAAAATAAATCATGCCAATTACTATTGAAATAGTAACCGACGAACATGTTGAAAAAAAAAATCTTACCGATTACTTTTAAAATAGTAACCAACGAATATACTGAAAATAAATCTTGCCGATTACTTTTGAAATAGTAACCGACGAATGTGCTGAAAATAAATCATGCCGATTACTTTGGAAATAGTAAGTGACGAATATGTTGAAAATAAAAATCTTACCGATTACTTTTGAAATAGTAACCAACGAATGTGCTTAAAATAAAGTCTTGCCGATAACTTTTGAAATAGTAACCGACGAATATGTGCTGAAAATAAAAATCTTGCCGATTACTTTTGAAATAGTAACCGACAAATGTGCTGAAAATAAATCATGCCAATTACTATTGAAATAGTAACCGACAAATGTGCTGAAAATAAAAGTCTTGCCGATTACTTTTGAAATAGTAACCTGACGAATAAGCTGAAAATAAATCATGCCGATTACTTTTGAAATAGTAACCGACAAATATGCTGAAAATAAAAATCTTGCCGATTACTTTTGAAATAGTCACCGACCAATATGCTGAAAATAAAAATCTTGCCGATTACTTTTGAAATAGTAACCGACGAATATGTTGAAAATAAATCATGCTGATTACTTTTGAAATAGTAAACGATGAATATGTTGGAAATAAAAATCTTACCGATTACTTTTGAAATAGTAACCGACAAATATGCTGAAAATAAAAATCTTGCCGATTACTTTTGAAATAGTAACCGACGTACATGCTGAAAATAAAAATCTTGCCGATTACTATTGAAATAGTAACCGACGAATGTGCTGAAAATAAAGTCTTGCCGATTACTTTTGAAATAGTAACCGACGAATGTGCTGAAAATATAGTCTTGCCGATTAATTCTAAAATAGTAACAGACAAATATGCTAAAAATAAAAATTTTGCTGTTTACTTTTGAAATAGTAACCGACGAATGTGCAGAAAATAGATCATGCCGATTACTTTTGAAATAGTAACCGACGAATGTGTTGAATATAAAGTCTTGCCAATTACTTTTGAAATAGTAACCGACAAATGTGCTGAAAATAAAAGTCTTGCCGATTACTTTTGAAATAGTAACCTGACGAATGTGCTGAAAATAAATCATGCCGATTACTTTTGAAATAGTCACCGACGAATATGCTGAAAATAAAAATCTTGCCGATTACTTTTGAAATAGTAACCGACAAATGTGCTGAAAATAAATCATGCCAATTACTATTGAAATAGTAACCGACAAATGTGCTGAAAATAAAAGTCTTGCCGATTACTTTTGAAATAGTAACCTGACGAATGTGCTGAAAATAAATCATGCCGATTACTTTTGAAATAGTCACCGACGAATATGCTGAAAATAAAAATCTTGCCGATTACTTTTGAAATAGTAACCGACGAATGTGCTGAAAATAAATCATGCCGATTAGTTTCGAAATAGTAAGCGACGAACATGTTGAAAATAAAAATCTTACCGATTACTTTTAAAATTGTAACCAACGAATATACTGAAAATAAATCTTGCCGATTACTTTTGAAATAGTAACCGACGAATGTGCTGAAAATAAATCATGCCGATTACTTTGGAAATAGTAAGTGACGAATATGTTGAAAATAAAAATCTTACAGATTACTTTTGAAATAGTAACCAACGAATGTGCTTAAAATAAAGTCTTGCCGATAACTTTTGAAATAGTAACCGACGAATATGTGCTGAAAATAAAAATCTTGCCGATTACTTTTGAAATAGTAACCGACAAATGTGCAGAAAATAAATCATGCCAATTACTATTGAAATAGTAACCGACAAATGTGCTGAAAATAAAAGTCTTGCCGATTACTTTTGAAATAGTAACCTGACGAATGTGCTGAAAATAAATCATGCCGATTACTTTTGAAACAGTCACCGACGAATATGCTGAAAATAAAAATCTTGCCGATTACTTTTGAAATAGTAACCGACGAATGTGCTGAAAATAAATCATGCCGATTACTTTCGAAATAGTAAGCGACGAACATGTTGAAAATAAAAATCTTACCGATTACTTTTAAAATAGTAACCAACGAATATACTGAAAATAAATCTTGCCGATTACTTTTGAAATAGTAACCGACGAATGTGCTGAAAATAAATCATGCCGATTACTTTTGAAATAGTAAGCGACGAATATGTTGAAAATAAAAATCTTACCGATTACTTTTGAAATAGTAACAACGAATATGCTGAAAATAAAGTCTTGCCGATTACTTTTGAAATAGTAACCGACGAATATGTTGAAAATAAAAATCTTGTCGATTACTTTTAAAATAGTAATCGACAAATATGCTGAAAATAAAAATCTTGCCGATTACTTTTGAAAAAGTAACCGACAAATATGCTGAATATAAAAATCTTGCCGATTACTTTTGAAATAGTCACCGACCAATATGCTGAAAATAAAAATCTTGCCGATTACTTTTGAAATAGTAACCGACGAATGTGTTGAAAATAAATCATGCTGATTACTTTTGAAATAGTAAACGATGAATATGTTGGAAATAAAAATCTTACCGATTACTTTTGAAATAGTAACCGACAAATATGCTGAAAATAAAAATCTTGCCGATTACTTTTGAAATAGTAACCGACGTACATGCTGAAAATAAAAATCTTGCCGATTACTATTGAAATAGTAACCGACGAATGTGCTGAAAATAAAGTCTTGTCGATTACTTTTGAAATAGTAACCGACGAATGTGCTGAAAATATAGTCTTGCCGATTAATTCTAAAATAGTAACAGACAAATATGCTAAAAATAAAAATTTTGCTGTTTACTTTTGAAATAGTAACCGACGAATGTGCAGAAAATAGATCATGCCGATTACTTTTGAAATAGTAACCGACAAATGTGCTGAAAATAAATCATGCCAATTACTATTGAAATAGTAACCGACAAATGTGCTGAAAATAAAAGTCTTGCCGATTACTTTTGAAATAGTAACCTGACGAATGTGCTGAAAATAAATCATGCCGATTACTTTTGAAATAGTCACCGACGAATATGCTGAAAATAAAAATCTTGCCGATTACTTTTGAAATAGTAACCGACAAATGTGCTGAAAATAAATCATGCCAATTACTATTGAAATAGTAACCGACGAACATGTTGAAAAAAAAAATCTTACCGATTACTTTTAAAATAGTAACCAACGAATATACTGAAAATAAATCTTGCCGATTACTTTTGAAATAGTAACCGACGAATGTGCTGAAAATAAATCATGCCGATTACTTTGGAAATAGTAAGTGACGAATATGTTGAAAATAAAAATCTTACCGATTACTTTTGAAATAGTAACCAACGAATGTGCTTAAAATAAAGTCTTGCCGATAACTTTTGAAATAGTAACCGACGAATATGTGCTGAAAATAAAAATCTTGCCGATTACTTTTGAAATAGTAACCGACAAATGTGCTGAAAATAAATCATGCCAATTACTATTGAAATAGTAACCGACAAATGTGCTGAAAATAAAAGTCTTGCCGATTACTTTTGAAATAGTAACCTGACGAATGTGCTGAAAATAAATCATGCCGATTACTTTTGAAATAGTCACCGACGAATATGCTGAAAATAAAAATCTTGCCGATTACTTTTGAAATAGTAACCGACGAATGTGCTGAAAATAAATCATGCCGATTACTTTCGAAATAGTAAGCGACGAACATGTTGAAAATAAAAATCTTACCGATTACTTTTAAAATAGTAACCAACGAATATACTGAAAATAAATCTTGCCGATTACTTTTGAAATAGTAACCGACGAATGTGCTGAAAATAAATCATGCCGATTACTTTTGAAATAGTAAGCGACGAATATGTTGAAAATAAAAATCTTACCGATTACTTTTGAAATAGTAACAACGAATATGCTGAAAATAAAGTCTTGCCGATTACTTTTGAAATAGTAACCGACGAATATGTTGAAAATAAAAATCATGTCGATTACTTTTAAAATAGTAACCGACAAATATGCTGAAAATAAAAATCTTGCCGATTACTTTTGAAAAAGTAACCGACAAATATGCTGAAAATAAAAATCTTGCCGATTACTTTTGAAATAGTCACCGACCAATATGCTGAAAATAAAAATCTTGCCGATTACTTTTGAAATAGTAACCGACGAATATGTTGAAAATAAATCATGCTGATTACTTTTGAAATAGTAAACGATGAATATGTTGGAAATAAAAATCTTACCGATTACTTTTGAAATAGTAACCGACAAATATGCTGAAAATAAAAATCATGCCGATTACTTTTGAAATAGTAACCGACGTACATGCTGAAAATAAAAATCTTGCCGATTACTATTGAAATAGTAACCGACGAATGTGCTGAAAATAAAGTCTTGCCGATTACTTTTGAAATAGTAACCGACGAATGCGCTGAAAATATAGTCTTGCCGATTAATTCTAAAATAGTAACAGACAAATATGCTAAAAATAAAAATTTTGCTGTTTACTTTTGAAATAGTAACCGACGAATGTGCAGAAAATAGATCATGCCGATTACTTTTGAAATAGTAACCGACGAATGTGTTGAATATAAAGTCTTGCCAATTACTTTTGAAATAGTAACCGACAAATGTGCTGAAAATAAATCATGCCAATTACTATTGAAATAGTAACCGACAAATGTGCTGAAAATAAAAGTCTTGCCGATTACTTTTGAAATAGTAACCTGACGAATGTGCTGAAAATAAATCATGCCGATTACTTTTGAAATAGTCACCGACGAATATGCTGAAAATAAAAATCTTGCCGATTACTTTTGAAATAGTAACCGACGTACATGCTGAAAATAAAAATCTTGCCGATTACTATTGAAATAGTAACCGACGAATGTGCTGAAAATAAAGTCTTGTCGATTACTTTTGAAATAGTAACCGACGAATGTGCTGAAAATATAGTCTTGCCGATTAATTCTAAAATAGTAACAGACAAATATGCTAAAAATAAAAATTTTGCTGTTTACTTTTGAAATAGTAACCGACGAATGTGCAGAAAATAGATCATGCCGATTACTTTTGAAATAGTAACCGACAAATGTGCTGAAAATAAATCATGCCAATTACTATTGAAATAGTAACCGACAAATGTGCTGAAAATAAAAGTCTTGCCGATTACTTTTGAAATAGTAACCTGACGAATGTGCTGAAAATAAATCATGCCGATTACTTTTGAAATAGTCACCGACGAATATGCTGAAAATAAAAATCTTGCCGATTACTTTTGAAATAGTAACCGACAAATGTGCTGAAAATAAATCATGCCAATTACTATTGAAATAGTAACCGACGAACATGTTGAAAAAAAAAATCTTACCGATTACTTTTAAAATAGTAACCAACGAATATACTGAAAATAAATCTTGCCGATTACTTTTGAAATAGTAACCGACGAATGTGCTGAAAATAAATCATGCCGATTACTTTGGAAATAGTAAGTGACGAATATGTTGAAAATAAAAATCTTACCGATTACTTTTGAAATAGTAACCAACGAATGTGCTCAAAATAAAGTCTTGCCGATAACTTTTGAAATAGTAACCGACGAATATGTGCTGAAAATAAAAATCTTGCCGATTACTTTTGAAATAGTAACCGACAAATGTGCTGAAAATAAATCATGCCAATTACTATTGAAATAGTAACCGACAAATGTGCTGAAAATAAAAGTCTTGCCGATTACTTTTGAAATAGTAACCTGACGAATGTGCTGAAAATAAATCATGCCGATTACTTTTGAAATAGTCACCGACGAATATGCTGAAAATAAAAATCTTGCCGATTACTTTTGAAATAGTAACCGACGAATGTGCTGAAAATAAATCATGCCGATTACTTTCGAAATAGTAAGCGACGAACATGTTGAAAATAAAAATCTTACCGATTACTTTTAAAATAGTAACCAACGAATATACTGAAAATAAATCTTGCCGATTACTTTTGAAATAGTAACCGACGAATGTGCTGAAAATAAATCATGCCGATTACTTTTGAAATAGTAAGCGACGAATATGTTGAAAATAAAAATCTTACCGATTACTTTTGAAATAGTAACAACGAATATGCTGAAAATAAAGTCTTGCCGATTACTTTTGAAATAGTAACCGACGAATATGTTGAAAATAAAAATCTTGTCGATTACTTTTAAAATAGTAACCGACAAATATGCTGAAAATAAAAATCTTGCCGATTACTTTTGAAAAAGTAACCGACAAATATGCTGAAAATAAAAATCTTGCCGATTACTTTTGAAATAGTCACCGACCAATATGCTGAAAATAAAAATCTTGCCGATTACTTTTGAAATAGTAACCGACGAATGTGTTGAAAATAAATCATGCTGATTACTTTTGAAATAGTAAACGATGAATATGTTGGAAATAAAAATCTTACCGATTACTTTTGAAATAGTAACCGACAAATATGCTGAAAATAAAAATCTTGCCGATTACTTTTGAAATAGTAACCGACGAATGTGCTGAAAATAAAGTCTTGCCGATTACTATTGAAATAGTAACCGACGAATGTGCTGAAAATAAAGTCTTGTCGATTACTTTTGAAATAGTAACCGACGAATGTGCTGAAAATATAGTCTTGCCGATTAATTCTAAAATAGTAACAGACAAATATGCTAAAAATAAAAATTTTGCTGTTTACTTTTGAAATAGTAACCGACGAATGTGCAGAAAATAGATCATGCCGATTACTTTTGAAATAGTAACCGACAAATGTGCTGAAAATAAATCATGCCAATTACTATTGAAATAGTAACCGACAAATGTGCTGAAAATAAAAGTCTTGCCGATTACTTTTGAAATAGTAACCTGACGAATGTGCTGAAAATAAATCATGCCGATTACTTTTGAAATAGTCACCGACGAATATGCTGAAAATAAAAATCTTGCCGATTACTTTTGAAATAGTAACCGACAAATGTGCTGAAAATAAATCATGCCAATTACTATTGAAATAGTAACCGACGAACATGTTGAAAAAAAAAATCTTACCGATTACTTTTAAAATAGTAACCAACGAATATACTGAAAATAAATCTTGCCGATTACTTTTGAAATAGTAACCGACGAATGTGCTGAAAATAAATCATGCCGATTACTTTGGAAATAGTAAGTGACGAATATGTTGAAAATAAAAATCTTACCGATTACTTTTGAAATAGTAACCAACGAATGTGCTTAAAATAAAGTCTTGCCGATAACTTTTGAAATAGTAACCGACGAATATGTGCTGAAAATAAAAATCTTGCCGATTACTTTTGAAAAAGTAACCGACAAATATGCTGAAAATAAAAATCTTGCCGATTACTTTTGAAATAGTCACCGACCAATATGCTGAAAATAAAAATCTTGCCGATTACTTTTGAAATAGTAACCGACGAATGTGTTGAAAATAAATCATGCTGATTACTTTTGAAATAGTAAACGATGAATATGTTGGAAATAAAAATCTTACCGATTACTTTTGAAATAGTAACCGACAAATATGCTGAAAATAAAAATCTTGCCGATTACTTTTGAAATAGTAACCGACGTACATGCTGAAAATAAAAATCTTGCCGATTACTATTGAAATAGTAACCGACGAATGTGCTGAAAATAAAGTCTTGCCGATTACTTTTGAAATAGTAACCGACGAATGTGCTGAAAATATAGTCTTGCCGATTAATTCTAAAATAGTAACAGACATATATGCTAAAAATAAAAATTTTGCTGTTTACTTTTGAAATAGTAACCGACGAATGTGCAGAAAATAGATCATGCCGATTACTTTTGAAATAGTAACCGACGAATGTGCTGAAAATAAATCATGCCGATTACTTTTGAAATAGTCACCGACGAATATGCTGAAAATAAAAATCTTGCCGATTACTTTTGAAATAGTAACCGACGAATGTGCTGAAAATAAATCATGCCGATTACTTTCGAAATAGTAAGCGACGAACATGTTGAAAAAAAAAATCTTACCGATTACTTTTAAAATAGTAACCAACGAATATACTGAAAATAAATCTTGCCGATTACTTTTGAAATAGTAACCGACGAATGTGCTGAAAATAAATCATGCCGATTACTTTGGAAATAGTAAGTGACGAATATGTTGAAAATAAAAATCTTACCGATTACTTTTGAAATAGTAACCAACGAATGTGCTTAAAATAAAGTCTTGCCGATAACTTTTGAAATAGTAACCGACGAATATGTGCTGAAAATAAAAATCTTGCCGATTACTTTTGAAATAGTAACCGACAAATGTGCTGAAAATAAATCATGCCAATTACTATTGAAATAGTAACCGACAAATGTGCTGAAAATAAAAGTCTTGCCGATTACTTTTGAAATAGTAACCTGACGAATGTGCTGAAAATAAATCATGCCGATTACTTTTGAAATAGTCACCGACGAATATGCTGAAAATAAAAATCTTGCCGATTACTTTTGAAATAGTAACCGACGAATGTGCTGAAAATAAACTCTTGCCGATTACTTTTGAAATAGTAACCGATGAATGTGCTGAAAATAAAAGTCTTGCCGATTACTTTTGAAATAGTAACCTGACGAATGTGCTGAAAATAAATCATGCCGATTACTTTTGAAATAGTCACCGACGAATATGCTGAAAATAAAAATCTTGCCGATTACTTTTGAAATAGTAACCGACGAATGTGCTGAAAATAAACTCTTGCCGATTACTTTTGAAATAGTAACCGACGAATGTGCTGAAAATATAGTCTTGCCGATTAATTCTAAAATAGTAACAGACATATATGCTAAAAATAAAAATTTTGCTGTTTACTTTTGAAATAGTAACCGACGAATGTGCAGAAAATAGATCATGCCGATTACTTTTGAAATAGTAACCGACGAATGTGTTGAATATAAAGTCTTGCCGATTACTTTTGAAATAGTAACCGACAAATGTGCTGAAAATAAATCATGCCAATTACTATTGAAATAGTAACCGACAAATGTGCTGAAAATAAAAGTCTTGCCGATTACTTTTGAAATAGTAACCTGACGAATGTGCTGAAAATAAATCATGCCGATTACTTTTGAAATAGTCACCGACGAATATGCTGAAAATAAAAATCTTGCCGATTACTTTTGAAATAGTAACCGACAAATGTGCTGAAAATAAATCATGCCAATTACTATTGAAATAGTAACCGACAAATGTGCTGAAAATAAAAGTCTTGCCGATTACTTTTGAAATAGTAACCTGACGAATGTGCTGAAAATAAATCATGCCGATTACTTTTGAAATAGTCACCGACGAATATGCTGAAAATAAAAATCTTGCCGATTACTTTTGAAATAGTAACCGACGAATGTGCTGAAAATAAACTCTTGCCGATTACTTTTGAAATAGTAACCGACGAATGTGCTGAAAATAAAAGTCTTGCCGATTACTTTTGAAATAGTAACCTGACGAATGTGCTGAAAATAAATCATGCCGATTACTTTTGAAATAGTCACCGACGAATATGCTGAAAATAAAAATCTTGCCGATTACTTTTGAAATAGTAAGCGACGAACATGTTGAAAATAAAAATCTTACCGATTACTTTTAAAATAGTAACCAACGAATATACTGAAAATAAATCTTGCCGATTACTTTTGAAATAGTAACCGACGAATGTGCTAAAAATAAATCATGCCGATTACTTTGGAAATAGTAAGTGACGAATATGTTGAAAATAAAATTCTTACCGATTACTTTTGAAATAGTAACCAACGAATGTGCTTAAAATAAAGTCTTGCCGATAACTTTTGAAATAGTAACCGACGAATATGTGCTGAAAATAAATCTTGCCGATTACTTTTGAAATAGTAACCGACGAATGTGCTGAAAATAAACTCTTGCCGATTACTTTTGAAATAGTAACCGACGAATGTGCTGAAAATATAGTCTTGCCGATTAATTCTAAAATAGTAACAGACATATATGCTAAAAATAAAAATTTTGCTGTTTACTTTTGAAATAGTAACCGACGAATGTGCAGAAAATAGATCATGCCGATTACTTTTGAAATAGTAACCGACGAATGTGTTGAATATAAAGTCTTGCCGATTACTTTTGAAATAGTAACCGACAAATGTGCTGAAAATAAATCATGCCAATTACTATTGAAATAGTAACCGACAAATGTGCTGAAAATAAAAGTCTTGCCGATTACTTTTGAAATAGTAACCTGACGAATGTGCTGAAAATAAATCATGCCGATTACTTTTGAAATAGTCACCGACGAATATGCTGAAAATAAAAATCTTGCCGATTACTTTTGAAATAGTAACCGACGAATGTGCTGAAAATAAATCATGCCGATTAGTTTCGAAATAGTAAGCGACGAACATGTTGAAAATAAAAATCTTACCGATTACTTTTAAAATTGTAACCAACGAATATACTGAAAATAAATCTTGCCGATTACTTTTGAAATAGTAACCGACGAATGTGCTGAAAATAAATCATGCCGATTACTTTGGAAATAGTAAGTGACGAATATGTTGAAAATAAAAATCTTACCGATTACTTTTGAAATAGTAACCAACGAATGTGCTTAAAATAAAGTCTTGCCGATTACTTTTGAAATAGTAACCGACGAATATGTTGAAAATAAAAATCTTGTCGATTACTTTTAAAATAGTAACCGACAAATATGCTGAAAATAAAAATCTTGCCGATTACTTTTGAAAAAGTAACCGACAAATATGCTGAAAATAAAAATCTTGCCGATTACTTTTGAAATAGTCACCGACCAATATGCTGAAAATAAAAATCTTGCCGATTACTTTTGAAATAGTAACCGACGAATATGTTGAAAATAAATCATGCTGATTACTTTTGAAATAGTAAACGATGAATATGTTGGAAATAAAAATCTTACCGATTACTTTTGAAATAGTAACCGACAAATATGCTGAAAATAAAAATCTTGCCGATTACTTTTGAAATAGTAACCGACGTACATGCTGAAAATAAAAATCTTGCCGATTACTATTGAAATAGTAACCGACGAATGTGCTGAAAATAAAGTCTTGCCGATTACTTTTGAAATAGTAACCGACGAATGTGCTGAAAATATAGTCTTGCCGATTAATTCTAAAATTGTAACAGACAAATATGCTAAAAATAAAAATTTTGCTGTTTACTTTTGAAATAGTAACCGACGAATGTGCAGAAAATAGATCATGCCGATTACTTTTGAAATAGTAACCGACGAATGTGTTGAATATAAAGTCTTGCCAATTACTTTTGAAATAGTAACCGACAAATGTGCTGAAAATAAAAGTCTTGCCGATTACTTTTGAAATAGTAACCTGACGAATGTGCTGAAAATAAATCATGCCGATTACTTTTGAAATAGTCACCGACGAATATGCTGAAAATAAAAATCTTGCCGATTACTTTTGAAATAGTAACCGACAAATGTGCTGAAAATAAATCATGCCAATTACTATTGAAATAGTAACCGACAAATGTGCTGAAAATAAAAGTCTTGCCGATTACTTTTGAAATAGTAACCTGACGAATGTGCTGAAAATAAATCATGCCGATTACTTTTGAAATAGTCACCGACGAATATGCTGAAAATAAAAATCTTGCCGATTACTTTTGAAATAGTAACCGACGAATGTGCTGAAAATAAATCATGCCGATTAGTTTCGAAATAGTAAGCGACGAACATGTTGAAAATAAAAATCTTACCGATTACTTTTAAAATTGTAACCAACGAATATACTGAAAATAAATCTTGCCGATTACTTTTGAAATAGTAACCGACGAATGTGCTGAAAATAAATCATGCCGATTACTTTGGAAATAGTAAGTGACGAATATGTTGAAAATAAAAATCTTACCGATTACTTTTGAAATAGTAACCAACGAATGTGCTTAAAATAAAGTCTTGCCGATTACTTTTGAAATAGTAACCGACGAATATGTTGAAAATAAAAATCTTGTCGATTACTTTTAAAATAGTAACCGACAAATATGCTGAAAATAAAAATCTTGCCGATTACTTTTGAAAAAGTAACCGACAAATATGCTGAAAATAAAAATCTTGCCGATTACTTTTGAAATAGTCACCGACCAATATGCTGAAAATAAAAATCTTGCCGATTACTTTTGAAATAGTAACCGACGAATATGTTGAAAATAAATCATGCTGATTACTTTTGAAATAGTAAACGATGAATATGTTGGAAATAAAAATCTTACCGATTACTTTTGAAATAGTAACCGACAAATATGCTGAAAATAAAAATCTTGCCGATTACTTTTGAAATAGTAACCGACGTACATGCTGAAAATAAAAATCTTGCCGATTACTATTGAAATAGTAACCGACGAATGTGCTGAAAATAAAGTCTTGCCGATTACTTTTGAAATAGTAACCGACGAATGTGCTGAAAATATAGTCTTGCCGATTAATTCTAAAATTGTAACAGACAAATATGCTAAAAATAAAAATTTTGCTGTTTACTTTTGAAATAGTAACCGACGAATGTGCAGAAAATAGATCATGCCGATTACTTTTGAAATAGTAACCGACGAATGTGTTGAATATAAAGTCTTGCCAATTACTTTTGAAATAGTAACCGACAAATGTGCTGAAAATAAAAGTCTTGCCGATTACTTTTGAAATAGTAACCTGACGAATGTGCTGAAAATAAATCATGCCGATTACTTTTGAAATAGTCACCGACGAATATGCTGAAAATAAAAATCTTGCCGATTACTTTTGAAATAGTAACCGACAAATGTGCTGAAAATAAATCATGCCAATTACTATTGAAATAGTAACCGACAAATGTGCTGAAAATAAAAGTCTTACCGATTACTTTTGAAATAGTAACCTGACGAATGTGCTGAAAATAAATCATGCCGATTACTTTTGAAATAGTCACCGACGAATATGCTGAAAATAAAAATCTTGCCGATTACTTTTGAAATAGTAACCGACGAATGTGCTGAAAATAAATCATGCCGATTAGTTTCGAAATAGTAAGCGACGAACATGTTGAAAATAAAAATCTTACCAATTACTTTTAAAATTGTAACCAACGAATATACTGAAAATAAATCTTGCCGATTACTTTTGAAATAGTAACCGACGAATGTGCTGAAAATAAATCATGCCGATTACTTTGGAAATAGTAAGTGACGAATATGTTGAAAATAAAAATCTTACCGATTACTTTTGAAATAGTAACCAACGAATGTGCTTAAAATAAAGTCTTGCCGATAACTTTTGAAATAGTAACCGACGAATATGTGCTGAAAATAAAAATCTTGCCGATTACTTTTGAAATAGTAACCGACGAATGTGCTGAAAATAAATCATGCCGATTAGTTTCGAAATAGTAAGCGACGAACATGTTGAAAATAAAAATCTTACCGATTACTTTTAAAATTGTAACCAACGAATATACTGAAAATAAATCTTGCCGATTACTTTTGAAATAGTAACCGACGAATGTGCTGAAAATAAATCATGCCGATTACTTTTGAAATAGTAAGCGACGAATATGTTGAAAATAAAAATCTTACCGATTACTTTTGAAATAGTAACAACGAATATGCTGAAAATAAAGTCTTGCCGATTACTTTTGAAATAGTAACCGACGAATATGTTGAAAATAAAAATCTTGTCGATTACTTTTAAAATAGTAACCGACAAATATGCTGAAAATAAAAATCTTGCCGATTACTTTTGAAAAAGTAACCGACAAATATGCTGAATATAAAAATCTTGCCGATTACTTTTGAAATAGTCACCAACCAATATGCTGAAAATAAAAATCTTGCCGATTACTTTTGAAATAGTAACCGACGAATGTGTTGAAAATAAATCATGCTGATTACTTTTGAAATAGTAAACGATGAATATGTTGGAAATAAAAATCTTACCGATTACTTTTGAAATAGTAACCGACAAATATGCTGAAAATAAAAATCTTGCCGATTACTTTTGAAATAGTAACCGACGTACATGCTGAAAATAAAAATCTTGCCGATTACTATTGAAATAGTAACCGACGAATGTGCTGAAAATAAAGTCTTGTCGATTACTTTTGAAATAGTAACCGACGAATGTGCTGAAAATATAGTCTTGCCGATTAATTCTAAAATAGTAACAGACAAATATGCTAAAAATAAAAATTTTGCTGTTTACTTTTGAAATAGTAACCGACGAATGTGCAGAAAATAGATCATGCCGATTACTTTTGAAATAGTAACCGACAAATGTGCTGAAAATAAATCATGCCAATTACTATTGAAATAGTAACCGACAAATGTGCTGAAAATAAAAGTCTTGCCGATTACTTTTGAAATAGTAACCTGACGAATGTGCTGAAAATAAATCATGCCGATTACTTTTGAAATAGTCACCGACGAATATGCTGAAAATAAAAATCTTGCCGATTACTTTTGAAATAGTAACCGACAAATGTGCTGAAAATAAATCATGCCAATTACTATTGAAATAGTAACCGACGAACATGTTGAAAAAAAAAATCTTACCGATTACTTTTAAAATAGTAACCAACGAATATACTGAAAATAAATCTTGCCGATTACTTTTGAAATAGTAACCGACGAATGTGCTAAAAATAAATCATGCCGATTACTTTGGAAATAGTAAGTGACGAATATGTTGAAAATAAAAATCTTACCGATTACTTTTGAAATAGTAACCAACGAATGTGCTTAAAATAAAGTCTTGCCGATAACTTTTGAAATAGTAACCGACGAATATGTGCTGAAAATAAAAATCTTGCCGATCACTTTTGAAATAGTAACCGACAAATGTGCTGAAAATAAATCATGCCAATTACTATTGAAATAGTAACCGACAAATGTGCTGAAAATAAAAGTCTTGCCGATTACTTTTGAAATAGTAACCTGACGAATGTGCTGAAAATAAATCATGCCGATTACTTTTGAAATAGTCACCGACGAATATGCTGAAAATAAAAATCTTGTCGATTACTTTTGAAATAGTAACCGACGAATGTGCTGAAAATAAATCATGCCGATTACTTTCGAAATAGTAAGCGACGAACATGTTGAAAATAAAAATCTTACCGATTACTTTTAAAATAGTAACCAACGAATATACTGAAAATAAATCTTGCCGATTACTTTTGAAATAGTAACCGACGAATGTGCTGAAAATAAATCATGCCGATTACTTTTGAAATAGTAAGCGACGAATATGTTGAAAATAAAAATCTTACCGATTACTTTTGAAATAGTAACAACGAATATGCTGAAAATAAAGTCTTGCCGATTACTTTTGAAATAGTAACCGACGAATATGTTGAAAATAAAAATCTTGTCGATTACTTTTAAAATAGTAACCGACAAATATGCTGAAAATAAAAATCTTGCCGATTACTTTTGAAAAAGTAACCGACAAATATGCTGAAAATAAAAATCTTGCCGATTACTTTTGAAATAGTCACCGACCAATATGCTGAAAATAAAAATCTTGCCGATTACTTTTGAAATAGTAACCGACGAATGTGTTGAAAATAAATCATGCTGATTACTTTTGAAATAGTAAACGATGAATATGTTGGAAATAAAAATCTTACCGATTACTTTTGAAATAGTAACCGACAAATATGCTGAAAATAAAAATCTTGCCGATTACTTTTGAAATAGTAACCGACGTACATGCTGAAAATAAAAATCTTGCCGATTACTATTGAAATAGTAACCGACGAATGTGCTGAAAATAAAGTCTTGCCGATTACTTTTGAAATAGTAACCGACGAATGTGCTGAAAATATAGTCTTGCCGATTAATTCTAAAATAGTAACAGACATATATGCTAAAAATAAAAATTTTGCTGTTTACTTTTGAAATAGTAACCGACGAATGTGCAGAAAATAGATCATGCCGATTACTTTTGAAATAGTAACCGACGAATGTGCTGAAAATAAATCATGCCGATTACTTTTGAAATAGTCACCGACGAATATGCTGAAAATAAAAATCTTGCCGATTACTTTTGAAATAGTAACCGACGAATGTGCTGAAAATAAATCATGCCGATTACTTTCGAAATAGTAAGCGACGAACATGTTGAAAAAAAAAATCTTACCGATTACTTTTAAAATAGTAACCAACGAATATACTGAAAATAAATCTTGCCGATTACTTTTGAAATAGTAACCGACGAATGTGCTGAAAATAAATCATGCCGATTACTTTGGAAATAGTAAGTGACGAATATGTTGAAAATAAAAATCTTACCGATTACTTTTGAAATAGTAACCAACGAATGTGCTTAAAATAAAGTCTTGCCGATAACTTTTGAAATAGTAACCGACGAATATGTGCTGAAAATAAAAATCTTGCCGATTACTTTTGAAATAGTAACCGACAAATGTGCTGAAAATAAATCATGCCAATTACTATTGAAATAGTAACCGACAAATGTGCTGAAAATAAAAGTCTTGCCGATTACTTTTGAAATAGTAACCTGACGAATGTGCTGAAAATAAATCATGCCGATTACTTTTGAAATAGTCACCGACGAATATGCTGAAAATAAAAATCTTGCCGATTACTTTTGAAATAGTAACCGACGAATGTGCTGAAAATAAACTCTTGCCGATTACTTTTGAAATAGTAACCGACGAATGTGCTGAAAATAAAAGTCTTGCCGATTACTTTTGAAATAGTAACCTGACGAATGTGCTGAAAATAAATCATGCCGATTACTTTTGAAATAGTCACCGACGAATATGCTGAAAATAAAAATCTTGCCGATTACTTTTGAAATAGTAACCGACAAATGTGCTGAAAATAAATCATGCCAATTACTATTGAAATAGTAACCGACGAACATGTTGAAAAAAAAAATCTTACCGATTACTTTTAAAATAGTAACCAACGAATATACTGAAAATAAATCTTGCCGATTACTTTTGAAATAGTAACCGACGAATGTGCTGAAAATAAATCATGCCGATTACTTTGGAAATAGTAAGTGACGAATATGTTGAAAATAAAAATCTTACCGATTACTTTTGAAATAGTAACCAACGAATGTGCTTAAAATAAAGTCTTGCCGATAACTTTTGAAATAGTAACCGACGAATATGTGCTGAAAATAAAAATCTTGCCGATTACTTTTGAAATAGTAACCGACAAATGTGCTGAAAATAAATCATGCCAATTACTATTGAAATAGTAACCGACAAATGTGCTGAAAATAAAAGTCTTGCCGATTACTTTTGAAATAGTAACCTGACGAATGTGCTGAAAATAAATCATGCCGATTACTTTTGAAATAGTCACCGACGAATATGCTGAAAATAAAAATCTTGTCGATTACTTTTGAAATAGTAACCGACGAATGTGCTGAAAATAAATCATGCCGATTACTTTCGAAATAGTAAGCGACGAACATGTTGAAAATAAAAATCTTACCGATTACTTTTAAAATAGTAACCAACGAATATACTGAAAATAAATCTTGCCGATTACTTTTGAAATAGTAACCGACGAATGTGCTGAAAATAAATCATGCCGATTACTTTTGAAATAGTAAGCGACGAATATGTTGAAAATAAAAATCTTACCGATTACTTTTGAAATAGTAACAACGAATATGCTGAAAATAAAGTCTTGCCGATTACTTTTGAAATAGTAACCGACGAATATGTTGAAAATAAAAATCTTGTCGATTACTTTTAAAATAGTAACCGACAAATATGCTGAAAATAAAAATCTTGCCGATTACTTTTGAAAAAGTAACCGACAAATATGCTGAAAATAAAAATCTTGCCGATTACTTTTGAAATAGTCACCGACCAATATGCTGAAAATAAAAATCTTGCCGATTACTTTTGAAATAGTAACCGACGAATGTGTTGAAAATAAATCATGCTGATTACTTTTGAAATAGTAAACGATGAATATGTTGGAAATAAAAATCTTACCGATTACTTTTGAAATAGTAACCGACAAATATGCTGAAAATAAAAATCTTGCCGATTACTTTTGAAATAGTAACCGACGTACATGCTGAAAATAAAAATCTTGCCGATTACTATTGAAATAGTAACCGACGAATGTGCTGAAAATAAAGTCTTGCCGATTACTTTTGAAATAGTAACCGACGAATGTGCTGAAAATATAGTCTTGCCGATTAATTCTAAAATAGTAACAGACATATATGCTAAAAATAAAAATTTTGCTGTTTACTTTTGAAATAGTAACCGACGAATGTGCAGAAAATAGATCATGCCGATTACTTTTGAAATAGTAACCGACGAATGTGCTGAAAATAAATCATGCCGATTACTTTTGAAATAGTCACCGACGAATATGCTGAAAATAAAAATCTTGCCGATTACTTTTGAAATAGTAACCGACGAATGTGCTGAAAATAAATCATGCCGATTACTTTCGAAATAGTAAGCGACGAACATGTTGAAAAAAAAAATCTTACCGATTACTTTTAAAATAGTAACCAACGAATATACTGAAAATAAATCTTGCCGATTACTTTTGAAATAGTAACCGACGAATGTGCTGAAAATAAATCATGCCGATTACTTTGGAAATAGTAAGTGACGAATATGTTGAAAATAAAAATCTTACCGATTACTTTTGAAATAGTAACCAACGAATGTGCTTAAAATAAAGTCTTGCCGATAACTTTTGAAATAGTAACCGACGAATATGTGCTGAAAATAAAAATCTTGCCGATTACTTTTGAAATAGTAACCGACAAATGTGCTGAAAATAAATCATGCCAATTACTATTGAAATAGTAACCGACAAATGTGCTGAAAATAAAAGTCTTGCCGATTACTTTTGAAATAGTAACCTGACGAATGTGCTGAAAATAAATCATGCCGATTACTTTTGAAATAGTCACCGACGAATATGCTGAAAATAAAAATCTTGCCGATTACTTTTGAAATAGTAACCGACGAATGTGCTGAAAATAAACTCTTGCCGATTACTTTTGAAATAGTAACCGACGAATGTGCTGAAAATAAAAGTCTTGCCGATTACTTTTGAAATAGTAACCTGACGAATGTGCTGAAAATAAATCATGCCGATTACTTTTGAAATAGTCACCGACGAATATGCTGAAAATAAAAATCTTGCCGATTACTTTTGAAATAGTAACCGACGAATGTGCTGAAAATAAACTCTTGCCGATTACTTTTGAAATAGTAACCGACGAATGTGCTGAAAATATAGTCTTGCCGATTAATTCTAAAATAGTAACAGACATATATGCTAAAAATAAAAATTTTGCTGTTTACTTTTGAAATAGTAACCGACGAATGTGCAGAAAATAGATCATGCCGATTACTTTTGAAATAGTAACCGACGAATGTGTTGAATATAAAGTCTTGCCGATTACTTTTGAAATAGTAACCGACAAATGTGCTGAAAATAAATCATGCCAATTACTATTGAAATAGTAACCGACAAATGTGCTGAAAATAAAAGTCTTGCCGATTACTTTTGAAATAGTAACCTGACGAATGTGCTGAAAATAAATCATGCCGGTTACTTTTGAAATAGTCACCGACGAATATGCTGAAAATAAAAATCTTGCCGATTACTTTTGAAATAGTAACCGACAAATGTGCTGAAAATAAATCATGCCAATTACTATTGAAATAGTAACCGACAAATGTGCTGAAAATAAAAGTCTTGCCGATTACTTTTGAAATAGTAACCGACGAATGTGCTGAAAATATAGTCTTGCCGATTAATTCTAAAATTGTAACAGACAAATATGCTAAAAATAAAAATTTTGCTGTTTACTTTTGAAATAGTAACCGACGAATGTGCAGAAAATAGATCATGCCGATTACTTTTGAAATAGTAACCGACGAATGTGTTGAATATAAAGTCTTGCCAATTACTTTTGAAATAGTAACCGACAAATGTGCTGAAAATAAAAGTCTTGCCGATTACTTTTGAAATAGTAACCTGACGAATGTGCTGAAAATAAATCATGCCGATTACTTTTGAAATAGTCACCGACGAATATGCTGAAAATAAAAATCTTGCCGATTACTTTTGAAATAGTAACCGACAAATGTGCTGAAAATAAATCATGCCAATTACTATTGAAATAGTAACCGACAAATATGCTGAAAATAAAAGTCTTGCCGATTACTTTTGAAATAGTAACCTGACGAATGTGCTGAAAATAAATCATGCCGATTACTTTTGAAATAGTCACCGACGAATATGCTGAAAATAAAAATCTTGCCGATTACTTTTGAAATAGTAACCGACGAATGTGCTGAAAATAAATCATGCCGATTAGTTTCGAAATAGTAAGCGACGAACATGTTGAAAATAAAAATCTTACCGATTACTTTTAAAATTGTAACCAACGAATATACTGAAAATAAATCTTGCCGATTACTTTTGAAATAGTAACCGACGAATGTGCTGAAAATAAATCATGCCGATTACTTTGGAAATAGTAAGTGACGAATATGTTGAAAATAAAAATCTTACCGATTACTTTTGAAATAGTAACCAACGAATGTGCTTAAAATAAAGTCTTGCCGATAACTTTTGAAATAGTAACCGACGAATATGTGCTGAAAATAAAAATCTTGCCGATTACTTTTGAAATAGTAACCGACGAATGTGCTGAAAATAAATCATGCCGATTAGTTTCGAAATAGTAAGCGACGAACATGTTGAAAATAAAAATCTTACCGATTACTTTTAAAATTGTAACCAACGAATATACTGAAAATAAATCTTGCCGATTACTTTTGAAATAGTAACCGACGAATGTGCTGAAAATAAATCATGCCGATTACTTTTGAAATAGTAAGCGACGAATATGTTGAAAATAAAAATCTTACCGATTACTTTTGAAATAGTAACAACGAATATGCTGAAAATAAAGTCTTGCCGATTACTTTTGAAATAGTAACCGACGAATATGTTGAAAATAAAAATCTTGTCGATTACTTTTAAAATAGTAACCGACAAATATGCTGAAAATAAAAATCTTGCCGATTACTTTTGAAAAAGTAACCGACAAATATGCTGAATATAAAAATCTTGCCGATTACTTTTGAAATAGTCACCGACCAATATGCTGAAAATAAAAATCTTGCCGATTACTTTTGAAATAGTAACCGACGAATGTGTTGAAAATAAATCATGCTGATTACTTTTGAAATAGTAAACGATGAATATGTTGGAAATAAAAATCTTACCGATTACTTTTGAAATAGTAACCGACAAATATGCTGAAAATAAAAATCTTGCCGATTACTTTTGAAATAGTAACCGACGTACATGCTGAAAATAAAAATCTTGCCGATTACTATTGAAATAGTAACCGACGAATGTGCTGAAAATAAAGTCTTGTCGATTACTTTTGAAATAGTAACCGACGAATGTGCTGAAAATATAGTCTTGCCGATTAATTCTAAAATAGTAACAGACAAATATGCTATAAATAAAAATTTTGCTGTTTACTTTTGAAATAGTAACCGACGAATGTGCAGAAAATAGATCATGCCGATTACTTTTGAAATAGTAACCGACAAATGTGCTGAAAATAAATCATGCCAATTACTATTGAAATAGTAACCGACAAATGTGCTGAAAATAAAAGTCTTGCCGATTACTTTTGAAATAGTAACCTGACGAATGTGCTGAAAATAAATCATGCCGATTACTTTTGAAATAGTCACCGACGAATATGCTGAAAATAAAAATCTTGCCGATTACTTTTGAAATAGTAACCGACAAATGTGCTGAAAATAAATCATGCCAATTACTATTGAAATAGTAACCGACGAACATGTTGAAAAAAAAAATCTTACCGATTACTTTTAAAATAGTAACCAACGAATATACTGAAAATAAATCTTGCCGATTACTTTTGAAATAGTAACCGACGAATGTGCTGAAAATAAATCATGCCGATTACTTTGGAAATAGTAAGTGACGAATATGTTGAAAATAAAAATCTTACCGATTACTTTTGAAATAGTAACCAACGAATGTGCTTAAAATAAAGTCTTGCCGATAACTTTTGAAATAGTAACCGACGAATATGTGCTGAAAATAAAAATCTTGCCGATTACTTTTGAAATAGTAACCGACAAATGTGCTGAAAATAAATCATGCCAATTACTATTGAAATAGTAACCGACAAATGTGCTGAAAATAAAAGTCTTGCCGATTACTTTTGAAATAGTAACCTGACGAATGTGCTGAAAATAAATCATGCCGATTACTTTTGAAATAGTCACCGACGAATATGCTGAAAATAAAAATCTTGTCGATTACTTTTGAAATAGTAACCGACGAATGTGCTGAAAATAAATCATGCCGATTACTTTCGAAATAGTAAGCGACGAACATGTTGAAAATAAAAATCTTACCGATTACTTTTAAAATAGTAACCAACGAATATACTGAAAATAAATCTTGCCGATTACTTTTGAAATAGTAACCGACGAATGTGCTGAAAATAAATCATGCCGATTACTTTTGAAATAGTAAGCGACGAATATGTTGAAAATAAAAATCTTACCGATTACTTTTGAAATAGTAACAACGAATATGCTGAAAATAAAGTCTTGCCGATTACTTTTGAAATAGTAACCGACGAATATGTTGAAAATAAAAATCTTGTCGATTACTTTTAAAATAGTAACCGACAAATATGCTGAAAATAAAAATCTTGCCGATTACTTTTGAAAAAGTAACCGACAAATATGCTGAAAATAAAAATCTTGCCGATTACTTTTGAAATAGTCACCGACCAATATGCTGAAAATAAAAATCTTGCCGATTACTTTTGAAATAGTAACCGACGAATGTGTTGAAAATAAATCATGCTGATTACTTTTGAAATAGTAAACGATGAATATGTTGGAAATAAAAATCTTACCGATTACTTTTGAAATAGTAACCGACAAATATGCTGAAAATAAAAATCTTGCCGATTACTTTTGAAATAGTAACCGACGTACATGCTGAAAATAAAAATCTTGCCGATTACTATTGAAATAGTAACCGACGAATGTGCTGAAAATAAAGTCTTGCCGATTACTTTTGAAATAGTAACCGACGAATGTGCTGAAAATATAGTCTTGCCGATTAATTCTAAAATAGTAACAGACATATATGCTAAAAATAAAAATTTTGCTGTTTACTTTTGAAATAGTAACCGACGAATGTGCAGAAAATAGATCATGCCGATTACTTTTGAAATAGTAACCGACGAATGTGCTGAAAATAAATCATGCCGATTACTTTTGAAATAGTCACCGACGAATATGCTGAAAATAAAAATCTTGCCGATTACTTTTGAAATAGTAACCGACGAATGTGCTGAAAATAAATCATGCCGATTACTTTCGAAATAGTAAGCGACGAACATGTTGAAAAAAAAAATCTTACCGATTACTTTTAAAATAGTAACCAACGAATATACTGAAAATAAATCTTGCCGATTACTTTTGAAATAGTAACCGACGAATGTGCTGAAAATAAATCATGCCGATTACTTTGGAAATAGTAAGTGACGAATATGTTGAAAATAAAAATCTTACCGATTACTTTTGAAATAGTAACCAACGAATGTGCTTAAAATAAAGTCTTGCCGATAACTTTTGAAATAGTAACCGACGAATATGTGCTGAAAATAAAAATCTTGCCGATTACTTTTGAAATAGTAACCGACAAATGTGCTGAAAATAAATCATGCCAATTACTATTGAAATAGTAACCGACAAATGTGCTGAAAATAAAAGTCTTGCCGATTACTTTTGAAATAGTAACCTGACGAATGTGCTGAAAATAAATCATGCCGATTACTTTTGAAATAGTCACCGACGAATATGCTGAAAATAAAAATCTTGCCGATTACTTTTGAAATAGTAACCGACGAATGTGCTGAAAATAAACTCTTGCCGATTACTTTTGAAATAGTAACCGACGAATGTGCTGAAAATAAAAGTCTTGCCGATTACTTTTGAAATAGTAACCTGACGAATGTGCTGAAAATAAATCATGCCGATTACTTTTGAAATAGTCACCGACGAATATGCTGAAAATAAAAATCTTGCCGATTACTTTTGAAATAGTAACCGACGAATGTGCTGAAAATAAACTCTTGCCGATTACTTTTGAAATAGTAACCGACGAATGTGCTGAAAATATAGTCTTGCCGATTAATTCTAAAATAGTAACAGACATATATGCTAAAAATAAAAATTTTGCTGTTTACTTTTGAAATAGTAACCGACGAATGTGCAGAAAATAGATCATGCCGATTACTTTTGAAATAGTAACCGACGAATGTGTTGAATATAAAGTCTTGCCGATTACTTTTGAAATAGTAACCGACAAATGTGCTGAAAATAAATCATGCCAATTACTATTGAAATAGTAACCGACAAATGTGCTGAAAATAAAAGTCTTGCCGATTACTTTTGAAATAGTAACCTGACGAATGTGCTGAAAATAAATCATGCCGGTTACTTTTGAAATAGTCACCGACGAATATGCTGAAAATAAAAATCTTGCCGATTACTTTTGAAATAGTAACCGACAAATGTGCTGAAAATAAATCATGCCAATTACTATTGAAATAGTAACCGACAAATGTGCTGAAAATAAAAGTCTTGCCGATTACTTTTGAAATAGTAACCTGACGAATGTGCTGAAAATAAATCATGCCGATTACTTTTGAAATAGTCACCGACGAATATGCTGAAAATAAAAATCTTGCCGATTACTTTTGAAATAGTAAGCGACGAACATGTTGAAAATAAAAATCTTACCGATTACTTTTAAAATAGTAACCAACGAATATACTGAAAATAAATCTTGCCGATTACTTTTGAAATAGTAACCGACGAATGTGCTAAAAATAAATCATGCCGATTACTTTGGAAATAGTAAGTGACGAATATGTTGAAAATAAAATTCTTACCGATTACTTTTGAAATAGTAACCAACGAATGTGCTTAAAATAAAGTCTTGCCGATAACTTTTGAAATAGTAACCGACGAATATGTGCTGAAAATAAATCTTGCCGATTACTTTTGAAATAGTAACCGACGAATGTTCTGAAAATAAATCATGCCGATTAGTTTTGAAATAGTAAGCGACGAATATGTTGAAAATAAAAATCTTACCGATTACTTTTGAAATAGTAACAACGAATATGCTGAAAATAAAGTCTTGCCGATTACTTTTGAAATAGTAACCGACGAATATGTTGAAAATAAAAATCTTGTCGATTACTTTTAAAATAGTAACCGACAAATATGCTGAAAATAAAAATCTTGCCGATTACTTTTGAAAATGTAACCGACAAATATGCTGAAAATAAAAATCTTGCCGATTACTTTTGAAATAGTCACCGACCAATATGCTGAAAATAAAAATCTTGCCGATTACTTTTAAAATAGTAACCGACAAATATGCTGAAAATAAAAATCTTGCCGATTACTTTTGAAAAAGTAACCGACAAATATGCTGAAAATAAAAATCTTGCCGATTACTTTTGAAATAGTCACCGACCAATATGCTGAAAATAAAAATCTTGCCGATTACTTTTGAAATAGTAACCGACGAATGTGTTGAAAATAAATCATGCTGATTACTTTTGAAATAGTAAACGATGAATATGTTGGAAATAAAAATCTTACCGATAACTTTTGAAATAGTAACCGACGAATATGTGCTGAAAATAAAAATCTTGCCGATTACTTTTGAAATAGTAACCGACAAATGTGCTGAAAATAAATCATGCCAATTACTATTGAAATAGTAACCGACAAATGTGCTGAAAATAAAAGTCTTGCCGATTACTTTTGAAATAGTAACCTGACGAATGTGCTGAAAATAAATCATGCCGATTACTTTTGAAATAGTCACCGACGAATATGCTGAAAATAAAAATCTTGCCGATTACTTTTGAAATAGTAACCGACGAATGTGCTGAAAATAAACTCTTGCCGATTACTTTTGAAATAGTAACCGACGAATGTGCTGAAAATATAGTCTTGCCGATTAATTCTAAAATAGTAACAGACATATATGCTAAAAATAAAAATTTTGCTGTTTACTTTTGAAATAGTAACCGACGAATGTGCAGAAAATAGATCATGCCGATTACTTTTGAAATAGTAACCGACGAATGTGTTGAATATAAAGTCTTGCCGATTACTTTTGAAATAGTAACCGACAAATGTGCTGAAAATAAATCATGCCAATTACTATTGAAATAGTAACCGACAAATGTGCTGAAAATAAAAGTCTTGCCGATTACTTTTGAAATAGTAACCTGACGAATGTGCTGAAAATAAATCATGCCGATTACTTTTGAAATAGTCACCGACGAATATGCTGAAAATAAAAATCTTGCCGATTACTTTTGAAATAGTAACCGACGAATGTGCTGAAAATAAACTCTTGCCGATTACTTTTGAAATAGTAACCGACGAATGTGCTGAAAATAAAAGTCTTGCCGATTACTTTAGAAATAGTAACCTGACGAATGTGCTGAAAATAAATCATGCCGATTACTTTTGAAATAGTCACCGACGAATATGCTGAAAATAAAAATCTTGCCGATTACTTTTGAAATAGTAACCGACGAATGTGCTGAAAATAAACTCTTGCCGATTACTTTTGAAATAGTAACCGACGAATGTGCTGAAAATATAGTCTTGCCGATTAATTCTAAAATAGTAACAGACATATATGCTAAAAATAAAAATTTTGCTGTTTACTTTTGAAATAGTAACCGACGAATGTGCAGAAAATAGATCATGCCGATTACTTTTGAAATAGTAACCGACGAATGTGTTGAATATAAAGTCTTGCCGATTACTTTTGAAATAGTAACCGACAAATGTGCTGAAAATAAATCATGCCAATTACTATTGAAATAGTAACCGACAAATGTGCTGAAAATAAAAGTCTTGCCGATTACTTTTGAAATAGTAACCTGACGAATGTGCTGAAAATAAATCATGCCGGTTACTTTTGAAATAGTCACCGACGAATATGCTGAAAATAAAAATCTTGCCGATTACTTTTGAAATAGTAACCGACAAATGTGCTGAAAATAAATCATGCCAATTACTATTGAAATAGTAACCGACAAATGTGCTGAAAATAAAAGTCTTGCCGATTACTTTTGAAATAGTAACCTGACGAATGTGCTGAAAATAAATCATGCCGATTACTTTTGAAATAGTCACCGACGAATATGCTGAAAATAAAAATCTTGCCGATTACTTTTGAAATAGTAAGCGACGAACATGTTGAAAATAAAAATCTTACCGATTACTTTTAAAATAGTAACC
This sequence comes from Medicago lupulina, assembly GCA_958299785.1. Taxonomy (NCBI): domain Eukaryota; kingdom Viridiplantae; phylum Streptophyta; class Magnoliopsida; order Fabales; family Fabaceae; genus Medicago; species Medicago lupulina. Next base: position 48,937,713 of record OY283140.1, read on the forward strand.
AACGAATATACTGAAAATAAATCTTGCCGATTACTTTTGAAATAGTAACCGACGAATGTGCTAAAAATAAATCATGCCGATTACTTTGGAAATAGTAAGTGACGAATATGTTGAAAATAAAATTCTTACCGATTACTTTTGAAATAGTAACCAACGAATGTGCTTAAAATAAAGTCTTGCCGATAACTTTTGAAATAGTAACCGACGAATATGTGCTGAAAATAAATCTTGCCGATTACTTTTGAAATAGTAACCGACGAATGTTCTGAAAATAAATCATGCCGATTAGTTTTGAAATAGTAAGCGACGAATATGTTGAAAATAAAAATCTTACCGATTACTTTTGAAATAGTAACAACGAATATGCTGAAAATAAAGTCTTGCCGATTACTTTTGAAATAGTAACCGACGAATATGTTGAAAATAAAAATCTTGTCGATTACTTTTAAAATAGTAACCGACAAATATGCTGAAAATAAAAATCTTGCCGATTACTTTTGAAAATGTAACCGACAAATATGCTGAAAATAAAAATCTTGCCGATTACTTTTGAAATAGTCACCGACCAATATGCTGAAAATAAAAATCTTGCCGATTACTTTTAAAATAGTAACCGACAAATATGCTGAAAATAAAAATCTTGCCGATTACTTTTGAAAAAGTAACCGACAAATATGCTGAAAATAAAAATCTTGCCGATTACTTTTGAAATAGTCACCGACCAATATGCTGAAAATAAAAATCTTGCCGATTACTTTTGAAATAGTAACCGACGAATGTGTTGAAAATAAATCATGCTGATTACTTTTGAAATAGTAAACGATGAATATGTTGGAAATAAAAATCTTACCGATAACTTTTGAAATAGTAACCGACGAATATGTGCTGAAAATAAAAATCTTGCCGATTACTTTTGAAATAGTAACCGACAAATGTGCTGAAAATAAATCATGCCAATTACTATTGAAATAGTAACCGACAAATGTGCTGAAAATAAAAGTCTTGCCGATTACTTTTGAAATAGTAACCTGACGAATGTGCTGAAAATAAATCATGCCGATTACTTTTGAAATAGTCACCGACGAATATGCTGAAAATAAAAATCTTGCCGATTACTTTTGAAATAGTAACCGACGAATGTGCTGAAAATAAACTCTTGCCGATTACTTTTGAAATAGTAACCGACGAATGTGCTGAAAATATAGTCTTGCCGATTAATTCTAAAATAGTAACAGACATATATGCTAAAAATAAAAATTTTGCTGTTTACTTTTGAAATAGTAACCGACGAATGTGCAGAAAATAGATCATGCCGATTACTTTTGAAATAGTAACCGACGAATGTGTTGAATATAAAGTCTTGCCGATTACTTTTGAAATAGTAACCGACAAATGTGCTGAAAATAAATCATGCCAATTACTATTGAAATAGTAACCGACAAATGTGCTGAAAATAAAAGTCTTGCCGATTACTTTTGAAATAGTAACCTGACGAATGTGCTGAAAATAAATCATGCCGATTACTTTTGAAATAGTCACCGACGAATATGCTGAAAATAAAAATCTTGCCGATTACTTTTGAAATAGTAACCGACGAAAATGTTGAAAATAAAAATCTTGTGGATTACTTTTAAAATAGTAACCGACAAATATGCTGAAAATAAAATTCTTGCCGATTACTTTTGAAATAGTAACAACGAATATGCTGAAAATAAAGTCTTGCCGATTACTTTTGAAATAGTAACCGACGAATATGTTGAAAATAAAAATCTTGTGGATTACTTTTAAAATAGTAACCGACAAATATGCTGAAAATAAAATTCTTGCCGATTACTTTTGAAAAAGTAACCGACAAATATGCTGAAAATAAAAATCTTGCCGATTACTTTTGAAATAGTCACCGACCAATATGCTAAAAATAAAAATCTTGCCGATTACTTTTGAAATAGTAACCGACGAATGTGTTGAAAATAAATCATGCTGATTACTTTTGAAATAGTAAACGATGAATATGTTGGAAATAAAAATCTTACCGATTACTTTTGAAATAGTAACCGACGAATGTGTTGAATATAAAGTCTTGCCGATTACTTTTGAAATAGTAACCGACGAATGTGCTGAAAATATAGTCTTGCCGATTAATTCTAAAATAATAACAGACAAATATGCTAAAAATAAAAATTTTGCTGATTACTTTTGAAATAGTAACCGACGAATGTGCAGAAAATAGATCATGCCGATTACTTTTGAAATAGTAACCGACGAATGTGTTGAATATAAAGTCTTGCCGATTACTTTTGAAATAGTAACCGACAGATGTGCTGAAAATAAATCATGCCAATTACTATTGAAATAGTAACCGACAAATGTGCTGAAAATAAAAGTCTTGCCGATTACTTTTGAAATAGTAACCTGACGAATGTGCTGAAAATAAATCATGCCGATTACTTTTGAAATAGTCACCGACGAATATGCTGAAAATAAAAATCTTGCCGATTACTTTTGAAATAGTAAGCGACGAACATGTTGAAAATAAAAATCTTACCGATTACTTTTAAAATAGTAACCAACGAATATACTGAAAATAAATCTTGCCGATTACTTTTGAAATAGTAACCGACGAATGTGCTAAAAATAAATCATGCCGATTACTTTGGAAATAGTAAGTGACGAATATGTTGAAAATAAAATTCTTACCGATTACTTTTGAAATAGTAACCAACGAATGTGCTTAAAATAAAGTCTTGCCGATAACTTTTGAAATAGTAACCGACGAATATGTGCTGAAAATAAATCTTGCCGATTACTTTTGAAATAGTAACCGACGAATGTTCTGAAAATAAATCATGCCGATTAGTTTTGAAATAGTAAGCGACGAATATGTTGAAAATAAAAATCTTACCGAATACTTTTGAAATAGTAACAACGAATATGCTGAAAATAAAGTCTTGCCGATTACTTTTGAAATAGTAACCGACGAATATGTTGAAAATAAAAATCTTGTCGATTACTTTTAAAATAGTAACCGACAAATATGCTGAAAATAAAAATCTTGCCGATTACTTTTGAAAATGTAACCGACAAATATGCTGAAAATAAAAATCTTGCCGATTACTTTTGAAATAGTCACCGACCAATATGCTGAAAATAAAAATCTTGCCGATTACTTTTAAAATAGTAACCGACAAATATGCTGAAAATAAAAATCTTGCCGATTACATTTGAAAAAGTAACCGACAAATATGCTGAAAATAAAAATCTTGCCGATTACTTTTGAAATAGTAAGCGACGAATATGTTGAAAATAAAAATCTTGCCGATTACTTTTGAAATAGTAACCGACGAATGTGTTGAAAATAAATCATGCTGATTACTTTTGAAATAGTAAACGATGAATATGTTGGAAATAAAAATCTTACCGATTACTTTTGAAATAGTAACCGACAAATATGCTGAAAATAAAAATCTTGCCGATTACTTTTGAAATAGTAACCGACGTACATGCTGAAAATAAAAATCTTGCCGATTACTATTGAAATAGTAACCGACGAATGTGCTGAAAATAAAGTCTTGCCGATTACTTTTGAAATAGTAACCGACGAATGTGCTGAAAATATAGTCTTGCCGATTAATTCTAAAATAGTAACAGACAAATAAGCTAAAAATAAAAATTTTGCTGATTACTTTTGAAATAGTAACCGACGAATGTGCAGAAAATAGATCATGCCGATTACTTTTGAAATAGTAACCGACGAATGTGTTGAATATAAAGTCTTGCCGATTACTTTTGAAATAGTAACCGACAAATGTGCTGAAAATAAATCATGCCAATTACTATTGAAATAGTAACCGACAAATGTGCTGAAAATAAAAGTCTTGCCGATTACTTTTGAAATAGTAACCTCACGAATGTGCTGAAAATAAATCATGCCGATTACTTTTGAAATAGTCACCGACGAATATGCTGAAAATAAAAATCTTGCCGATTACTTTTGAAATAGTAACCGACAAATGTGCTGAAAATAAATCATGCCAATTACTATTGAAATAGTAACCGACGAACATGTTGAAAAAAAAAATCTTACCGATTACTTTTAAAATAGTAACCAACGAATATACTGAAAATAAATCTTGCCGATTACTTTTGAAATAGTAACCGACGAATGTGCTGAAAATAAATCATGCCGATTACTTTGGAAATAGTAAGTAACGAATATGTTGAAAATAAAAATCTTACCGATTACTTTTGAAATAGTAACCAACGAATGTGCTTAAAATAAAGTCTTGCCGATAACTTTTGAAATAGTAACCGACAAATATGTGCTGAAAATAAATCTTGCCGATTACTTTTGAAATAGTAACCGACGAATGTGCTGAAAATAAATCATGCCGATTACTTTTGAAATAGTAAGCGACGAATATGTTGAAAATAAAAATCATACCGATTACTTTTGAAATAGTAACAACAAATATGCTGAAAATAAAGTCTTGCCCATTACTTTTGAAATAGTAACCGACGAATATGTTGAAAATAAAAATCTTGTCGATTACTTTTAAAATAGTAACCGACAAATATGCTGAAAATAAAATTCTTGCCGATTACTTTTGAAAACGTAACCGACAAGATGCTGAAAATAAAAATCTTGCCGATTACTTTTGAAATAGTCACCGACCAATATGCTGAAAATAAAAATCTTGCCGATTACTTTTGAAAAAGTAACCGACAAATATGCTGAAAATAAAAATCTTGCCGATTACTTTTGAAATAGTCACCGAACAATATGATGAAAATAAAAATCTTGCCGATTACTTTTGAAATAGTAACCGACGAATGTGTTGAAAATAAATCATGCTGATTACTTTTGAAATAGTAAACGATGAATATGTTGGAAATAAAAATCTTACCGATTACTTTTGAAATAGTAACCGACAAATATGCTGAAAATAAAAATCTTGCCGATTACTTTTGAAATAGTAACCGACGTACATGCTGAAAATAAAAATCTTGCCGATTACTATTGAAATAGTAACCGACGAATGTGCTGAAAATAAAGTCTTGCCGATTACTTTTGAAATAGTAACCGACGAATGTGCTGAAAATAAATCATGCCGATTACTTTGGAAATAGTAAGTGACGAATATGTTGAAAATAAAAATCTTACCGATTACTTTTGAAATAGTAACCAACGAATGTGCTTAAAATAAAGTCTTGCCGATAACTTTTGAAATAGTAACCGACGAATATGTGTTGAAAATAAATCTTGCCGATTACTTTTGAAATAGTAACCGACGAATGTGCTGAAAATAAATCATGCCGATTACTTTTGAAATAGTAAGCGACGAATATGTTGAAAATAAAAATCTTACCGATTACTTTTTAAATAGTAACCTGACGAATGTGCTGAAAATAAATCATGCCGATTACTTTTGAAATAGTCACCGACGAATATGCTGAAAATAAAAATCTTGCCGATTACTTTTGAAATAGTAACCGACCAATATGCTGAAAATAAAAATCTTGCCGATTACTTTTGAAATAGTAACCGACGAATGTGCTGAAAATATAGTCTTGCCGATTAATTCTAAAATAGTAACAGACAAATATGCTAAAAATAAAAATTTTGCTGATAACTTTTGAAATAGTAACCGACGAATGTGCAGAAAATAGATCATGCCGATTACTTTTGAAATAGTAACCGACGAATGTGTTGAATATAAAGTCTTGCCGATTACTTTTGAAATAGTAACCGACAAATGTGCTGAAAATAAATCATGCCAATTACTATTGAAATAGTAACCGACAAATGTGCTGAAAATAAAAGTCTTGCCGATTACTTTTGAAATAGTAACCTGACGAATGTGCTGAAAATAAATCATGCCGATTACTTTTGAAATAGTCACCGACGAATATGCTGAAAATAAAAATCTTGCCGATTACTTTTGAAATAGTAACCGACGAATGTGCTGAAAATAAATCATGCCGATTACTTTCGAAATAGTAAGCGACGAACATGTTGAAAATAAAAATCTTACCGATTACTTTTAAAATAGTAACCAACGAATATACTGAAAATAAATCTTGCCGATTACTTTTGAAATAGTAACCGACGAATGTGCTGAAAATAAATCATGCCGATTACTTTGGAAATAGTAAGTGACGAATATGTTGAAAATAAAAATCTTACCGATTACTTTTGAAATAGTAACCAACGAATGTGCTTAAAATAAAGTCTTGCCGATAACTTTTGAAATAGTAACCGACGAATATGTGCTGAAAATAAATCTTGCCGATTACTTTTGAAATAGTAACCGACGAATGTGCTGAAAATAAATCATGCCGATTACTTTTGAAATAGTAAGCGACGAATATGTTGAAAATAAAATCTTACCGATTACTTTTGAAATAGTAACCGACAAATGTGCTGAAAATAAATCATGCCAATTACTATTGAAATAGTAACCGACAAATGTGCTGAAAATAAAAGTCTTGCCGATTACTTTTGAAATAGTAACCTCACGAATGTGCTGAAAATAAATCATGCCGATTACTTTTGAAATAGTCACCGACGAATATGCTGAAAATAAAAATCTTGCCGATTACTTTTGAAATAGTAACCGACAAATGTGCTGAAAATAAATCATGCCAATTACTATTGAAATAGTAACCGACGAACATGTTGAAAAAAAAAATCTTACCGATTACTTTTAAAATAGTAACCAACGAATATACTGAAAATAAATCTTGCCGATTACTTTTGAAATAGTAACCGACGAATGTGCTGAAAATAAATCATGCCGATTACTTTGGAAATAGTAAGTGACGAATATGTTGAAAATAAAAATCTTACCGATTACTTTTGAAATAGTAACCAACGAATGTGCTTAAAATAAAGTCTTGCCGATAACTTTTGAAATAGTAACCGACAAATATGTGCTGAAAATAAATCTTGCCGATTACTTTTGAAATAGTAACCGACGAATGTGCTGAAAATAAATCATGCCGATTACTTTTGAAATAGTAAGCGACGAATATGTTGAAAATAAAAATCATACCGATTACTTTTGAAATAGTAACAACGAATATGCTGAAAATAAAGTCTTGCCCATTACTTTTGAAATAGTAACCGACGAATATGTTGAAAATAAAAATCTTGTCGATTACTTTTAAAATAGTAACCGACAAATATGCTGAAAATAAAATTCTTGCCGATTACTTTTGAAAACGTAACCGACAAGATGCTGAAAATAAAAATCTTGCCGATTACTTTTGAAATAGTCACCGACCAATATGCTGAAAATAAAAATCTTGCCGATTACTTTTGAAAAAGTAACCGACAAATATGCTGAAAATAAAAATCTTGCCGATTACTTTTGAAATAGTCACCGAACAATATGATGAAAATAAAAATCTTGCCGATTACTTTTGAAATAGTAACCGACGAATGTGTTGAAAATAAATCATGCTGATTACTTTTGAAATAGTAAACGATGAATATGTTGGAAATAAAAATCTTACCGATTACTTTTGAAATAGTAACCGACAAATATGCTGAAAATAAAAATCTTGCCGATTACTTTTGAAATAGTAACCGACGTACATGCTGAAAATAAAAATCTTGCCGATTACTATTGAAATAGTAACCGACGAATGTGCTGAAAATAAAGTCTTGCCGATTACTTTTGAAATAGTAACCGACGAATGTGCTGAAAATAAATCATGCCGATTACTTTGGAAATAGTAAGTGACGAATATGTTGAAAATAAAAATCTTACCGATTACTTTTGAAATAGTAACCAACGAATGTGCTTAAAATAAAGTCTTGCCGATAACTTTTGAAATAGTAACCGACGAATATGTGTTGAAAATAAATCTTGCCGATTACTTTTGAAATAGTAACCGACGAATGTGCTGAAAATAAATCATGCCGATTACTTTTGAAATAGTAAGCGACGAATATGTTGAAAATAAAAATCTTACCGATTACTTTTTAAATAGTAACCTGACGAATGTGCTGAAAATAAATCATGCCGATTACTTTTGAAATAGTCACCGACGAATATGCTGAAAATAAAAATCTTGCCGATTACTTTTGAAATAGTAACCGACCAATATGCTGAAAATAAAAATCTTGCCGATTACTTTTGAAATAGTAACCGACGAATGTGCTGAAAATATAGTCTTGCCGATTAATTCTAAAATAGTAACAGACAAATATGCTAAAAATAAAAATTTTGCTGATAACTTTTGAAATAGTAACCGACGAATGTGCAGAAAATAGATCATGCCGATTACTTTTGAAATAGTAACCGACGAATGTGTTGAATATAAAGTCTTGCCGATTACTTTTGAAATAGTAACCGACAAATGTGCTGAAAATAAATCATGCCAATTACTATTGAAATAGTAACCGACAAATGTGCTGAAAATAAAAGTCTTGCCGATTACTTTTGAAATAGTAACCTGACGAATGTGCTGAAAATAAATCATGCCGATTACTTTTGAAATAGTCACCGACGAATATGCTGAAAATAAAAATCTTGCCGATTACTTTTGAAATAGTAACCGACGAATGTGCTGAAAATAAATCATGCCGATTACTTTCGAAATAGTAAGCGACGAACATGTTGAAAATAAAAATCTTACCGATTACTTTTAAAATAGTAACCAACGAATATACTGAAAATAAATCTTGCCGATTACTTTTGAAATAGTAACCGACGAATGTGCTGAAAATAAATCATGCCGATTACTTTGGAAATAGTAAGTGACGAATATGTTGAAAATAAAAATCTTACCGATTACTTTTGAAATAGTAACCAACGAATGTGCTTAAAATAAAGTCTTGCCGATAACTTTTGAAATAGTAACCGACGAATATGTGCTGAAAATAAATCTTGCCGATTACTTTTGAAATAGTAACCGACGAATGTGCTGAAAATAAATCATGCCGATTACTTTTGAAATAGTAAGCGACGAATATGTTGAAAATAAAATCTTACCGATTACTTTTGAAATAGTAACCTGACGAATGTGCTGAAAATAAATCATGCCGATTACTTTTGAAATAGTCACCGACGAATATGCTGAAAATAAAAATCTTGCCGATTACTTTTGAAATAATAACCGACCAATATGCTGAAAATAAAAATCTTGCCGATTACTTTTGAAATAGTAACCGACGAATGTGTTGAAAATAAATCATGCTGATTACTTTTGAAATAGTAAACGATGAATATGTTGGAAATAAAAATCTTACCGATTACTTTTGAAATAGTAACTGACAAATATGCTGAAAATAAAAATCTTGCCGATTACTTTTGAAATAGTAACCGACGTACATGCTGAAAATAAAAATCTTGCCGATTACTATTGAAATAGTAACCGACGAATGTGCTGAAAATAAAGTCTTGCCGATTACTTTTGAAATAGTAACCGACGAATGTGCTGAAAATATAGTCTTGCCGATTAATTCTAAAATAGTAACAGACAAATATGCTAAAAATAAAAACTTTGCTGATTACTTTTGAAATAGTAACCGACGAATGTGCAGAAAATAGATCATGCCGATTACTTTTGAAATAGTAACCGACGAATGTGTTGAATATAAAGTCTTGCCGATTACTTTTGAAATAGTAACCGACAAATGTGCTGAAAATAAATCATGCCAATTACTATTGAAATAGTAACCGACAAATGTGCTGAAAATAAAAGTCTTGCCGATTACTTTTGAAATAGTAACCTGACGAATGTGCTGAAAATAAATCATGCCGATTACTTTTGAAATAGTCACCGACGAATATGCTGAAAATAAAAATCTTGCCGATTAATTTTGAAATAGTAACCGACAAATGTGCTGAAAATAAATCATGCCAATTACTATTGAAATAGTAACCGACAAATGTGCTGAAAATAAAAGTCTTGCCAATTACTTTTGAAATAGTATCCTGACGAATGTGCTGAAAATAAATCATGCCGATTACTTTTGAAATAGTCACCGACGAATATGCTGAAAATAAAAATCTTGCCGATTACTTTTGAAATAGTAACCGACGAATGTGCTGAAAATAAATCATGCCGATTACTTTCGAAATAGTAAGCGACGAACATGTTGAAAATAAAAATCTTACCGATTACTTTTAAAATAGTAACCAACGAATATACTGAAAATAAATCTTGCCGATTACTTTTGAAATAGTAACCGACGAATGTGCTGAAAATAAATCATGCCGATTACTTTGGAAATAGTAAGTGACGAATATGTTGAAAATAAAAATCTTACCGATTACTTTTGAAATAGTAACCAACGAATGTGCTTAAAATAAAGTCTTGCCGATAACTTTTGAAATAGTAACCGACGAATATGTGCTGAAAATAAATCTTGCCGATTACTTTTGAAATAGTAACCGACAATGTGCTGAAAATAAATCATGCCGATTACTTTTGAAATAGTAAGCGACGAATATGTTGAAAATAAAAATCTTACCGATTACTTTTGAAATAGTAACCTGACGAATGTGCTGAAAATAAATCATGCCGATTACTTTTGAAATAGTCACCGACGAATATGCTGAAAATAAAAATCTTGCCGATTACTTTTGAAATAGTAACCGACGAATGTGCTGAAAATAAATCATGCCGATTACTTTCGAAATAGTAAGCGACGAACATGTTGAAAATAAAAATCTTACCGATTACTTTTAAAATAGTAACCAACGAATATACTGAAAATAAATCTTGCCGATTACTTTTGAAATAGTAACCGACGAATGTGCTGAAAATAAATCATGCCGATTACTTTGGAAATAGTAAGTGACGAATATGTTGAAAATAAAAATCTTACCGATTACTTTTGAAATAGTAACCAACGAATGTGCTTAAAATAAAGTCTTGCCGATAACTTTTGAAATAGTAACCGACGAATATGTGCTGAAAATAAATCTTGCCGATTACTTTTGAAATAGTAACCGACGAATGTGCTGAAAATAAATCATGCCGATTACTTTTGAAATAGTAAGCGACGAATATGTTGAAAATAAAAATCTTACCGATTACTTTTGAAATAGTAACCTGACGAATGTGCTGAAAATAAATCATGCCGATTACTTTTGAAATAGTCACCGACGAATATGCTGAAAATAAAAATCTTGCCGATTACTTTTGATATAGTCTTGCCGATTAATTCTAAAATAGTAACAGACAAATATGCTAAAAATAAAAATTTTGCTGATAACTTTTGAAATAGTAACCGACGAATGTGCAGAAAATAGATCATGCCGATTACTTTTGAAATAGTAACCGACGAATGTGTTGAATATAAAGTCTTGCCGATTACTTTTGAAATAGTAACCGACAAATGTGCTGAAAATAAATCATGCCAATTACTATTGAAATAGTAACCGACAAATGTGCTGAAAATAAAAGTCTTGCCGATTACTTTTGAAATAGTAACCTGACGAATGTGCTGAAAATAAATCATGCCGATTACTTTTGAAATAGTCACCGACGAATATGCTGAAAATAAAAATCTTGCCGATTACTTTTGAAATAGTAACCGACGAATGTGCTGAAAATAAATCATGCCGATTACTTTCGAAATAGTAAGCGACGAACATGTTGAAAATAAAAATCTTACCGATTACTTTTAAAATAGTAACCAACGAATATACTGAAAATAAATCTTGCCGATTACTTTTGAAATAGTAACCGACGAATGTGCTGAAAATAAATCATGCCGATTACTTTGGAAATAGTAAGTGACGAATATGTTGAAAATAAAAATCTTACCGATTACTTTTGAAATAGTAACCAACGAATGTGCTTAAAATAAAGTCTTGCCGATAACTTTTGAAATAGTAACCGACGAATATGTGCTGAAAATAAATCTTGCCGATTACTTTTGAAATAGTAACCGACGAATGTGCTGAAAATAAATCATGCCGATTACTTTTGAAATAGTAAGCGACGAATATGTTGAAAATAAAATCTTACCGATTACTTTTGAAATAGTAACCTGACGAATGTGCTGAAAATAAATCATGCCGATTACTTTTGAAATAGTCACCGACGAATATGCTGAAAATAAAAATCTTGCCGATTACTTTTGAAATAATAACCGACCAATATGCTGAAAATAAAAATCTTGCCGATTACTTTTGAAATAGTAACCGACGAATGTGTTGAAAATAAATCATGCTGATTACTTTTGAAATAGTAAACGATGAATATGTTGGAAATAAAAATCTTACCGATTACTTTTGAAATAGTAACTGACAAATATGCTGAAAATAAAAATCTTGCCGATTACTTTTGAAATAGTAACCGACGTACATGCTGAAAATAAAAATCTTGCCGATTACTATTGAAATAGTAACCGACGAATGTGCTGAAAATAAAGTCTTGCCGATTACTTTTGAAAGAGTAACCGACGAATGTGCTGAAAATATAGTCTTGCCGATTAATTCTAAAATAGTAACAGACAAATATGCTAAAAATAAAAACTTTGCTGATTACTTTTGAAATAGTAACCGACGAATGTGCAGAAAATAGATCATGCCGATTACTTTTGAAATAGTAACCGACGAATGTGTTGAATATAAAGTCTTGCCGATTACTTTTGAAATAGTAACCGACAAATGTGCTGAAAATAAATCATGCCAATTACTATTGAAATAGTAACCGACAAATGTGCTGAAAATAAAAGTCTTGCCGATTACTTTTGAAATAGTAACCTGACGAATGTGCTGAAAATAAATCATGCCGATTACTTTTGAAATAGTCACCGACGAATATGCTGAAAATAAAAATCTTGCCGATTAATTTTGAAATAGTAACCGACAAATGTGCTGAAAATAAATCATGCCAATTACTATTGAAATAGTAACCGACAAATGTGCTGAAAATAAAAGTCTTGCCAATTACTTTTGAAATAGTATCCTGACGAATGTGCTGAAAATAAATCATGCCGATTACTTTTGAAATAGTCACCGACGAATATGCTGAAAATAAAAATCTTGCCGATTACTTTTGAAATAGTAACCGACGAATGTGCTGAAAATAAATCATGCCGATTACTTTCGAAATAGTAAGCGACGAACATGTTGAAAATAAAAATCTTACCGATTACTTTTAAAATAGTAACCAACGAATATACTGAAAATAAATCTTGCCGATTACTTTTGAAATAGTAACCGACGAATGTGCTGAAAATAAATCATGCCGATTACTTTGGAAATAGTAAGTGACGAATATGTTGAAAATAAAAATCTTACCGATTACTTTTGAAATAGTAACCAACGAATGTGCTTAAAATAAAGTCTTGCCGATAACTTTTGAAATAGTAACCGACGAATATGTGCTGAAAATAAATCTTGCCGATTACTTTTGAAATAGTAACCGACAATGTGCTGAAAATAAATCATGCCGATTACTTTTGAAATAGTAAGCGACGGATATGTTGAAAATAAAAATCTTACCGATTACTTTTGAAATAGTAACCTGACGAATGTGCTGAAAATAAATCATGCCGATTACTTTTGAAATAGTCACCGACGAATATGCTGAAAATAAAAATCTTGCCGATTACTTTTGAAATAGTAACCGACGAATGTGCTGAAAATAAATCATGCCGATTACTTTCGAAATAGTAAGCGACGAACATGTTGAAAATAAAAATCTTACCGATTACTTTTAAAATAGTAACCAACGAATATACTGAAAATAAATCTTGCCGATTACTTTTGAAATAGTAACCGACGAATGTGCTGAAAATAAATCATGCCGATTACTTTGGAAATAGTAAGTGACGAATATGTTGAAAATAAAAATCTTACCGATTACTTTTGAAATAGTAACCAACGAATGTGCTTAAAATAAAGTCTTGCCGATAACTTTTGAAATAGTAACCGACGAATATGTGCTGAAAATAAATCTTGCCGATTACTTTTGAAATAGTAACCGACGAATGTGCTGAAAATAAATCATGCCGATTACTTTTGAAATAGTAAGCGACGAATATGTTGAAAATAAAAATCTTACCGATTACTTTTGAAATAGTAACCTGACGAATGTGCTGAAAATAAATCATGCCGATTACTTTTGAAATAGTCACCGACGAATATGCTGAAAATAAAAATCTTGCCGATTACTTTTGAAATAGTAACCGACGAATGTGCTGAAAATAAATCATGCCGATTACTTTCGAAATAGTAAGCGACGAACATGTTGAAAATAAAAATCTTACCGATTACTTTTAAAATAGTAACCAACGAATATACTGAAAATAAATCTTGCCGATTACTTTTGAAATAGTAACCGACGAATGTGCTGAAAATAAATCATGCCGATTACTTTGGAAATAGTAAGTGACGAATATGTTGAAAATAAAAATCTTACCGATTACTTTTGAAATAGTAACCAACGAATGTGCTTAAAATAAAGTCTTGCCGATAACTTTTGAAATAGTAACCGACGAATATGTGCTGAAAATAAATCTTGCCGATTACTTTTGAAATAGTAACCGACAAATGTGCTGAAAATAAATCATGCCAATTACTATTGAAATAGTAACCGACAAATATGCTGAAAATAAAAGTCTTGCCGATTACTTTTGAAATAGTAACCTGACGAATGTGCTGAAAATAAATCATGCCGATTACTTTTGAAATAGTCACCGACGAATATGCTGAAAATAAAAATCTTGCCGATTACTTTTGAAATAGTTACCGACGAATGTGCTGAAAATAAATCATGCCGATTACTTTCGAAATAGTAAGCGACGAACATGTTGAAAATAAAAATCTTACCGATTACTTTTAAAATAGTAACCAACGAATATACTGAAAATAAATCTTGCCGATTACTTTTGAAATAGTAACCGACGAATGTGCTGAAAATAAATCATGCCGATTACTTTGGAAATAGTAAGTGACGAATATGTTGAAAATAAAAATCTTACCGATTACTTTTGAAATAGTAACCAACGAATGTGCTTAAAATAAAGTCTTGCCGATAACTTTTGAAATAGTAACCGACGAATATGTGCTGAAAATAAATCTTGCCGATTACTTTTGAAATAGTAACCGACGAATGTGCTGAAAATAAATCATGCCGATTACTTTTGAAATAGTAAACGACGAATATGTTGAAAATAAAAATCTTACCGATTACTTTTGAAATAGTAACCTGACGAATGTGCTGAAAATAAATCATGCCGATTACTTTTGAAATAGTCACCGACGAATATGCTGAAAATAAAAATCTTGCCGATTACTTTTGAAATAATAACCGAACAATATGCTGAAAATAAAAATCTTGCCGATTACTTTTGAAATAGTAACCGACGAATGTGTTGAAAATAAATCATGCTGATTACTTTTGAAATAGTAAACGATGAATATGTTGGAAATAAAAATCTTACCGATTACTTTTGAAATAGTAACTGACAAATATGCTGAAAATAAAAATCTTGCCGATTACTTTTGAAATAGTAACCGACGTACATGCTGAAAATAAAAATCTTGCCGATTACTATTGAAATAGTAACCGACGAATGTGCTGAAAATAAAGTCTTGCCGATTACTTTTGAAATAGTAACCGACGAATGTGCTGAAAATATAGTCTTGCCGATTAATTCTAAAATAGTAACAGACAAATATGCTAAAAATAAAAACTTTGCTGATTACTTTTGAAATAGTAACCGACGAATGTGCAGAAAATAGATCATGCCGATTACTTTTGAAATAGTAACCGACGAATGTGTTGAATATAAAGTCTTGCCGATTACTTTTGAAATAGTAACCGACAAATGTGCTGAAAATAAATCATGCCAATTACTATTAAAATAGTAACCGACAAATGTGCTGAAAATAAAAGTCTTGCCGATTACTTTTGAAATAGTAACCTGACGAATGTGCTGAAAATAAATCATGCCGATTACTTTTGAAATAGTCACCGACGAATATGCTGAAAATAAAAATCTTGCCGATTAATTTTGAAATAGTAACCGACAAATGTGCTGAAAATAAATCATGCCAATTACTATTGAAATAGTAACCGACAAATGTGCTGAAAATAAAAGTCTTGCCAATTACTTTTGAAATAGTATCCTGACGAATGTGCTGAAAATAAATCATGCCGATTACTTTTGAAATAGTCACCGACGAATATGCTGAAAATAAAAATCTTGCCGATTACTTTTGAAATAGTAACCGACGAATGTGCTGAAAATAAATCATGCCGATTACTTTCGAAATAGTAAGCGACGAACATGTTGAAAATAAAAATCTTACCGATTACTTTTAAAATAGTAACCAACGAATATACTGAAAATAAATCTTGCCGATTACTTTTGAAATAGTAACCGACGAATGTGCTGAAAATAAATCATGCCGATTACTTTGGAAATAGTAAGTGACGAATATGTTGAAAATAAAAATCTTACCGATTACTTTTGAAATAGTAACCAACGAATGTGCTTAAAATAAAGTCTTGCCGATAACTTTTGAAATAGTAACCGACGAATATGTGCTGAAAATAAATCTTGCCGATTACTTTTGAAATAGTAACAGACGAATGTGCTGAAAATAAATCATGCCGATTACTTTTGAAATAGTAAGCGACGAATATGTTGAAAATAAAAATCTTACCGATTACTTTTGAAATAGTAACCTGACGAATGTGCTGAAAATAAATCATGCCGATTACTTTTGAAATAGTCACCGACGAATATGCTGAAAATAAAAATCTTGCCGATTACTTTTGAAATAGTAACCGACGAATGTGCTGAAAATAAATCATGCCGATTACTTTCGAAATAGTAAGCGACGAACATGTTGAAAATAAAAATCTTACCGATTACTTTTAAAATAGTAACCAACGAATATACTGAAAATAAATCTTGCCGATTACTTTTGAAATAGTAACCGACGAATGTGCTGAAAATAAATCATGCCGATTACTTTGGAAATAGTAAGTGAGGAATATGTTGAAAATAAAAATCTTACCGATTACTTTTGAAATAGTAACCAACGAATGTGCTTAAAATAAAGTCTTGCCGATAACTTTTGAAATAGTAACCGACGAATATGTGCTGAAAATAAATCTTGCCGATTACTTTTGAAATAGTAACCGACGAATGTGCTGAAAATAAATCTTGCCGATTACTTTTGAAATAGTAAGCGACGAATATGTTGAAAATAAAAATCTTACCGATTACTTTTGAAATAGTAACCTGACGAATGTGCTGAAAATAAATCATGCCGATTACTTTTGAAATAGTCACCGACGAATATGCTGAAAATAAAAATCTTGCCGATTACTTTTGAAATAGTAACCGACGAATGTGCTGAAAATAAATCATGCCGATTACTTTCGAAATAGTAAGCGACGAACATGTTGAAAATAAAAATCTTACCGATTACTTTTAAAATAGTAACCAACGAATATACTGAAAATAAATCTTGCCGATTACTTTTGAAATAGTAACCGACGAATGTGCTGAAAATAAATCATGCCGATTACTTTGGAAATAGTAAGTGACGAATTTGTTGAAAATAAAAATCTTACCGATTACTTTTGAAATAGTAACCAACGAATGTGCTTAAAATAAAGTCTTGCCGATAACTTTTGAAATAGTAACCGACGAATATGTGCTGAAAATAAATCTTGCCGATTACTTTTGAAATAGTAACCGACAAATGTGCTGAAAATAAATCATGCCAATTACTATTGAAATAGTAACCGACAAATATGCTGAAAATAAAAGTCTTGCCGATTACTTTTGAAATAGTAACCTGACGAATGTGCTGAAAATAAATCATGCCGATTACTTTTGAAATAGTCACCGACGAATATGCTGAAAATAAAAATCTTGCCGATTACTTTTGAAATAATAACCGACCAATATGCTGAAAATAAAAATCTTGCCGATTACTTTTGAAATAGTAACCGACGAATGTGTTGAAAATAAATCATGCTGATTACTTTTGAAATAGTAAACGATGAATATGTTGGAAATAAAAATCTTACCGATTACTTTTGAAATAGTAACTGACAAATATGCTGAAAATAAAAATCTTGCCGATTACTTTTGAAATAGTAACCGACGTACATGCTGAAAATAAAAATCTTGCCGATTACTATTGAAATAGTAACCGACGAATGTGCTGAAAATAAAGTCTTACCGATTACTTTTGAAATAGTAACCGACGAATGTGCTGAAAATATAGTCTTGCCGATTAATTCTAAAATAGTAACAGACAAATATGCTAAAAATAAAAACTTTGCTGATTACTTTTGAAATAGTAACCGACGAATGTGCAGAAAATAGATCATGCCGATTACTTTTGAAATAGTAACCGACAAATGTGCTGAAAATAAATCATGCCAATTACTATTGAAATAGTAACCGACAAATGTGCTGAAAATAAAAGTCTTGCCGATTACTTTTGAAATAGTAACCTGACGAATGTGCTGAAAATAAATCATGCCGATTACTTTTGAAATAGTCACCGACGAATATGCTGAAAATAAAAATCTTGCCGATTAATTTTGAAATAGTAACCGACAAATGTGCTGAAAATAAATCATGCCAATTACTATTGAAATAGTAACCGACAAATGTGCTGAAAATAAAAGTCTTGCCAATTACTTTTGAAATAGTATCCTGACGAATGTGCTGAAAATAAATCATGCCGATTACTTTTGAAATAGTCACCGACGAATATGCTGAAAATAAAAATCTTGCCGATTACTTTTGAAATAGTAACCGACGAATGTGCTGAAAATAAATCATGCCGATTACTTTCGAAATAGTAAGCGACGAACATGTTGAAAATAAAAATCTTACCGATTACTTTTAAAATAGTAACCAACGAATATACTGAAAATAAATCTTGCCGATTACTTTTGAAATAGTAACCGACGAATGTGCTGAAAATAAATCATGCCGATTACTTTGGAAATAGTAAGTGACGAATATGTTGAAAATAAAAATCTTACCGATTACTTTTGAAATAGTAACCAACGAATGTGCTTAAAATAAAGTCTTGCCGATAACTTTTGAAATAGTAACCGACGAATATGTGCTGAAAATAAATCTTGCCGATTACTTTTGAAATAGTAACCGACGAATGTGCTGAAAATAAATCATGCCGATTACTTTTGAAATAGTAAGCGACGAATATGTTGAAAATAAAAATCTTACCGATTACTTTTGAAATACTAACCTGACGAATGTGCTGAAAATAAATCATGCCGATTACTTATGAAATAGTCACCGACGAATATGCTGAAAATAAAAATCTTGCCGATTACTTTTGAAATAGTAACCGACGAATGTGCTGAAAATAAATCATGCCGATTACTTTTGAAATAGTAAGCGACGAACATGTTGAAAATAAAAATCTTACCGATTACTTTTAAAATAGTAACCAACGAATATACTGAAAATAAATCTTGCCGATTACTTTTGAAATAGTAACCGACGAATGTGCTGAAAATAAATCATGCCGATTACTTTGGAAATAGTAAGTGACGAATATGTTGAAAATAAAAATCTTACCGATTACTTTTGAAATAGTAACCAACGAATGTGCTTAAAATAAAGTCTTGCCGATAACTTTTGAAATAGTAACCGACGAATATGTGCTGAAAATAAATCTTGCCGATTACTTTTGAAATAGTAACCGACGAATGTGCTGAAAATAAATCATGCCGATTACTTTTGAAATAGTAAGCGACGAATATGTTGAAAATAAAAATCTTACCGATTACTTTTGAAATACTAACCTGACGAATGTGCTGAAAATAAATCATGCCGATTACTTATGAAATAGTCACCGACGAATATGCTGAAAATAAAAATCTTGCCGATTACTTTTGAAATAGTAACCGACGAATGTGCTGAAAATAAATCATGCCGATTACTTTTGAAATAGTAAGCGACGAACATGTTGAAAATAAAAATCTTACCGATTACTTTTAAAATAGTAACCAACGAATATACTGAAAATAAATCTTGCCGATTACTTTTGAAATAGTAACCGACGAATGTGCTGAAAATAAATCATGCCGATTACTTTGGAAATAGTAAGTGACGAATATATTGAAAATAAAAATCTTACCGATTACTTTTGAAATAGTAACCAACGAATGTGCTTAAAATAAAGTCTTGCCGATAACTTTTGAAATAGTAACCGACGAATATGTGCTGAAAATAAATCTTGCCGATTACTTTTGAAATAGTAACCGACGAATGTGCTGAAAATAAATCATGCCGATTACTTTTGAAATAGTAAGCGACGAATATGTTGAAAATAAAAATCTTACCGATTACTTTTGAAATAGTAACCTGACGAATGTGCTGAAAATAAATCATGCCGATTACTTTTGAAATAGTCACCGACGAATATGCTGAAAATAAAAATCTTGCCGATTACTTTTGAAATAGTAACCGACGAATGTGCTGAAAATAAATCATGCCGATTACTTTCGAAATAGTAAGCGACGAACATGTTGAAAATAAAAATCTTACCGATTACTTTTAAAATAGTAACCAACGAATATACTGAAAATAAATCTTGCCGATTACTTTTGAAATAGTAACCGACGAATGTGCTGAAAATAATCATGCCGATTACTTTGGAAATAGTAAGTGACGAATATGTTGAAAATAAAAATCTTACCGATTACTTTTGAAATAGTAACCAACGAATGTGCTTAAAATAAAGTCTTGCCGATAACTTTTGAAATAGTAACCGACGAATATGTGCTGAAAATAAATCTTGCCGATTACTTTTGAAATAGTAACCGACGAATGTGCTGAAAATAAATCATGCCGATTACTTTTGAAATAGTAAGCGACGAATATGTTGAAAATAAAAATCTTACCGATTACTTTTGAAATAGTAACCTGACGAATGTGCTGAAAATAAATCATGCCGATTACTTATGAAATAGTCACCGACGAATATGCTGAAAATAAAAATCTTGCCGATTACTTTTGAAATAGTAACCGACGAATGTGCTGAAAATAAATCATGCCGATTACTTTCGAAATAGTAAGCGACGAACATGTTGAAAATAAAAATCTTACCGATTACTTTTAAAATAGTAACCAACGAATATACTGAAAATAAATCTTGCCGATTACTTTTGAAATAGTAACCGACGAATGTGCTGAAAATAAATCATGCCGATTACTTTGGAAATAGTAAGTGACGAATATGTTGAAAATAAAAATCTTACCGATTACTTTTGAAATAGTAACCAACGAATGTGCTTAAAATAAAGTCTTGCCGATAACTTTTGAAATAGTAACCGACGAATATGTGCTGAAAATAAATCTTGCCGATTACTTTTGAAATAGTAACCGACGAATGTGCTGAAAATAAATCATGCCGATTACTTTTGAAATAGTAAGCGACGAATATGTTGAAAATAAAAATCTTACCGATTACTTTTGAAATAGTAACAACGAATATGCTGAAAATAAAGTCTTGCCGATTACTTTTGAAATAGTAACCGACGAATATGTTGAAAATAAAAATCTTGTCGATTACTTTTAAAATAGTAACCGACAAATATGCTGAAAATAAAATTCTTGCCGATTTCTTTTGAAAAAGTAACCGACAAATATGCTGAAAATAAAAATCTTGCCGATTACTTTTGAAATAGTCACCGACCAATATGCTGAAAATAAAAATCTTGCCGATTACTTTTGAAATAGTAACCGACGAATGTGTTGAAAATAAATCATGCTGATTACTTTTGAAATAGTAAACGATGAATATGTTGGAAATAAAAATCTTACCGATTACTTTTGAAATAGTAACCGACGAATGTGTTGAATATAAAGTCTTGCCGATTACTTTTGAAATAGTAACCGACGAATGTGCTGAAAATATAGTCTTGCCGATTAATTCTAAAATAGTAACAGACAAATATGCTAAAAATAAAAATTTTGCTGATTACTTTTGAAATAGTAACCGACGAATGTGCAGAAAATAGATCATGCCGATTACTTTTGAAATAGTAACCGACGAATGTGTTGAATATAAAGTCTTGCCGATTACTTTTGAAATAGTAACCGACAAATGTGCTGAAAATAAATCATGCCAATTACTATTGAAATAGTAACCGACAAATGTGCTGAAAATAAAAGTCTTGCCGATTACTTTTGAAATAGTAACCTGACGAATGTGCTGAAAATAAATCATGCCGATTACTTTTGAAATAGTCACCGACGAATATGCTGAAAATAAAAATCTTGCCGATTAATTTTGAAATAGTAACCGACAAATGTGCTGAAAATAAATCATGCCAATTACTATTGAAATAGTAACCGACAAATGTGCTGAAAATAAAAGTCTTGCCAATTACTTTTGAAATAGTAACCTGACGAATGTGCTGAAAATAAATCATGCCGATTACTTTTGAAATAGTCACCGACGAATATGCTGAAAATAAAAATCTTGCCGATTACTTTTGAAATAGTAACCGACGAATGTGCTGAAAATAAATCATGCCGATTACTTTCGAAATAGTAAGCGATGAACATGTTGAAAATAAAAATCTTACCGATTACTTTTAAAATAGTAACCAACGAATATACTGAAAATAAATCTTGCCGATTACTTTTGAAATAGTAACCGACGAATGTGCTGAAAATAAATCATGCCGATTACTTTGGAAATAGTAAGTGACAAATATGTTGAAAATAAAAATCTTACCGATTACTTTTGAAGTAGTAACCAACGAATGTGCTTAAAATAAAGTCTTGCCGATAACTTTTGAAATAGTAACCGACGAATATGTGCTGAAAATAAATCTTGCCGATTACTTTTGAAATAGTAACCGACGAATGTGCTGAAAATAAATCATGCCGATTACTTTTGAAATAGTAAGCGAGGAATATGTTGAAAATAAAAATCTTACCGATTACTTTTGAAATAGTAACCTGACGAATGTGCTGAAAATAAATCATGCCGATTACTTTTGAAATAGTCACCGACGAATATGCTGAAAATAAAAATCTTGCCGATTACTTTTGAAATAGTAACCGACGAATGTGCTGAAAATAAATCATGCCGATTACTTTCGAAATAGTAAGCGACGAACATGTTAAAAATAAAAATCTTACCGATTACTTTTAAAATAGTAACCAACGAATATACTGAAAATAAATCTTGCCGATTACTTTTGAAATAGTAACCGACGAATGTGCTGAAAATAAATCATGCCGATTACTTTGGAAAAAGTAAGTGACGAATATGTTGAAAATAAAAATCTTACCGATTACTTTTGAAATAGTAACCAATGAATGTGCTTAAAATAAAGTCTTGCCGATAACTTTTGAAATAGTAACCGACGAATATGTGCTGAAAATAAATCTTGCCGATTACTTTTGAAATAGTAACCGACGAATGTGCTGAAAATAAATCATGCTGATTACTTTTGAAATAGTAAGCGACGAATATGTTGAAAATAAAAATCTTACCGATTACTTTTGAAATAGTAACCTGACGAATGTGCTGAAAATAAATCATGCCGATTACTTTTGAAATAGTCACCGACGAATATGCTGAAAATAAAAATCTTGCCGATTACTTTTGAAATAGTAACCGACGAATGTGCTGAAAATAAATCATGCCGATTAATTTCGAAATAGTAAGCGACGAACATGTTGAAAATAAAAATCTTACCGATTACTTTTAAAATAGTAACCAACGAATATACTCAAAATAAATCTTGCCGATTACTTTTGAAATAGTAACCGACGAATGTGCTGAAAATAAATCATGCCGATTACTTTGGAAATAGTAAGTGACGAATATGTTGAAAATAAAAATCTTACCGATTACTTTTGAAATAGTAACCAACGAATGTGCTTAAAATAAAGTCTTGCCGATAACTTTTGAAATAGTAACCGACGAATATGTGCTGAAAATAAATCTTGCCGATTACTTTTGAAATAGTAACCGACAAATGTGCTGAAAATAAATCATGCCAATTACTATTGAAATAGTAACCGACAAATGTGCTGAAAATAAAAGTCTTGCCGATTACTTTTGAAATAGTAACCTGACGAATGTGCTGAAAATAAATCATGCCGATTACTTTTGAAATAGTCACCGACGAATATGCTGAAAATAAAAATCTTGCCGATTACTTTTGAAATAGTAACCGACGAATGTGCTGAAAATAAATCATGCCGATTACTTTCGAAATAGTAAGTGACGAACATGTTGAAAATAAAAATCTTCCCGATTACTTTTAAAATAGTAACCAACGAATATACTGAAAATAAATCTTGCCGATTACTTTTGAAATAGTAACCGACGAATGTGCTGAAAATAAATCATGCCGATTACTTTGGAAGTAGTAAGTGACGAATATGTTGAAAATAAAAATCTTACCGATTACTTTTGAAATAGTAACCAACGAATGTGCTTAAAATAAAGTCTTGCCGATAACTTTTGAAATAGTAACCGACGAATATGTGCTGAAAATAAATCTTGCCGATTACTTTTGAAATAGTAACCGACGAATGTGCTGAAAATAAATCATGCCGATTACTTTTGAAATAGTAAGCGAGGAATATGTTGAAAATAAAAATCTTACCGATTACTTTTGAAATAGTAACCTGACGAATGTGCTGAAAATAAATCATGCCGATTACTTTTGAAATAGTCACCGATGAATATGCTGAAAATAAAAATCTTGCCGATTACTTTTGAAATAGTAACCGACGAATGTGCTGAAAATAAATCATGCCGATTACTTTCGAAATAGTAAGCGACGAACATGTTGAAAATAAAAATCTTACCGATTACTTTTAAAATAGTAACCAACGAATATACTGAAAATAAATCTTGCCGATTACTTTTGAAATAGTAACCGACGAATGTGCTGAAAATAAATCATGCCGATTACTTTGGAAAAAGTAAGTGACGAATATGTTGAAAATAAAAATCTTACCGATTACTTTTGAAATAGTAACCAATGAATGTGCTTAAAATAAAGTCTTGCCGATAACTTTTGAAATAGTAACCGACGAATATGTGCTGAAAATAAATCTTGCCGATTACTTTTGAAATAGTAACCGACGAATGTGCTGAAAATAAATCATGCTGATTACTTTTGAAATAGTAAGCGACGAATATGTTGAAAATAAAAATCTTACCGATTACTTTTGAAATAGTAACCTGACGAATGTGCTGAAAATAAATCATGCCGATTACTTTTGAAATAGTCACCGACGAATATGCTGAAAATAAAAATCTTGCCGATTACTTTTGAAATAGTAACCGACGAATGTGCTGAAAATAAATCATGCCGATTAATTTCGAAATAGTAAGCGACGAACATGTTGAAAATAAAAATCTTACCGATTACTTTTAAAATAGTAACCAACGAATATACTGAAAATAAATCTTGCCGATTACTTTTGAAATAGTAACCGACGAATGTGCTGAAAATAAATCATGCCGATTACTTTGGAAATAGTAAGTGACGAATATGTTGAAAATAAAAATCTTACCGATTACTTTTGAAATAGTAACCAACGAATGTGCTTAAAATAAAGTCTTGCCGATAACTTTTGAAATAGTAACCGACGAATATGTGCTGAAAATAAATCTTGCCGATTACTTTTGAAATAGTAACCGACAAATGTGCTGAAAATAAATCATGCCAATTACTATTGAAATAGTAACCGACAAATGTGCTGAAAATAAAAGTCTTGCCGATTACTTTTGAAATAGTAACCTGACGAATGTGCTGAAAATAAATCATGCCGATTACTTTTGAAATAGTCACCGACGAATATGCTGAAAATAAAAATCTTGCCGATTACTTTTGAAATAGTAACCGACGAATGTGCTGAAAATAAATCATGCCGATTACTTTCGAAATAGTAAGTGACGAACATGTTGAAAATAAAAATCTTACCGATTACTTTTAAAATAGTAACCAACGAATATACTGAAAATAAATCTTGCCGATTACTTTTGAAATAGTAACCGACGAATGTGCTGAAAATAAATCATGCCGATTACTTTGGAAGTAGTAAGTGACGAATATGTTGAAAATAAAAATCTTACCGATTACTTTTGAAATAGTAACCAACGAATGTGCTTAAAATAAAGTCTTGCCGATAACTTTTGAAATAGTAACCGACGAATATGTGCTGAAAATAAATCTTGCCGATTACTTTTGAAATAGTAACCGACGAATGTGCTGAAAATAAATCATGCCGATTACTTTTGAAATAGTAAGCGACGAATATGTTGAAAATAAAAATCTTACCGATTACTTTTGAAATAGTAACAACGAATATGCTGAAAATAAAGTCTTGCCGATTACTTTTGAAATAGTAACCGACGAATATGTTGAAAATAAAAATCTTGTCGATTACTTTTAAAATAGTAACCGACAAATATGCTGAAAATAAAATTCTTGCCGATTACTTTTGAAAAAGTAACCGACAAATATGCTGAAAATAAAAATCTTGCCGATTACTTTTGAAATAGTCACCGACCAATATGCTGAAAATAAAAATCTTGCCGATTACTTTTGAAATAGTAACCGACGAATGTGTTGAAAATAAATCATGCTGATTACTTTTGAAATAGTAAACGATGAATATGTTGGAAATAAAAATCTTACCGATTACTTTTGAAATAGTAACCGACGAATGTGTTGAATATAAAGTCTTGCCGATTACTTTTGAAATAGTAACCGACGAATGTGCTGAAAATATAGTCTTGCCGATTAATTCTAAAATAGTAACAGACAAATATGCTAAAAATAAAAATTTTGCTGATTACTTTTGAAATAGTAACCGACGAATGTGCAGAAAATAGATCATGCCGATTACTTTTGAAATAGTAACCGACGAATGTGTTGAATATAAAGTCTTGCCGATTACTTTTGAAATAGTAACCGACCAATGTGCTGAAAATAAATCATGCCAATTACTATTGAAATAGTAACTGACAAATGTGCTGAAAATAAAAGTCTTGCCGATTACTTTTGAAATAGTAACCTGACGAATGTGCTGAAAATAAATCATGCCGATTACTTTTGAAATAGTCACCGACGAATATGCTGAAAATAAAAATCTTGCCGATTAATTTTGAAATAGTAACCGACAAATGTGCTGAAAATAAATCATGCCAATTACTATTGAAATAGTAACCGACAAATGTGCTGAAAATAAAAGTCTTGCCAATTACTTTTGAAATAGTAACCTGACGAATGTGCTGAAAATAAATCATGCCGATTACTTTTGAAATAGTCACCGACGAATATGCTGAAAATAAAAATCTTGCCGATTACTTTTGAAATAGTAACCGACGAATGTGCTGAAAATAAATCATGCCGATTACTTTCGAAATAGTAAGCGACGAACATGTTGAAAATAAAAATCTTACCGATTACTTTTAAAATAGTAACCAACGAATATACTGAAAATAAATCTTGCCGATTACTTTTGAAATAGTAACCGACGAATGTGCTGAAAATAAATCATGCCGATTACTTTGGAAATAGTAAGTGACGAATATGTTGAAAATAAAAATCTTGCCGATTACTTTTGAAGTAGTAACCAACGAATGTGCTTAAAATAAAGTCTTGCCGATAACTTTTGAAATAGTAACCGACGAATATGTGCTGAAAATAAATCTTGCCGATTACTTTTGAAATAGTAACCGACGAATGTGCTGAAAATAAATCATGCCGATTACTTTTGAAATAGTAAGCGAGGAATATGTTGAAAATAAAAATCTTACCGATTACTTTTGAAATAGTAACCTGACGAATGTGCTGAAAATAAATCATGCCGATTACTTTTGAAATAGTCACCGACGAATATGCTGAAAATAAAAATCTTGCCGATTACTTTTGAAATAGTAACCGACGAATGTGCTGAAAATAAATCATGCCGATTACTTTCGAAATAGTAAGCGACGAACATGTTGAAAATAAAAATCTTACCGATTACTTTTAAAATAGTAACCAACGAATATACTGAAAATAAATCTTGCCGATTACTTTTGAAATAGTAACCGACGAATGTGCTGAAAATAAATCATGCCGATTACTTTGGAAGTAGTAAGTGACGAATATGTTGAAAATAAAAATCTTACCGATTACTTTTGAAATAGTAACCAACGAATGTGCTTAAAATAAAGTCTTGCCGATAACTTTTGAAATAGTAACCGACGAATATGTGCTGAAAATAAATCTTGCCGATTACTTTTGAAATAGTAACCGACGAATGTGCTGAAAATAAATCATGCCGATTACTTTTGAAATAGTAAGCGACGAATATGTTGAAAATAAAAATCTTACCGATTACTTTTGAAATAGTAACAACGAATATGCTGAAAATAAAGTCTTGCCGATTACTTTTGAAATAGTAACCGACGAATATGTTGAAAATAAAAATCTTGTCGATTACTTTTGAAAAAGTAACCGACAAATATGCTGAAAATAAAAATCTTGCCGATTACTTTTGAAATAGTCACCGACCAATATGCTGAAAATAAAAATCTTGCCGATTACTTTTGAAATAGTAACCGACGAATGTGCTGAAAATAAATCATGCCGATTACTTTGGAAATAGTAAGTGACGAATATGTTGAAAATAAAAATCTTACCGATTACTTTTGAAATAGTAACCAACGAATGTGCTTAAAATAAAGTCTTGCCGATAACTTTTGAAATAGTAACCGACGAATATGTGCTGAAAATAAATCTTGCCGATTACTTTTGAAATAGTAACCGACAAATGTGCTGAAAATAAATCATGCCAATTACTATTGAAATAGTAACCGACAAATGTGCTGAAAATAAAAGTCTTGCCGATTACTTTTGAAATAGTAACCTGACGAATGTGTTGAAAATAAATCATGCCGATTACTTTTGAAATAGTCACCGACGAATATGCTGAAAATAAAAATCTTGCCGATTACTTTTGAAATAGTAACCGACGAATGTGCTGAAAATAAATCATGCCGATTACTTTCGAAATAGTAAGTGACGAACATGTTGAAAATAAAAATCTTACCGATTACTTTTAAAATAGTAACCAACGAATATACTGAAAATAAATCTTGCCGATTACTTTTGAAATAGTAACCGACGAATGTGCTGAAAATAAATCAAGCCAATTACTTTGGAAATAGTAAGTGACGAATATGTTGAAAATAAAAATCTTACCGATTACTTTTGAAATAGTAACCAATGAATGTGCTTAAAATAAAGTCTTGCCGATAACTTTTGAAATAGTAACCGACGAATATGTGCTGAAAATAAATCTTGCCGATTACTTTTGAAATAGTAACCGACGAATGTGCTGAAAATAAATCATGCCGATTACTTTTGAAATAGTAAGCGACGAATATGTTGAAAATAAAAATCTTACCGATTACTTTTGAAATAGTAACAACGAATATGCTGAAAATAAAGTCTTGCCGATTACTTTTGAAATAGTAACCGACGAATATGTTGAAAATAAAAATCTTGTCGATTACTTTTGAAAAAGTAACCGACAAATATGCTGAAAATAAAAATCTTGCCGATTACTTTTGAAATAGTCACCGACCAATATGCTGAAAATAAAAATCTTGCCGATTACTTTTGAAATAGTAACCGACGAATGTGCTGAAAATAAATCATGCCGATTACTTTGGAAATAGTAAGTGACGAATATGTTGAAAATAAAAATCTTACCGATTACTTTTGAAATAGTAACCAACGAATGTGCTTAAAATAAAGTCTTGCCGATAACTTTTGAAATAGTAACCGACGAATATGTGCTGAAAATAAATCTTGCCGATTACTTTTGAAATAGTAACCGACAAATGTGCTGAAAATAAATCATGCCAATTACTATTGAAATAGTAACCGACAAATGTGCTGAAAATAAAAGTCTTGCCGATTACTTTTGAAATAGTAACCTGACGAATGTGTTGAAAATAAATCATGCCGATTACTTTTGAAATAGTCACCGACGAATATGCTGAAAATAAAAATCTTGCCGATTACTTTTGAAATAGTAACCGACGAATGTGCTGAAAATAAATCATGCCGATTACTTTCGAAATAGTAAGTGACGAACATGTTGAAAATAAAAATCTTACCGATTACTTTTAAAATAGTAACCAACGAATATACTGAAAATAAATCTTGCCGATTACTTTTGAAATAGTAACCGACGAATGTGCTGAAAATAAATCAAGCCAATTACTTTGGAAATAGTAAGTGACGAATATGTTGAAAATAAAAATCTTACCGATTACTTTTGAAATAGTAACCAATGAATGTGCTTAAAATAAAGTCTTGCCGATAACTTTTGAAATAGTAACCGACGAATATGTGCTGAAAATAAATCTTGCCGATTACTTTTGAAATAGTAACCGACGAATGTGCTGAAAATAAATCATGCTGATTACTTTTGAAATAGTAAGCGACGAATATGTTGAAAATAAAAATCTTACCGATTACTTTTGAAATAGTAACCTGACGAATGTGCTGAAAATAAATCATGCCGATTACTTTTGAAATAGTCACCGACGAATATGCTGAAAATAAAAATCTTGCCGATTACTTTTGAAATAGTAACCGACGAATGTGCTGAAAATAAATCATGCCGATTACTTTCGAAATAGTAAGCGACGAACATGTTGAAAATAAAAATCTTACCGATTACTTTTAAAATAGTAACCAACGAATATACTGAAAATAAATCTTGCCGATTACTTTTGAAATAGTAACCGACGAATGTGCTGAAAATAAATCATGCCGATTACTTTGGAAATAGTAAGTGACGAATATGTTGAAAATAAAAATCTTACCGATTACTTTTGAAATAGTAACCAACGAATGTGCTTAAAATAAAGTCTTGCCGATAACTTTTGAAATAGTAACCGACGAATATGTGCTGAAAATAAATCTTGCCGATTACTTTTGAAATAGTAACCGACAAATGTGCTGAAAATAAATCATGCCAATTACTATTGAAATAGTAACCGACAAATGTGCTGAAAATAAAAGTCTTGCCGATTACTTTTGAAATAGTAACCTGACGAATGTGCTGAAAATAAATCATGCCGATTACTTTTGAAATAGTCACCGACGAATATGCTGAAAATAAAAATCTTGCCGATTACTTTTGAAATAGTAACCGACGAATGTGCTGAAAATAAATCATGCCGATTACTTTCGAAATAGTAAGTGACGAACATGTTGAAAATAAAAATCTTACCGATTACTTTTA
Source organism: Medicago lupulina (assembly GCA_958299785.1). NCBI lineage: Eukaryota > Viridiplantae > Streptophyta > Magnoliopsida > Fabales > Fabaceae > Medicago > Medicago lupulina. Next base: position 48,968,992 of record OY283140.1, read on the forward strand.
AAATAGTAACCAACGAATATACTGAAAATAAATCTTGCCGATTACTTTTGAAATAGTAACCGACGAATGTGCTGAAAATAAATCATGCCGATTACTTTGGAAGTAGTAAGTGACGAATATGTTGAAAATAAAAATCTTACCGATTACTTTTGAAATAGTAACCAACGAATGTGCTTAAAATAAAGTCTTGCCGATAACTTTTGAAATAGTAACCGACGAATATGTGCTGAAAATAAATCTTGCCGATTACTTTTGAAATAGTAACCGACGAATGTGCTGAAAATAAATCATGCCGATTACTTTTGAAATAGTAAGCGACGAATATGTTGAAAATAAAAATCTTACCGATTACTTTTGAAATAGTAACAACGAATATGCTGAAAATAAAGTCTTGCCGATTACTTTTGAAATAGTAACCGACGAATATGTTGAAAATAAAAATCTTGTCGATTACTTTTAAAATAGTAACCGACAAATATGCTGAAAATAAAATTCTTGCCGATTACTTTTGAAAAAGTAACCGACAAATATGCTGAAAATAAAAATCTTGCCGATTACTTTTGAAATAGTCACCGACCAATATGCTGAAAATAAAAATCTTGCCGATTACTTTTGAAATAGTAACCGACGAATGTGTTGAAAATAAATCATGCTGATTACTTTTGAAATAGTAAACGATGAATATGTTGGAAATAAAAATCTTACCGATTACTTTTGAAATAGTAACCGACGAATGTGTTGAATATAAAGTCTTGCCGATTACTTTTGAAATAGTAACCGACGAATGTGCTAAAAATATAGTCTTGCCGATTAATTCTAAAATAGTAACAGACAAATATGCTAAAAATAAAAATTTTGCTGATTACTTTTGAAATAGTAACCGACGAATGTGCAGAAAATAGATCATGCCGATTACTTTTGAAATAGTAACCGACGAATGTGTTGAATATAAAGTCTTGCCGATTACTTTTGAAATAGTAACCGACAAATGTGCTGAAAATAAATCATGCCAATTACTATTGAAATAGTAACCGACAAATGTGCTGAAAATAAAAGTCTTGCCGATTACTTTTGAAATAGTAACCTGACGGATGTGCTGAAAATAAATCATGCCGATTACTTTTGAAATAGTCACCGACGAATATGCTGAAAATAAAAATCTTGCCGATTACTTTTGAAATAGTAACCGACAAATGTGCTGAAAATAAATCATGCCAATTACTATTGAAATAGTAACCGACAAATGTGCTGAAAATAAAAGTCTTGCCGATTACTTTTGAAATAGTAACGTGACGAATGTACTGAAAATAAATCATGCCGATTACTTTTGAAATAGTCACCGACGAATATGCTGAAAATAAAAATCTTGCCGATTACTTTTGTAATAGTAACCGACGAATGTGCTGAAAATAAATCATGCCGATTACTTTTGAAATAGTAACCGACGAATGTGCTGAAAATAAATCATGCCGATTACTTTGGAAATAGTAAGTGACGAATATGTTGAAAATAAAAATCTTACCGATTTCTTTTGAAATAGTAACCAACGAATGTGCTTAAAATAAAGTCTTGCCGATAACTTTTGAAATAGTTACCGACGAATATGTGCTGAAAATAAATCTTGCCGATTACTTTTGAAATAGTAACCGACGAATGTGCTGAAAATAAATCATGCCGATTACTTTTGAAATAGTAAGCGACGAATATGTTGAAAATAAAAATCTTACCGATTACCTTTGAAATAGTAACAACGAATATGCTGAAAATAAAGTCTTGCCGATTACTTTTGAAATAGTAACCGACGAATATGTTGAAAATAAAAATCTTGTCGATTACTTTTGAAAAAGTAACCGACAAATATGCTGAAAATAAAAATCTTGCCGATTACTTTTGAAATAGTCACCGACCAATATGCTGAAAATAAAAATCTTGCCGATTACTTTTGAAATAGTAACCGACGAATGTGCTGAAAATAAATCATGCCGATTACTTTCGAAATATTAAGTGACGAACATGTTGAAAATAAAAATCTTACCGATTACTTTTAAAATAGTAACCAACGAATATACTGAAAATAAATCTTGCCGATTACTTTTGAAATAGTAACCGACGAATGTGCTGAAAATAAATCATGCCAATTACTTTGGAAATAGTAAGTGACGAATATGTTGAAAATAAAAATCTTACCGATTACTTTTGAAATAGTAACCAATGAATGTGCTTAAAATAAAGTCTTGCCGATAACTTTTGAAATAGTAACCGACGAATATGTGCTGAAAATAAATCTTGCCGATTACTTTTGAAATAGTAACCGACGAATGTGCTGAAAATAAATCATGCTGATTACTTTTGAAATAGTAAGCGACGAATATGTTGAAAATAAAAATCTTACCGATTACTTTTGAAATAGTAACCAACGAATGTGCTTAAAATAAAGTCTTGCCGATAACTTTTGAAATAGTAACCGACGAATATGTGCTGAAAATAAATCTTGCCGATTACTTTTGAAATAGTAACCGACGAATGTGCTGAAAATAAATCATGCCGATTACTTTTGAAATAGTAAGCGACGAATATGTTGAAAATAAAAATCTTACCGATTACTTTTGAAATAGTAACCAACGAATGTGCTTAAAATAAAGTCTTGCCGATAACTTTTGAAATAGTAACCGACGAATATGTGCTGAAAATAAATCTTGCCGATTACTTTTGAAATAGTAACCGACGAATGTGCTGAAAATAAATCATGCCGATTACTTTTGAAATAGTAAGCGACGAATATGTTGAAAATAAAAATCTTACCGATTACTTTTGAAATAGTAACAACGAATATGCTGAAAATAAAGTCTTGCCGATTACTTTTGAAATAGTAACCGACGAATATGTTGAAAATAAAAATCTTGTCGATTACTTTTAAAATAGTAACCGACAAATATGCTGAAAATAAAATTCTTGCCGATTACTTTTGAAAAAGTAACCGACAAATATGCTGAAAATAAAAATCTTGCCGATTACTTTTGAAATAGTCACCGACCAATATGCTGAAAATAAAAATCTTGCCGATTACTTTTGAAATAGTAACCGACGAATGTGTTGAAAATAAATCATGCTGATTACTTTTGAAATAGTAAACGATGAATATGTTGGAAATAAAAATCTTACCGATTACTTTTGAAATAGTAACCGACGAATGTGTTGAATATAAAGTCTTGCCGATTACTTTTGAAATAGTAACCGACGAATGTGCTAAAAATATAGTCTTGCCGATTAATTCTAAAATAGTAACAGACAAATATGCTAAAAATAAAAATTTTGCTGATTACTTTTGAAATAGTAACCGACGAATGTGCAGAAAATAGATCATGCCGATTACTTTTGAAATAGTAACCGACGAATGTGTTGAATATAAAGTCTTGCCGATTACTTTTGAAATAGTAACCGACAAATGTGCTGAAAATAAATCATGCCAATTACTATTGAAATAGTAACCGACAAATGTGCTGAAAATAAAAGTCTTGCCGATTACTTTTGAAATAGTAACCTGACGGATGTGCTGAAAATAAATCATGCCGATTACTTTTGAAATAGTCACCGACGAATATGCTGAAAATAAAAATCTTGCCGATTACTTTTGAAATAGTAACCGACAAATGTGCTGAAAATAAATCATGCCAATTACTATTGAAATAGTAACCGACAAATGTGCTGAAAATAAAAGTCTTGCCGATTACTTTTGAAATAGTAACGTGACGAATGTACTGAAAATAAATCATGCCGATTACTTTTGAAATAGTCACCGACGAATATGCTGAAAATAAAAATCTTGCCGATTACTTTTGTAATAGTAACCGACGAATGTGCTGAAAATAAATCATGCCGATTACTTTTGAAATAGTAACCGACGAATGTGCTGAAAATAAATCATGCCGATTACTTTGGAAATAGTAAGTGACGAATATGTTGAAAATAAAAATCTTACCGATTTCTTTTGAAATAGTAACCAACGAATGTGCTTAAAATAAAGTCTTGCCGATAACTTTTGAAATAGTTACCGACGAATATGTGCTGAAAATAAATCTTGCCGATTACTTTTGAAATAGTAACCGACGAATGTGCTGAAAATAAATCATGCCGATTACTTTTGAAATAGTAAGCGACGAATATGTTGAAAATAAAAATCTTACCGATTACCTTTGAAATAGTAACAACGAATATGCTGAAAATAAAGTCTTGCCGATTACTTTTGAAATAGTAACCGACGAATATGTTGAAAATAAAAATCTTGTCGATTACTTTTGAAAAAGTAACCGACAAATATGCTGAAAATAAAAATCTTGCCGATTACTTTTGAAATAGTCACCGACCAATATGCTGAAAATAAAAATCTTGCCGATTACTTTTGAAATAGTAACCGACGAATGTGCTGAAAATAAATCATGCCGATTACTTTCGAAATATTAAGTGACGAACATGTTGAAAATAAAAATCTTACCGATTACTTTTAAAATAGTAACCAACGAATATACTGAAAATAAATCTTGCCGATTACTTTTGAAATAGTAACCGACGAATGTGCTGAAAATAAATCATGCCAATTACTTTGGAAATAGTAAGTGACGAATATGTTGAAAATAAAAATCTTACCGATTACTTTTGAAATAGTAACCAATGAATGTGCTTAAAATAAAGTCTTGCCGATAACTTTTGAAATAGTAACCGACGAATATGTGCTGAAAATAAATCTTGCCGATTACTTTTGAAATAGTAACCGACGAATGTGCTGAAAATAAATCATGCTGATTACTTTTGAAATAGTAAGCGACGAATATGTTGAAAATAAAAATCTTACCGATTACTTTTGAAATAGTAACCAACGAATGTGCTTAAAATAAAGTCTTGCCGATAACTTTTGAAATAGTAACCGACGAATATGTGCTGAAAATAAATCTTGCCGATTACTTTTGAAATAGTAACCGACGAATGTGCTGAAAATAAATCATGCCGATTACTTTTGAAATAGTAAGCGACGAATATGTTGAAAATAAAAATCTTACCGATTACTTTTGAAATAGTAACAACGAATATGCTGAAAATAAAGTCTTGCCGATTACTTTTGAAATAGTAACCGACGAATATGTTGAAAATAAAAATCTTGTCGATTACTTTTAAAATAGTAACCGACAAATATGCTGAAAATAAAATTCTTGCCGATTACTTTTGAAAAAGTAACCGACAAATATGCTGAAAATAAAAATCTTGCCGATTACTTTTGAAATAGTCACCGACCAATATGCTGAAAATAAAAATCTTGCCGATTACTTTTGAAATAGTAACCGACGAATGTGTTGAAAATAAATCATGCTGATTACTTTTGAAATAGTAAACGATGAATATGTTGGAAATAAAAATCTTACCGATTACTTTTGAAATAGTAACCGACGAATGTGTTGAATATAAAGTCTTGCCGATTACTTTTGAAATAGTAACCGACGAATGTGCTAAAAATATAGTCTTGCCGATTAATTCTAAAATAGTAACAGACAATTATGCTAAAAATAAAAATTTTGCTGATTACTTTTGAAATAGTAACCGACGAATGTGCAGAAAATAGATCATGCCGATTACTTTTGAAATAGTAACCGACGAATGTGTTGAATATAAAGTCTTGCCGATTACTTTTGAAATAGTAACCGACAAATGTGCTGAAAATAAATCATGCCAATTACTATTGAAATAGTAACCGACAAATGTGCTGAAAATAAAAGTCTTGCCGATTACTTTTGAAATAGTAACCTGACGAATGTGCTGAAAATAAATCATGCCGATTACTTTTGAAATAGTCACCGACGAATATGCTGAAAATAAAAATCTTGCCGATTACTTTTGTAATAGTAACCGACGAATGTGCTGAAAATAAATCATGCCGATTACTTTCGAAATAGTAAGCGACGAACATGTTGAAAATAAAAATCTTTCCGATTACTTTTAAAATAGTAACAAACGAATATACTGAAAATAAATCTTGCCGATTACTTTTGAAATAGTAACCGACGAATGTGCTGAAAATAAATCATGCCGATTACTTTTGAAATAGTAAGCGACGAATATGTTGAAAATAAAAATCTTACCGATTACCTTTGAAATAGTAACAACGAATATGCTGAAAATAAAGTCTTGCCGATTACTTTTGAAATAGTAACCGACGAATATGTTGAAAATAAAAATCTTGTCGATTACTTTTGAAAAAGTAACCGACAAATATGCTGAAAATAAAAATCTTGCCGATTACTTTTGAAATAGTCACCGACCAATATGCTGAAAATAAAAATCTTGCCGATTACTTTTGAAATAGTAACCGACGAATGTGCTGAAAATAAATCATGCCGATTACTTTCGAAATATTAAGTGACGAACATGTTGAAAATAAAAATCTTACCGATTACTTTTAAAATAGTAACCAACGAATATACTGAAAATAAATCTTGCCGATTACTTTTGAAATAGTAACCGACGAATGTGCTGAAAATAAATCATGCGAATTACTTTGGAAATAGTAAGTGACGAATATGTTGAAAATAAAAATCTTACCGATTACTTTTGAAATAGTAACCAATGAATGTGCTTAAAATAAAGTCTTGCCGATAACTTTTGAAATAGTAACCGACGAATATGTGCTGAAAATAAATCTTGCCGATTACTTTTGAAATAGTAACCGACGAATGTGCTGAAAATAAATCATGCTGATTACTTTTGAAATAGTAAGCGACGAATATGTTGAAAATAAAAATCTTACCGATTACTTTTGAAATAGTAACCAACGAATGTGCTTAAAATAAAGTCTTGCCGATAACTTTTGAAATAGTAACCGACGAATATGTGCTGAAAATAATTCTTGCCGATTACTTTTGAAATAGTAACCGACAAATGTGCTGAAAATAAATCATGCCAATTACTATTGAAATAGTAACCGACAAATGTGCTGAAAATAAAAGTCTTGCCGATTACTTTTGAAATAGTAACCTGACGAATGTGCTGAAAATAAATCATGCCGATTACTTTTGAAATAGTCACCGACGAATATGCTGAAAATAAAAATCTTGCCGATTACTTTTGAAATAGTAACCGACGAATGTGCTGAAAATAAATCATGCCGATTACTTTCGAAATAGTAAGTGACGAACATGTTGAAAATAAAAATCTTACCGATTACTTTTAAAATAGTAACCAACGAATATACTGAAAATAAATCTTGCCGATTACTTTTGAAATAGTAACCGACGAATGTGCTGAAAATAAATCATGCCGATTACTTTGGAAGTAGTAAGTGACGAATATGTTGAAAATAAAAATCTTACCGATTACTTTTGAAATAGTAACCAACGAATGTGCTTAAAATAAAGTCTTGCCGATAACTTTTGAAATAGTAACCGACGAATATGTGCTGAAAATAAATCTTGCCGATTACTTTTGAAATAGTAACCGACGAATGTGCTGAAAATAAATCATGCCGATTACTTTTGAAATAGTAAGCGACGAATATGTTGAAAATAAAAATCTTACCGATTACTTTTGAAATAGTAACAACGTATATGCTGAAAATAAAGTCTTGCCGATTACTTTTGAAATAGTAACCGACGAATATGTTGAAAATAAAAATCTTGTCGATTACTTTTAAAATAGTAACCGACAAATATGCTGAAAATAAAATTCTTGCCGATTACTTTTGAAAAAGTAACCGACAAATATGCTGAAAATAAAAATCTTGCCGATTACTTTTGAAATAGTCACCGACCAATATGCTGAAAATAAAAATCTTGCCGATTACTTTTGAAATAGTAACCGACGAATGTGTTGAAAATAAATCATGCTGATTACTTTTGAAATAGTAAACGATGAATATGTTGGAAATAAAAATCTTACCGATTACTTTTGAAATAGTAACCGACGAATGTGTTGAATATAAAGTCTTGCCGATTACTTTTCAAATAGTAACCGACGAATGTGCTAAAAATATAGTCTTGCCGATTAATTCTAAAATAGTAACAGACAAATATGCTAAAAATAAAAATTTTGCTGATTACTTTTGAAATAGTAACCGACGAATGTGCAGAAAATAGATCATGCCGATTACTTTTGAAATAGTAACCGACGAATGTGTTGAATATAAAGTCTTGCCGATTACTTTTGAAATAGTAACCGACAAATGTGCTGAAAATAAATCATGCCAATTACTATTGAAATAGTAACCGACAAATGTGCTGAAAATAAAAGTCTTGCCGATTACTTTTGAAATAGTAACCTGACGAATGTGCTGAAAATAAATCATGCCGATTACTTTTGAAATAGTCACCGACGAATATGCTGAAAATAAAAATCTTGCCGATTACTTTTGAAATAGTAACCGACAAATGTGCTGAAAATAAATCATGCCAATTACTATTGAAATAGTAACCGACAAATGTGCTGAAAATAAAAGTCTTGCCGATTACTTTTGAAATAGTAACGTGACGAATGTACTGAAAATAAATCATGCCGATTACTTTTGAAATAGTCACCGACGAATATGCTGAAAATAAAAATCTTGCCGATTACTTTTGTAATAGTAACCGACGAATGTGCTGAAAATAAATCATGCCGATTACTTTCGAAATAGTAAGCGACGAACATGTTGAAAATAAAAATCTTTCCGATTACTTTTAAAATAGTAACAAACGAATATACTGAAAATAAATCTTGCCGATTACTTTTGAAATAGTAACCGACGAATGTGCTGAAAATAAATCATGCCGATTACTTTGGAAATAGTAAGTGACGAATATGTTGAAAATAAAAATCTTACCGATTTCTTTTGAAATAGTAACCAACGAATGTGCTGAAAATAAATCTTGCCGATTACTTTTGAAATAGTAACCGACGAATGTGCTGAAAATAAATCATGCCGATTACTTTTGAAATAGTAAGCGACGAATATGTTGAAAATAAAAATCTTACCGATTACCTTTGAAATAGTAACAACGAATATGCTGAAAATAAAGTCTTGCCGATTACTTTTGAAATAGTAACCGACGAATATGTTGAAAATAAAAATCTTGTCGATTACTTTTGAAAAAGTAACCGACAAATATGCTGAAAATAAAAATCTTGCCGATTACTTTTGAAATAGTCACCGACCAATATGCTGAAAATAAAAATCTTGCCGATTACTTTTGAAATAGTAACCGACGAATGTGCTGAAAATAAATCATGCCGATTACTTTCGAAATATTAAGTGACGAACATGTTGAAAATAAAAATCTTACCGATTACTTTTAAAATAGTAACCAACGAATATACTGAAAATAAATCTTGCCGATTACTTTTGAAATAGTAACCGACGAATGTGCTGAAAATAAATCATGCCAATTACTTTGGAAATAGTAAGTGACGAATATGTTGAAAATAAAAATCTTACCGATTACTTTTGAAATAGTAACCAATGAATGTGCTTAAAATAAAGTCTTGCCGATAACTTTTGAAATAGTAACCGACGAATATGTGCTGAAAATAAATCTTGCCGATTACTTTTGAAATAGTAACCGACGAATGTGCTGAAAATAAATCATGCTGATTACTTTTGAAATAGTAAGCGACGAATATGTTGAAAATAAAAATCTTACCGATTACTTTTGAAATAGTAACCAACGAATGTGCTTAAAATAAAGTCTTGCCGATAACTTTTGAAATAGTAACCGACGAATATGTGCTGAAAATAAATCTTGCCGATTACTTTTGAAATAGTAACCTGACGAATGTGCTGAAAATAAATCATGCCGATTACTTTTGAAATAGTCACCGACGAATATGCTGAAAATAAAAATCTTGCCGATTACTTTTGAAATAGTAACCGACAAATGTGCTGAAAATAAATCATGCCAATTACTATTGAAATAGTAACCGACAAATGTGCTGAAAATAAAAGTCTTGCCGATTACTTTTGAAATAGTAACGTGACGAATGTACTGAAAATAAATCATGCCGATTACTTTTGAAATAGTCACCGACGAATATGCTGAAAATAAAAATCTTGCCGATTACTTTTGTAATAGTAACCGACGAATGTGCTGAAAATAAATCATGCCGATTACTTTCGAAATAGTAAGCGACGAACATGTTGAAAATAAAAATCTTTCCGATTACTTTTAAAATAGTAACAAACGAATATACTGAAAATAAATCTTGCCGATTACTTTTGAAATAGTAACCGACGAATGTGCTGAAAATAAATCATGCCGATTACTTTGGAAATAGTAAGTGACGAATATGTTGAAAATAAAAATCTTACCGATTTCTTTTGAAATAGTAACCAACGAATGTGCTGAAAATAAATCTTGCCGATTACTTTTGAAATAGTAACCGACGAATGTGCTGAAAATAAATCATGCCGATTACTTTTGAAATAGTAAGCGACGAATATGTTGAAAATAAAAATCTTACCGATTACCTTTGAAATAGTAACAACGAATATGCTGAAAATAAAGTCTTGCCGATTACTTTTGAAATAGTAACCGACGAATATGTTGAAAATAAAAATCTTGTCGATTACTTTTGAAAAAGTAACCGACAAATATGCTGAAAATAAAAATCTTGCCGATTACTTTTGAAATAGTCACCGACCAATATGCTGAAAATAAAAATCTTGCCGATTACTTTTGAAATAGTAACCGACGAATGTGCTGAAAATAAATCATGCCGATTACTTTCGAAATATTAAGTGACGAACATGTTGAAAATAAAAATCTTACCGATTACTTTTAAAATAGTAACCAACGAATATACTGAAAATAAATCTTGCCGATTACTTTTGAAATAGTAACCGACGAATGTGCTGAAAATAAATCATGCCAATTACTTTGGAAATAGTAAGTGACGAATATGTTGAAAATAAAAATCTTACCGATTACTTTTGAAATAGTAACCAATGAATGTGCTTAAAATAAAGTCTTGCCGATAACTTTTGAAATAGTAACCGACGAATATGTGCTGAAAATAAATCTTGCCGATTACTTTTGAAATAGTAACCGACGAATGTGCTGAAAATAAATCATGCTGATTACTTTTGAAATAGTAAGCGACGAATATGTTGAAAATAAAAATCTTACCGATTACTTTTGAAATAGTAACCAACGAATGTGCTTAAAATAAAGTCTTGCCGATAACTTTTGAAATAGTAACCGACGAATATGTGCTGAAAATAAATCTTGCCGATTACTTTTGAAATAGTAACCGACGAATGTGCTGAAAATAAATCATGCCGATTACTTTTGAAATAGTAAGCGACGAATATGTTGAAAATAAAAATCTTACCGATTACTTTTGAAATAGTAACCAACGAATGTGCTTAAAATAAAGTCTTGCCGATAACTTTTGAAATAGTAACCGACGAATATGTGCTGAAAATAAATCTTGCCGATTACTTTTGAAATAGTAACCGACGAATGTGCTGAAAATAAATCATGCCGATTACTTTTGAAATAGTAAGCGACGAATATGTTGAAAATAAAAATCTTACCGATTACTTTTGAAATAGTAACAACGAATATGCTGAAAATAAAGTCTTGCCGATTACTTTTGAAATAGTAACCGACGAATATGTTGAAAATAAAAATCTTGTCGATTACTTTTAAAATAGTAACCGACAAATATGCTGAAAATAAAATTCTTGCCGATTACTTTTGAAAAAGTAACCGACAAATATGCTGAAAATAAAAATCTTGCCGATTACTTTTGAAATAGTCACCGACCAATATGCTGAAAATAAAAATCTTGCCGATTACTTTTGAAATAGTAACCGACGAATGTGTTGAAAATAAATCATGCTGATTACTTTTGAAATAGTAAACGATGAATATGTTGGAAATAAAAATCTTACCGATTACTTTTGAAATAGTAACCGACGAATGTGTTGAATATAAAGTCTTGCCGATTACTTTTGAAATAGTAACCGACGAATGTGCTAAAAATATAGTCTTGCCGATTAATTCTAAAATAGTAACAGACAAATATGCTAAAAATAAAAATTTTGCTGATTACTTTTGAAATAGTAACCGACGAATGTGCAGAAAATAGATCATGCCGATTACTTTTGAAATAGTAACCGACGAATGTGTTGAATATAAAGTCTTGCCGATTACTTTTGAAATAGTAACCGACAAATGTGCTGAAAATAAATCATGCCAATTACTATTGAAATAGTAACCGACAAATGTGCTGAAAATAAAAGTCTTGCCGATTACTTTTGAAATAGTAACCTGACGGATGTGCTGAAAATAAATCATGCCGATTACTTTTGAAATAGTCACCGACGAATATGCTGAAAATAAAAATCTTGCCGATTACTTTTGAAATAGTAACCGACAAATGTGCTGAAAATAAATCATGCCAATTACTATTGAAATAGTAACCGACAAATGTGCTGAAAATAAAAGTCTTGCCGATTACTTTTGAAATAGTAACGTGACGAATGTACTGAAAATAAATCATGCCGATTACTTTTGAAATAGTCACCGACGAATATGCTGAAAATAAAAATCTTGCCGATTACTTTTGTAATAGTAACCGACGAATGTGCTGAAAATAAATCATGCCGATTACTTTTGAAATAGTAACCGACGAATGTGCTGAAAATAAATCATGCCGATTACTTTGGAAATAGTAAGTGACGAATATGTTGAAAATAAAAATCTTACCGATTTCTTTTGAAATAGTAACCAACGAATGTGCTTAAAATAAAGTCTTGCCGATAACTTTTGAAATAGTTACCGACGAATATGTGCTGAAAATAAATCTTGCCGATTACTTTTGAAATAGTAACCGACGAATGTGCTGAAAATAAATCATGCCGATTACTTTTGAAATAGTAAGCGACGAATATGTTGAAAATAAAAATCTTACCGATTACCTTTGAAATAGTAACAACGAATATGCTGAAAATAAAGTCTTGCCGATTACTTTTGAAATAGTAACCGACGAATATGTTGAAAATAAAAATCTTGTCGATTACTTTTGAAAAAGTAACCGACAAATATGCTGAAAATAAAAATCTTGCCGATTACTTTTGAAATAGTCACCGACCAATATGCTGAAAATAAAAATCTTGCCGATTACTTTTGAAATAGTAACCGACGAATGTGCTGAAAATAAATCATGCCGATTACTTTCGAAATATTAAGTGACGAACATGTTGAAAATAAAAATCTTACCGATTACTTTTAAAATAGTAACCAACGAATATACTGAAAATAAATCTTGCCGATTACTTTTGAAATAGTAACCGACGAATGTGCTGAAAATAAATCATGCCAATTACTTTGGAAATAGTAAGTGACGAATATGTTGAAAATAAAAATCTTACCGATTACTTTTGAAATAGTAACCAATGAATGTGCTTAAAATAAAGTCTTGCCGATAACTTTTGAAATAGTAACCGACGAATATGTGCTGAAAATAAATCTTGCCGATTACTTTTGAAATAGTAACCGACGAATGTGCTGAAAATAAATCATGCTGATTACTTTTGAAATAGTAAGCGACGAATATGTTGAAAATAAAAATCTTACCGATTACTTTTGAAATAGTAACCAACGAATGTGCTTAAAATAAAGTCTTGCCGATAACTTTTGAAATAGTAACCGACGAATATGTGCTGAAAATAAATCTTGCCGATTACTTTTGAAATAGTAACCGACGAATGTGCTGAAAATAAATCATGCCGATTACTTTTGAAATAGTAAGCGACGAATATGTTGAAAATAAAAATCTTACCGATTACTTTTGAAATAGTAACAACGAATATGCTGAAAATAAAGTCTTGCCGATTACTTTTGAAATAGTAACCGACGAATATGTTGAAAATAAAAATCTTGTCGATTACTTTTAAAATAGTAACCGACAAATATGCTGAAAATAAAATTCTTGCCGATTACTTTTGAAAAAGTAACCGACAAATATGCTGAAAATAAAAATCTTGCCGATTACTTTTGAAATAGTCACCGACCAATATGCTGAAAATAAAAATCTTGCCGATTACTTTTGAAATAGTAACCGACGAATGTGTTGAAAATAAATCATGCTGATTACTTTTGAAATAGTAAACGATGAATATGTTGGAAATAAAAATCTTACCGATTACTTTTGAAATAGTAACCGACGAATGTGTTGAATATAAAGTCTTGCCGATTACTTTTGAAATAGTAACCGACGAATGTGCTAAAAATATAGTCTTGCCGATTAATTCTAAAATAGTAACAGACAATTATGCTAAAAATAAAAATTTTGCTGATTACTTTTGAAATAGTAACCGACGAATGTGCAGAAAATAGATCATGCCGATTACTTTTGAAATAGTAACCGACGAATGTGTTGAATATAAAGTCTTGCCGATTACTTTTGAAATAGTAACCGACAAATGTGCTGAAAATAAATCATGCCAATTACTATTGAAATAGTAACCGACAAATGTGCTGAAAATAAAAGTCTTGCCGATTACTTTTGAAATAGTAACCTGACGAATGTGCTGAAAATAAATCATGCCGATTACTTTTGAAATAGTCACCGACGAATATGCTGAAAATAAAAATCTTGCCGATTACTTTTGAAATAGTAACCGACAAATGTGCTGAAAATAAATCATGCCAATTACTATTGAAATAGTAACCGACAAATGTGCTGAAAATAAAAGTCTTGCCGATTACTTTTGAAATAGTAACGTGACGAATGTACTGAAAATAAATCATGCCGATTACTTTTGAAATAGTCACCGACGAATATGCTGAAAATAAAAATCTTGCCGATTACTTTTGTAATAGTAACCGACGAATGTGCTGAAAATAAATCATGCCGATTACTTTCGAAATAGTAAGCGACGAACATGTTGAAAATAAAAATCTTTCCGATTACTTTTAAAATAGTAACAAACGAATATACTGAAAATAAATCTTGCCGATTACTTTTGAAATAGTAACCGACGAATGTGCTGAAAATAAATCATGCCGATTACTTTGGAAATAGTAAGTGACGAATATGTTGAAAATAAAAATCTTACCGATTTCTTTTGAAATAGTAACCAACGAATGTGCTTAAAATAAAGTCTTGCCGATAACTTTTGAAATAGTAACCGACGAATATGTGCTGAAAATAAATCTTGCCGATTACTTTTGAAATAGTAACCGACGAATGTGCTGAAAATAAATCATGCCGATTACTTTTGAAATAGTAAGCGACGAATATGTTGAAAATAAAAATCTTACCGATTACCTTTGAAATAGTAACAACGAATATGCTGAAAATAAAGTCTTGCCGATTACTTTTGAAATAGTAACCGACGAATATGTTGAAAATAAAAATCTTGTCGATTACTTTTGAAAAAGTAACCGACAAATATGCTGAAAATAAAAATCTTGCCGATTACTTTTGAAATAGTCACCGACCAATATGCTGAAAATAAAAATCTTGCCGATTACTTTTGAAATAGTAACCGACGAATGTGCTGAAAATAAATCATGCCGATTACTTTCGAAATATTAAGTGACGAACATGTTGAAAATAAAAATCTTACCGATTACTTTTAAAATAGTAACCAACGAATATACTGAAAATAAATCTTGCCGATTACTTTTGAAATAGTAACCGACGAATGTGCTGAAAATAAATCATGCCAATTACTTTGGAAATAGTAAGTGACGAATATGTTGAAAATAAAAATCTTACCGATTACTTTTGAAATAGTAACCAATGAATGTGCTTAAAATAAAGTCTTGCCGATAACTTTTGAAATAGTAACCGACGAATATGTGCTGAAAATAAATCTTGCCGATTACTTTTGAAATAGTAACCGACGAATGTGCTGAAAATAAATCATGCTGATTACTTTTGAAATAGTAAGCGACGAATATGTTGAAAATAAAAATCTTACCGATTACTTTTGAAATAGTAACCAACGAATGTGCTTAAAATAAAGTCTTGCCGATAACTTTTGAAATAGTAACCGACGAATATGTGCTGAAAATAAATCTTGCCGATTACTTTTGAAATAGTAACCGACAAATGTGCTGAAAATAAATCATGCCAATTACTATTGAAATAGTAACCGACAAATGTGCTGAAAATAAAAGTCTTGCCGATTACTTTTGAAATAGTAACCTGACGAATGTGCTGAAAATAAATCATGCCGATTACTTTTGAAATAGTCACCGACGAATATGCTGAAAATAAAAATCTTGCCGATTACTTTTGAAATAGTAACCGACGAATGTGCTGAAAATAAATCATGCCGATTACTTTCGAAATAGTAAGTGACGAACATGTTGAAAATAAAAATCTTACCGATTACTTTTAAAATAGTAACCAACGAATATACTGAAAATAAATCTTGCCGATTACTTTTGAAATAGTAACCGACGAATGTGCTGAAAATAAATCATGCCGATTACTTTGGAAGTAGTAAGTGACGAATATGTTGAAAATAAAAATCTTACCGATTACTTTTGAAATAGTAACCAACGAATGTGCTTAAAATAAAGTCTTGCCGATAACTTTTGAAATAGTAACCGACGAATATGTGCTGAAAATAAATCTTGCCGATTACTTTTGAAATAGTAACCGACGAATGTGCTGAAAATAAATCATGCCGATTACTTTTGAAATAGTAAGCGACGAATATGTTGAAAATAAAAATCTTACCGATTACCTTTGAAATAGTAACAACGAATATGCTGAAAATAAAGTCTTGCCGATTACTTTTGAAATAGTAACCGACGAATATGTTGAAAATAAAAATCTTGTCGATTACTTTTGAAAAAGTAACCGACAAATATGCTGAAAATAAAAATCTTGCCGATTACTTTTGAAATAGTCACCGACCAATATGCTGAAAATAAAAATCTTGCCGATTACTTTTGAAATAGTAACCGACGAATGTGCTGAAAATAAATCATGCCGATTACTTTCGAAATATTAAGTGACGAACATGTTGAAAATAAAAATCTTACCGATTACTTTTAAAATAGTAACCAACGAATATACTGAAAATAAATCTTGCCGATTACTTTTGAAATAGTAACCGACGAATGTGCTGAAAATAAATCATGCCAATTACTTTGGAAATAGTAAGTGACGAATATGTTGAAAATAAAAATCTTACCGATTACTTTTGAAATAGTAACCAATGAATGTGCTTAAAATAAAGTCTTGCCGATAACTTTTGAAATAGTAACCGACGAATATGTGCTGAAAATAAATCTTGCCGATTACTTTTGAAATAGTAACCGACGAATGTGCTGAAAATAAATCATGCTGATTACTTTTGAAATAGTAAGCGACGAATATGTTGAAAATAAAAATCTTACCGATTACTTTTGAAATAGTAACCAACGAATGTGCTTAAAATAAAGTCTTGCCGATAACTTTTGAAATAGTAACCGACGAATATGTGCTGAAAATAAATCTTGCCGATTACTTTTGAAATAGTAACCGACAAATGTGCTGAAAATAAATCATGCCAATTACTATTGAAATAGTAACCGACAAATGTGCTGAAAATAAAAGTCTTGCCGATTACTTTTGAAATAGTAACCTGACGAATGTGCTGAAAATAAATCATGCCGATTACTTTTGAAATAGTCACCGACGAATATGCTGAAAATAAAAATCTTGCCGATTACTTTTGAAATAGTAACCGACGAATGTGCTGAAAATAAATCATGCCGATTACTTTCGAAATAGTAAGTGACGAACATGTTGAAAATAAAAATCTTACCGATTACTTTTAAAATAGTAACCAACGAATATACTGAAAATAAATCTTGCCGATTACTTTTGAAATAGTAACCGACGAATGTGCTGAAAATAAATCATGCCGATTACTTTGGAAGTAGTAAGTGACGAATATGTTGAAAATAAAAATCTTACCGATTACTTTTGAAATAGTAACCAACGAATGTGCTTAAAATAAAGTCTTGCCGATAACTTTTGAAATAGTAACCGACGAATATGTGCTGAAAATAAATCTTGCCGATTACTTTTGAAATAGTAACCGACGAATGTGCTGAAAATAAATCATGCCGATTACTTTTGAAATAGTAAGCGACGAATATGTTGAAAATAAAAATCTTACCGATTACTTTTGAAATAGTAACAACGTATATGCTGAAAATAAAGTCTTGCCGATTACTTTTGAAATAGTAACCGACGAATATGTTGAAAATAAAAATCTTGTCGATTACTTTTAAAATAGTAACCGACAAATATGCTGAAAATAAAATTCTTGCCGATTACTTTTGAAAAAGTAACCGACAAATATGCTGAAAATAAAAATCTTGCCGATTACTTTTGAAATAGTCACCGACCAATATGCTGAAAATAAAAATCTTGCCGATTACTTTTGAAATAGTAACCGACGAATGTGTTGAAAATAAATCATGCTGATTACTTTTGAAATAGTAAACAATGAATATGTTGGAAATAAAAATCTTACCGATTACTTTTGAAATAGTAACCGACGAATGTGTTGAATATAAAGTCTTGCCGATTACTTTTCAAATAGTAACCGACGAATGTGCTAAAAATATAGTCTTGCCGATTAATTCTAAAATAGTAACAGACAAATATGCTAAAAATAAAAATTTTGCTGATTACTTTTGAAATAGTAACCGACGAATGTGCAGAAAATAGATCATGCCGATTACTTTTGAAATAGTAACCGACGAATGTGTTGAATATAAAGTCTTGCCGATTACTTTTGAAATAGTAACCGACAAATGTGCTGAAAATAAATCATGCCAATTACTATTGAAATAGTAACCGACAAATGTGCTGAAAATAAAAGTCTTGCCGATTACTTTTGAAATAGTAACCTGACGAATGTGCTGAAAATAAATCATGCCGATTACTTTTGAAATAGTCACCGACGAATATGCTGAAAATAAAAATCTTGCCGATTACTTTTGAAATAGTAACCGACAAATGTGCTGAAAATAAATCATGCCAATTACTATTGAAATAGTAACCGACAAATGTGCTGAAAATAAAAGTCTTGCCGATTACTTTTGAAATAGTAACGTGACGAATGTACTGAAAATAAATCATGCCGATTACTTTTGAAATAGTCACCGACGAATATGCTGAAAATAAAAATCTTGCCGATTACTTTTGTAATAGTAACCGACGAATGTGCTGAAAATAAATCATGCCGATTACTTTCGAAATAGTAAGCGACGAACATGTTGAAAATAAAAATCTTTCCGATTACTTTTAAAATAGTAACAAACGAATATACTGAAAATAAATCTTGCCGATTACTTTTGAAATAGTAACCGACGAATGTGCTGAAAATAAATCATGCCGATTACTTTGGAAATAGTAAGTGACGAATATGTTGAAAATAAAAATCTTACCGATTTCTTTTGAAATAGTAACCAACGAATGTGCTGAAAATAAATCTTGCCGATTACTTTTGAAATAGTAACCGACGAATGTGCTGAAAATAAATCATGCCGATTACTTTTGAAATAGTAAGCGACGAATATGTTGAAAATAAAAATCTTACCGATTACTTTTGAAATAGTAACAACGAATATGCTGAAAATAAAGTCTTGCCGATTACTTTTGAAATAGTAACCGACGAATATGTTGAAAATAAAAATCTTGTCGATTACTTTTGAAAAAGTAACCGACAAATATGCTGAAAATAAAATTCTTGCCGATTACTTTTGAAAAAGTAACCGACAAATATGCTGAAAATAAAAATCTTGCCGATTACTTTTGAAATAGTCACCGACCAATATGCTGAAAATAAAAATCTTGCCGATTACTTTTGAAATAGTAACCGACGAATGTGTTGAAAATAAATCATGCTGATTACTTTTGAAATAGTAAACGATGAATATGTTGGAAATAAAAATCTTACCGATTACTTTTGAAATAGTAACCGACGAATGTGTTGAATATAAAGTCTTGCCGATTACTTTTGAAATAGTAACCGACGAATGTGCTAAAAATATAGTCTTGCCGATTAATTCTAAAATAGTAACAGACAATTATGCTAAAAATAAAAATTTTGCTGATTACTTTTGAAATAGTAACCGACGAATGTGCAGAAAATAGATCATGCCGATTACTTTTGAAATAGTAACCGACGAATGTGTTGAATATAAAGTCTTGCCGATTACTTTTGAAATAGTAACCGACAAATGTGCTGAAAATAAATCATGCCAATTACTATTGAAATAGTAACCGACAAATGTGCTGAAAATAAAAGTCTTGCCGATTACTTTTGAAATAGTAACGTGACGAATGTACTGAAAATAAATCATGCCGATTACTTTTGAAATAGTCACCGACGAATATGCTGAAAATAAAAATCTTGCCGATTACTTTTGTAATAGTAACCGACGAATGTGCTGAAAATAAATCATGCCGATTACTTTCGAAATAGTAAGCGACGAACATGTTGAAAATAAAAATCTTTCCGATTACTTTTAAAATAGTAACAAACGAATATACTGAAAATAAATCTTGCCGATTACTTTTGAAATAGTAACCGACGAATGTGCTGAAAATAAATCATGCCGATTACTTTGGAAATAGTAAGTGACGAATATGTTGAAAATAAAAATCTTACCGATTTCTTTTGAAATAGTAACCAACGAATGTGCTGAAAATAAATCTTGCCGATTACTTTTGAAATAGTAACCGACGAATGTGCTGAAAATAAATCATGCCGATTACTTTTGAAATAGTAAGCGACGAATATGTTGAAAATAAAAATCTTACCGATTACTTTTGAAATAGTAACAACGAATATGCTGAAAATAAAGTCTTGCCGATTACTTTTGAAATAGTAACCGACGAATATGTTGAAAATAAAAATCTTGTCGATTACTTTTGAAAAAGTAACCGACAAATATGCTGAAAATAAAATTCTTGCCGATTACTTTTGAAAAAGTAACCGACAAATATGCTGAAAATAAAAATCTTGCCGATTACTTTTGAAATAGTCACCGACCAATATGCTGAAAATAAAAATCTTGCCGATTACTTTTGAAATAGTAACCGACGAATGTGTTGAAAATAAATCATGCTGATTACTTTTGAAATAGTAAACGATGAATATGTTGGAAATAAAAATCTTACCGATTACTTTTGAAATAGTAACCGACGAATGTGTTGAATATAAAGTCTTGCCGATTACTTTTGAAATAGTAACCGACGAATGTGCTAAAAATATAGTCTTGCCGATTAATTCTAAAATAGTAACAGACAATTATGCTAAAAATAAAAATTTTGCTGATTACTTTTGAAATAGTAACCGACGAATGTGCAGAAAATAGATCATGCCGATTACTTTTGAAATAGTAACCGACGAATGTGTTGAATATAAAGTCTTGCCGATTACTTTTGAAATAGTAACCGACAAATGTGCTGAAAATAAATCATGCCAATTACTATTGAAATAGTAACCGACAAATGTGCTGAAAATAAAAGTCTTGCCGATTACTTTTGAAATAGTAACCTGACGAATGTGCTGAAAATAAATCATGCCGATTACTTTTGAAATAGTCACCGACGAATATGCTGAAAATAAAAATCTTGCCGATTACTTTTGAAATAGTAACCGACAAATGTGCTGAAAATAAATCATGCCAATTACTATTGAAATAGTAACCGACAAATGTGCTGAAAATAAAAGTCTTGCCGATTACTTTTGAAATAGTAACGTGACGAATGTACTGAAAATAAATCATGCCGATTACTTTTGAAATAGTCACCGACGAATATGCTGAAAATAAAAATCTTGCCGATTACTTTTGTAATAGTAACCGACGAATGTGCTGAAAATAAATCATGCCGATTACTTTCGAAATAGTAAGCGACGAACATGTTGAAAATAAAAATCTTTCCGATTACTTTTAAAATAGTAACAAACGAATATACTGAAAATAAATCTTGCCGATTACTATTGAAATAGTAACCGACGAATGTGCTGAAAATAAATCATGCCGATTACTTTGGAAATAGTAAGTGACGAATATGTTGAAAATAAAAATCTTACCGATTTCTTTTGAAATAGTAACCAACGAATGTGCTTAAAATAAAGTCTTGCCGATATCTTTTGAAATAGTAACCGACGAATATGTGCTGAAAATAAATCTTGCCGATTACTTTTGAAATAGTAACCGACGAATGTGCTGAAAATAAATCATGCCGATTACTTTTGAAATAGTAAGCGACGAATATGTTGAAAATAAAAATCTTACCGATTACCTTTGAAATAGTAACAACGAATATGCTGAAAATAAAGTCTTGCCGATTACTTTTGAAATAGTAACCGACGAATATGTTGAAAATAAAAATCTTGTCGATTACTTTTGAAAAAGTAACCGACAAATATGCTGAAAATAAAAATCTTGCCGATTACTTTTGAAATAGTCACCGACCAATATGCTGAAAATAAAAATCTTGCCGATTACTTTTGAAATAGTAACCGACGAATGTGCTGAAAATAAATCATGCCGATTACTTTCGAAATATTAAGTGACGAACATGTTGAAAATAAAAATCTTACCGATTACTTTTAAAATAGTAACCAACGAATATACTGAAAATAAATCTTGCCGATTACTTTTGAAATAGTAACCGACGAATGTGCTGAAAATAAATCATGCCAATTACTTTGGAAATAGTAAGTGACGAATATGTTGAAAATAAAAATCTTACCGATTACTTTTGAAATAGTAACCAATGAATGTGCTTAAAATAAAGTCTTGCCGATAACTTTTGAAATAGTAACCGACGAATATGTGCTGAAAATAAATCTTGCCGATTACTTTTGAAATAGTAACCGACGAATGTGCTGAAAATAAATCATGCTGATTACTTTTGAAATAGTAAGCGACGAATATGTTGAAAATAAAAATCTTACCGATTACTTTTGAAATAGTAACCAACGAATGTGCTTAAAATAAAGTCTTGCCGATAACTTTTGAAATAGTAACCGACGAATATGTGCTGAAAATAAATCTTGCCGATTACTTTTGAAATAGTAACCGACAAATGTGCTGAAAATAAATCATGCCAATTACTATTGAAATAGTAACCGACAAATGTGCTGAAAATAAAAGTCTTGCCGATTACTTTTGAAATAGTAACCTGACGAATGTGCTGAAAATAAATCATGCCGATTACTTTTGAAATAGTCACCGACGAATATGCTGAAAATAAAAATCTTGCCGATTACTTTTGAAATAGTAACCGACGAATGTGCTGAAAATAAATCATGCCGATTACTTTCGAAATAGTAAGTGACGAACATGTTGAAAATAAAAATCTTACCGATTACTTTTAAAATAGTAACCAACGAATATACTGAAAATAAATCTTGCCGATTACTTTTGAAATAGTAACCGACGAATGTGCTGAAAATAAATCATGCCGATTACTTTGGAAGTAGTAAGTGACGAATATGTTAAAAATAAAAATCTTACCGATTACTTTTGAAATAGTAACCAACGAATGTGCTTAAAATAAAGTCTTGCCGATAACTTTTGAAATAGTAACCGACGAATATGTGCTGAAAATAAATCTTGCCGATTACTTTTGAAATAGTAACCGACGAATGTGCTGAAAATAAATCATGCCGATTACTTTTGAAATAGTAAGCGACGAATATGTTGAAAATAAAAATCTTACCGATTACTTTTGAAATAGTAACAACGAATATGCTGAAAATAAAGTCTTGCCGATTACTTTTGAAATAGTAACCGACGAATATGTTGAAAATAAAAATCTTGTCGATTACTTTTAAAATAGTAACCGACAAATATGCTGAAAATAAAATTCTTGCCGATTACTTTTGAAAAAGTAACCGACAAATATGCTGAAAATAAAAATCTTGCCGATTACTTTTGAAATAGTCACCGACCAATATGCTGAAAATAAAAATCTTGCCGATTACTTTTGAAATAGTAACCGACGAATGTGTTGAAAATAAATCATGCTGATTACTTTTGAAATAGTAAACGATGAATATGTTGGAAATAAAAATCTTACCGATTACTTTTGAAATAGTAACCGACGAATGTGTTGAATATAAAGTCTTGCCGATTACTTTTCAAATAGTAACCGACGAATGTGCTAAAAATATAGTCTTGCCGATTAATTCTAAAATAGTAACAGACAAATATGCTAAAAATAAAAATTTTGCTGATTACTTTTGAAATAGTAACCGACGAATGTGCAGAAAATAGATCATGCCGATTACTTTTGAAATAGTAACCGACGAATGTGTTGAATATAAAGTCTTGCCGATTACTTTTGAAATAGTAACCGACAAATGTGCTGAAAATAAATCATGCCAATTACTATTGAAATAGTAACCGACAAATGTGCTGAAAATAAAAGTCTTGCCGATTACTTTTGAAATAGTAACCTGACGAATGTGCTGAAAATAAATCATGCCGATTACTTTTGAAATAGTCACCGACGAATATGCTGAAAATAAAAATCTTGCCGATTACTTTTGAAATAGTAACCGACAAATGTGCTGAAAATAAATCATGCCAATTACTATTGAAATAGTAACCGACAAATGTGCTGAAAATAAAAGTCTTGCCGATTACTTTTGAAATAGTAACGTGACGAATGTACTGAAAATAAATCATGCCGATTACTTTTGAAATAGTCACCGACGAATATGCTGAAAATAAAAATCTTGCCGATTACTTTTGTAATAGTAACCGACGAATGTGCTGAAAATAAATCATGCCGATTACTTTCGAAATAGTAAGCGACGAACATGTTGAAAATAAAAATCTTTCCGATTACTTTTAAAATAGTAACAAACGAATATACTGAAAATAAATCTTGCCGATTACTTTTGAAATAGTAACCGACGAATGTGCTGAAAATAAATCATGCCGATTACTTTGGAAATAGTAAGTGACGAATATGTTGAAAATAAAAATCTTACCGATTTCTTTTGAAATAGTAACCAACGAATGTGCTGAAAATAAATCTTGCCGATTACTTTTGAAATAGTAACCGACGAATGTGCTGAAAATAAATCATGCCGATTACTTTTGAAATAGTAAGCGACGAATATGTTGAAAATAAAAATCTTACCGATTACTTTTGAAATAGTTACAACGAATATGCTGAAAATAAAGTCTTGCCGATTACTTTTGAAATAGTAACCGACGAATATGTTGAAAATAAAAATCTTGTCGATTACTTTTGAAAAAGTAACCGACAAATATGCTGAAAATAAAAATCTTGCCGATTACTTTTGAAATAGTCACCGACCAATATGCTGAAAATAAAAATCTTGCCGATTACTTTTGAAATAGTAACCGACGAATGTGCTGAAAATAAATCATGCCGATTACTTTGGAAATAGTAAGTGACGAATATGTTGAAAATAAAAATCTTACCGATTTCTTTTGAAATAGTAACCAACGAATGTGCTTAAAATAAAGTCTTGCCGATAACTTTTGAAATAGTAACCGACGAATATGTGCTGAAAATAAATCTTGCCGATTACTTTTGAAATAGTAACCGACGAATGTGCTGAAAATAAATCATGCCGATTACTTTTGAAATAGTAAGCGACGAATATGTTGAAAATAAAAATCTTACCGATTACTTTTGAAATAGTAACAACGAATATGCTGAAAATAAAGTCTTGCCGATTACTTTTGAAATAGTAACCGACGAATATGTTGAAAATAAAAATCTTGTCGATTACTTTTAAAATAGTAACCGACAAATATGCTGAAAATAAAATTCTTGCCGATTACTTTTGAAAAAGTAACCGACAAATATGCTGAAAATAAAAATCTTGCCGATTACTTTTGAAATAGTCACCGACCAATATGCTGAAAATAAAAATCTTGCCGATTACTTTTGAAATAGTAACCGACGAATGTGTTGAAAATAAATCATGCTGATTACTTTTGAAATAGTAAACGATGAATATGTTGGAAATAAAAATCTTACCGATTACTTTTGAAATAGTAACCGACGAATGTGTTGAATATAAAGTCTTGCCGATTACTTTTGAAATAGTAACCGACGAATGTGCTGAAAATATAGTCTTGCCGATTAATTCTAAAATAGTAACAGACAAATATGCTAAAAATAAAAATTTTGCTGATTACTTTTGAAATAGTAACCGACGAATGTGCAGAAAATAGATCATGCCGATTACTTTTGAAATAGTAACCGACGAATGTGTTGAATATAAAGTCTTGCCGATTACTTTTGAAATAGTAACCGACAAATGTGCTGAAAATAAATCATGCCAATTACTATTGAAATAGTAACCGACAAATGTGCTGAAAATAAAAGTCTTGCCGATTACTTTTGAAATAGTAACCTGACGAATGTGCTGAAAATAAATCATGCCGATTACTTTTGAAATAGTCACCGACGAATATGCTGAAAATAAAAATCTTGCCGATTACTTTTGAAATAGTAACCGACAAATGTGCTGAAAATAAATCATGCCAATTACTATTGAAATAGTAACCGACAAATGTGCTGAAAATAAAAGTCTTGCCGATTACTTTTGAAATAGTAACGTGACGAATGTACTGAAAATAAATCATGCCGATTACTTTTGAAATAGTCACCGACGAATATGCTGAAAATAAAAATCTTGCCGATTACTTTTGTAATAGTAACCGACGAATGTGCTGAAAATAAATCATGCCGATTACTTTCGAAATAGTAAGCGACGAACATGTTGAAAATAAAAATCTTTCCGATTACTTTTAAAATAGTAACCAACGAATATACTGAAAATAAATCTTGCCGATTACTTTTGAAATAGTAACCGACGAATGTGCTGAAAATAAATGATGCCGATTACTTTGGAAATAGTAAGTGACGAATATGTTGAAAATAAAAATCTTACCGATTACTTTTGAAATAGTAACCAACGAATGTGCTTAAAATAAAGTCTTGCCGATAACTTTTGAAATAGTAACCGACGAATATGTGCTGAAAATAAATCTTGCCGATTACTTTTGAAATAGTAACCGACGAATGTGCTGAAAATAAATCATGCCGATTACTTTTGAAATAGTAAGCGACGAATATGTTGAAAATAAAAATCTTACCGATTACTTTTGAAATAGTAACAACGAATATGCTGAAAATAAAGTCTTGCCGATTACTTTTGAAATAGTAACCGACGAATATGTTGAAAATAAAAATCTTGTGGATTACTTTTAAAATAGTAACCGACAAATATGCTGAAAATAAAATTCTTGCCGATTACTTTTGACAAAGTAACCGACAAATATGCTGAAAATAAAAATCTTGCCGATTACTTTTCAAATAGTCACCGACCAATATGCTGAAAATAAAAATCTTGCCGATTACTTTTGAAATAGTAACCGACGAATGTGTTGAAAATAAATCATGCTGATTACTTTTGAAATAGTAAACGATGAATATGTTGGAAATAAAAATCTTACCGATTACTTTTGAAATAGTAACCGACGAATGTGTTGAATATAAAGTCTTGCCGATTACTTTTGAAATAGTAACCCACGAATGTGCTGAAAATATAGTCTTGCCGATTAATTCTAAAATAGTAACAGACAAATATGCTAAAAATAAAAATTTTGCTGATTACTTTTGAAATAGTAACCGACGAATGTGCAGAAAATAGATCATGCCGATTACTTTTGAAATAGTAACCGACGAATGTGTTGAATATAAAGTCTTGCCGATTACTTTTGAAATAGTAACCGACAAATGTGCTGAAAATAAATCATGCCAATTACTATTGAAATAGTAACCGACAAATGTGCTGAAAATAAAAGTCTTGCCGATTACTTTTGAAATAGTAACCTGACGAATGTGCTGAAAATAAATCATGCCGATTACTTTTGAAATAGTCACCGACGAATATGCTGAAAATAAAAATCTTGCCGATTACTTTTGAAATAGTAACCGACAAATGTGCTGAAAATAAATCATGCCAATTACTATTGAAATAGTAACCGACAAATGTGCTGAAAATAAAAGTCTTGCCGATTACTTTTGTAATAGTAACCGACGAATGTGCTGAAAATAAATCATGCCGATTACTTTCGAAATAGTAAGCGACGAACATGTTGAAAATAAAAATCTTTCCGATTACTTTTAAAATAGTAACCAACGAATATACTGAAAATAAATCTTGCCGATTACTTTTGAAATAGTAACCGACGAATGTGCTGAAAATAAATCATGCCGATTACTTTGGAAATAGTAAGTGACGAATATGTTGAAAATAAAAATCTTACCGATTACTTTTGAAATAGTAACCAACGAATGTGCTTAAAATAAAGTCTTGCCGATAACTTTTGAAATAGTAACCGACGAATATGTGCTGAAAATAAATCTTGCCGATTACTTTTGAAATAGTAACCGACGAATGTGCTGAAAATAAATCATGCCGATTACTTCTGAAATAGTAAGCGACGAATATGTTGAAAATAAAAATCTTACCGATTACTTTTGAAATAGTAACAACGAATATGCTGAAAATAAAGTCTTGCCGATTACTTTTGAAATAGTAACCGACGAATATGTTGAAAATAAAAATCTTGTCGATTACATTTAAAATAGTAACCGACAAATATGCTGAAAATAAAAATCTTGCCGATTACTTTTGAAAAAGTAACCGACAAATATGCTGAAAATAAAAATCTTGCCGATTACTTTTGAAATAGTCACCGACCAATATGCTGAAAATAAAAATCTTGCCGATTACTTTTGAAATAGTAACCGACGAATGTGCTGAAAATAAATCATGCCGATTACTTTGGAAATAGTAAGTGACGAATATGTTGAAAATAAAAATCTTACCGATTACTTTTGAAATAGTAACCAACGAATGTGCTTAAAATAAAGTCTTGCCGATAACTTTTGAAATAGTAACCGACGAATATGTGCTGAAAATAAATCTTGCCGATTACTTTTGAAATAGTAACCGACAAATGTGCTGAAAATAAATCATGCCAATTACTATTGAAATAGTAACCGACAAATGTGCTGAAAATAAAAGTCTTGCCGATTACTTTTGAAATAGTAACCTGACGAATGTGCTGAAAATAAATCATGCCGATTACTTTTGAAATAGTCACCGACGAATATGCTGAAAATAAAAATCTTGTCGATTAATTTTGAAATAGTAACCGACAAATGTGCTGAAAATAAATCATGCCAATTACTATTGAAATAGTAACCGACAAATGTGCTGAAAATAAAAGTCTTGCCAATTACTTTTGAAATAGTAACCTGACGAATGTGCTGAAAATAAATCATGCCGATTACTTTTGAAATAGTCACCGACGAATATGCTGAAAATAAAAATCTTGCCGATTACTTTTGAAATAGTAACCGACGAATGTGCTGAAAATAAATCATGCCGATTACTTTCGAAATAGTAAGTGACGAACATGTTGAAAATAAAAATCTTACCGATTACTTTTAAAATAGTAACCAACGAATATACTGAAAATAAATCTTGCCGATTACTTTTGAAATAGTAACCGACGAATGTGCTGAAAATAAATCATGCCGATTACTTTGGAAATAGTAAGTGACGAATATGTTGAAAATAAAAATCTTACCGATTACTTTTGAAATAGTAACCAACGAATGTGCTTAAAATAAAGTCTTGCCGATAACTTTTGAAATAGTAACCGACGAATATGTGCTGAAAATAAATCTTGCCGATTACTTTTGAAATAGTAACCGACGAATGTGCTGAAAATAAATCATGCCGATTACTTTTGAAATAGTAAGCGACGAATATGTTGAAAATAAAAATCTTACCGATTACTTTTGAAATAGTAACAACGAATATGCTGAAAATAAAGTCTTGCCGATTACTTTTGGAATAGTAACCGACGAATATGTTGAAAATAAAAATCTTGTGGATTACTTTTAAAATAGTAACCGACAAATATGCTGAAAATAAAATTCTTGCCGATTACTTTTGTAAAAGTAACCGACAAATATGCTGAAAATAAAAATCTTGCCGATTACTTTTGAAATAGTCACCGACCAATATGCTGAAAATAAAAATCTTGCCGATTACTTTTGAAATAGTAACCGACGAATGTGTTGAAAATAAATCATGCTGATTACTTTTGAAATAGTAAACGATGAATATGTTGGAAATAAAAATCTTACCGATTACTTTTGAAATAGTAACCGACGAATGTGTTGAATATAAAGTCTTGCCGATTACTTTTGAAATAGTAACCGACGAATGTGCTGAAAATATAGTCTTGCCGATTAATTCTAAAATAATAACAGACAAATATGCTAAAAATAAAAATTTTGCTGATTACTTTTGAAATAGTAACCGACGAATGTGCAGAAAATAGATCATGCCGATTACTTTTGAAATAGTAACCGACGAATGTGTTGAATATAAAGTCTTGCCGATTACTTTTGAAATAGTAACCGACAAATGTGCTGAAAATAAATCATGCCAATTACTATTGAAATAGTAACCGACAAATGTGCTGGAAATAAAAGTCTTGCCGATTACTTTTGAAATAGTAACCTGACGAATGTGCT
This sequence comes from Medicago lupulina, assembly GCA_958299785.1. Classification (NCBI taxonomy): domain Eukaryota; kingdom Viridiplantae; phylum Streptophyta; class Magnoliopsida; order Fabales; family Fabaceae; genus Medicago; species Medicago lupulina. The sequence continues at coordinate 48,999,607 of OY283140.1, forward strand.
GAAAATAAATCATGCCGATTACTTTTGAAATAGTCACCGACGAATATGCTGAAAATAAAAATCTTGCCGATTACTTTTGAAATAGTAACCGACAAATGTGCTGAAAATAAATCATGCCAATTACTATTGAAATAGTAACCGACAAATGTGCTGAAAATAAAAGTCTTGCCGATTACTTTTGAAATAGTAACGTGACGAATGTGCTGAAAATAAATCATGCCGATTACTTTCGAAATAGTAAGCGACGAACATGTTGAAAATAAAAATCTTTCCGATTACTTTTAAAATAGTAACCAACGAATATACTGAAAATAAATCTTGCCGATTACTTTTGAAATAGTAACCGACGAATGTGCTGAAAATAAATCATGCCGATTACTTTGGAAATAGTAAGTGACGAATATGTTGAAAATAAAAATCTTACCGATTACTTTTGAAATAGTAACCAACGAATGTGCTTAAAATAAAGTCTTGCCGATAACTTTTGAAATAGTAACCGACGAATATGTGCTGAAAATAAATCTTGCCGATTACTTTTGAAATAGTAACCGACGAATGTGCTGAAAATAAATCATGCCGATTACTTCTGAAATAGTAAGCGACGAATATGTTGAAAATAAAAATCTTACCGATTACTTTTGAAATAGTAACAACGAATATGCTGAAAATAAAGTCTTGCCGATTACTTTTGAAATAGTAACCGACGAATATGTTGAAAATAAAAATCTTGTCGATTACTTTTAAAATAGTAACCGACAAATATGCTGAAAATAAAAATCTTGCCGATTACTTTTGAAAAAGTAACCGACAAATATGCTGAAAATAAAAATCTTGCCGATTACTTTTGAAATAGTCACCGACCAATATGCTGAAAATAAAAATCTTGCCGATTACTTTTGAAATAGTAACCGACGAATGTGCTGAAAATAAATCATGCCGATTACTTTGGAAATAGTAAGTGACGAATATGTTGAAAATAAAAATCTTACCGATTACTTTTGAAATAGTAACCAACGAATGTGCTTAAAATAAAGTCTTGCCGATAACTTTTGAAATAGTAACCGACGAATATGTGCTGAAAATAAATCTTGCCGATTACTTTTGAAATAGTAACCGACAAATGTGCTGAAAATAAATCATGCCAATTACTATTGAAATAGTAACCGACAAATGTGCTGAAAATAAAAGTCTTGCCGATTACTTTTGAAATAGTAACCTGACGAATGTGCTGAAAATAAATCATGCCGATTACTTTTGAAATAGTCACCGACGAATATGCTGAAAATAAAAATCTTGTCGATTAATTTTGAAATAGTAACCGACAAATGTGCTGAAAATAAATCATGCCAATTACTATTGAAATAGTAACCGACAAATGTGCTGAAAATAAAAGTCTTGCCAATTACTTTTGAAATAGTAACCTGACGAATGTGCTGAAAATAAATCATGCCGATTACTTTTGAAATAGTCACCGACGAATATGCTGAAAATAAAAATCTTGCCGATTACTTTTGAAATAGTAACCGACGAATGTGCTGAAAATAAATCATGCCGATTACTTTCGAAATAGTAAGTGACGAACATGTTGAAAATAAAAATCTTACCGATTACTTTTAAAATAGTAACCAACGAATATACTGAAAATAAATCTTGCCGATTACTTTTGAAATAGTAACCGACGAATGTGCTGAAAATAAATCATGCCGATTACTTTGGAAATAGTAAGTGACGAATATGTTGAAAATAAAAATCTTACCGATTACTTTTGAAATAGTAACCAACGAATGTGCTTAAAATAAAGTCTTGCCGATAACTTTTGAAATAGTAACCGACGAATATGTGCTGAAAATAAATCTTGCCGATTACTTTTGAAATAGTAACCGACGAATGTGCTGAAAATAAATCATGCCGATTACTTTTGAAATAGTAAGCGACGAATATGTTGAAAATAAAAATCTTACCGATTACTTTTGAAATAGTAACAACGAATATGCTGAAAATAAAGTCTTGCCGATTACTTTTGGAATAGTAACCGACGAATATGTTGAAAATAAAAATCTTGTGGATTACTTTTAAAATAGTAACCGACAAATATGCTGAAAATAAAATTCTTGCCGATTACTTTTGTAAAAGTAACCGACAAATATGCTGAAAATAAAAATCTTGCCGATTACTTTTGAAACAATATGCTGAAAATAAAAATCTTGCCGATTACTTTTGAAATAGTAACCGACGAATGTGTTGAAAATAAATCATGCTGATTACTTTTGAAATAGTAAACGATGAATATGTTGGAAATAAAAATCTTACCGATTACTTTTGAAATAGTAACCGACGAATGTGTTGAATATAAAGTCTTGCCGATTACTTTTGAAATAGTAACCGACGAATGTGCTGAAAATATAGTCTTGCCGATTAATTCTAAAATAATAACAGACAAATATGCTAAAAATAAAAATTTTGCTGATTACTTTTGAAATAGTAACCGACGAATGTGCAGAAAATAGATCATGCCGATTACTTTTGAAATAGTAACCGACGAATGTGTTGAATATAAAGTCTTGCCGATTACTTTTGAAATAGTAACCGACAAATGTGCTGAAAATAAATCATGCCAATTACTATTGAAATAGTAACCGACAAATGTGCTGAAAATAAAAGTCTTGCCGATTACTTTTGAAATAGTAACCTGACGAATGTGCTGAAAATAAATCATGCCGATTACTTTTGAAATAGTCACCGACGAATATGCTGAAAATAAAAATCTTGCCGATTACTTTTGAAATAGTAACCGACAAATGTGCTGAAAATAAATCATGCCAATTACTATTGAAATAGTAACCGACAAATGTGCTGAAAATAAAAGTCTTGCCGATTACTTTTGAAATAGTAACGTGACGAATGTGCTGAAAATAAATCATGCCGATTACTTTGGAAATAGTAAGTGACGAATATGTTGAAAATAAAAATCTTACCGATTACTTTTGAAATAGTAACCAACGAATGTGCTGAAAATAAATCATGCCGATTACTTTCGAAATAGTAAGCGACGAACATGTTGAAAATAAAAATCTTTCCGATTACTTTTAAAATAGTAACCAACGAATATACTGAAAATAAATCTTGCCGATTACTTTTGAAATAGTAACCGACGAATGTGCTGAAAATAAATCATGCCGATTACTTTGGAAATAGTAAGTGACGAATATGTTGAAAATAAAAATCTTACCGATTACTTTTGAAATAGTAACCAACGAATGTCCTTAAAATAAAGTCTTGCCGATAACTTTTGAAATAGTAACCGACGAATATGTGCTGAAAATAAATCTTGCCGATTACTTTTGAAATAGTAACCGACGAATGTGCTGAAAATAAATCATGCCGATTACTTTTGAAATAGTAAGCGACGAATATGTTGAAAATAAAAATCTTACCGATTACTTTTGAAATAGTAACAACGAATATGCTGAAAATAAAGTCTTGCCGATTACTTTTGAAAGAGTAACCGACGAATATGTTGAAAATAAAAATCTTGTCGATTACTTTTAAAATAGTAACCGACAAATATGCTGAAAATAAAAATCTTGCCGATTACTTTTGAAAAAGTAACCGACAAATATGCTGAAAATAAAAATCTTGCCGATTACTTTTGAAATAGTCACCGACCAATATGCTGAAAATAAAAATCTTGCCGATTACTTTTGAAATAGTAACCGACGAATGTGCTGAAAATAAATCATGCCGATTACTTTGGAAATAGTAAGTGACGAATATGTTGAAAATAAAAATCTTACCGATTACTTTTGAAATAGTAACCAACGAATGTGCTTAAAATAAAGTCTTGCCGATAACTTTTGAAATAGTAACTGACGAATATGTGCTGAAAATAAATCTTGCCGATTACTTTTGAAATAGTAACCGACGAATGTGCTGAAAATAAATCATGCCGATTACTTTTGAAATAGTCACCGACGAATATGCTGAAAATAAAAATCTTGCCGATTACTTTTCTAATAGTAACCGACGAATGTGCTGAAAATAAATCATGCCGATTACTTTCGAAATAGTAAGCGACGAACATGTTGAAAATAAAAATCTTTCCGATTACTTTTAAAATAGTAACCAACGAATATACTGAAAATAAATCTTGCCGATTACTTTTGAAATAGTAACCGACGAATGTGCTGAAAATAAATCATGCCGATTACTTTGGAAATAGTAAGTGACGAATATGTTGAAAATAAAAATCTTACCGATTACTTTTGAAATAGTAACCAACGAATGTGCTTAAAATAAAGTCTTGCCGATAACTTTTGAAATAGTAACCGACGAATATGTGCTGAAAATAAATCTTGCCGATTACTTTTGAAATAGTAACCGACAAATGTGCTGAAAATAAATCATGCCAATTACTATTGAAATAGTAACCGACAAATGTGCTGAAAATAAAAGTCTTGCCGATTACTTTTGAAATAGTAACCTGACGAATGTGCTGAAAATAAATCATGCCGATTACTTTTGAAATAGTCACCGACAAATATGCTGAAAATAAAAATCTTGCCGATTAATTTTGAAATAGTAACCGACAAATGTGCTGAAAATAAATCATGCCAATTACTATTGAAATAGTAACCGACAAATGTGCTGAAAATAAAAGTCTTGCCAATTACTTTTGAAATAGTAACCTGACGAATGTGCTGAAAATAAATCATGTCGATTACTTTTGAAATAGTCACCGACGAATATGCTGAAAATAAAAATCTTGCCGATTACTTTTGAAATAGTAACCGACGAATGTGCTGAAAATAAATCAAGCCGATTACTTTCGAAATAGTAAGTGACGAACATGTTGAAAATAAAAATCTTACCGATTACTTTTAAAATAGTAACCAACGAATATACTGAAAATAAATCTTGCCGATTACTTTTGAAATAGTAACCGACGAATGTGCTGAAAATAAATCATGCCGATTACTTTGGAAATAGTAAGTGACGAATATGTTGAAAATAAAAATCTTACCGATTACTTTTGAAATAGTAACCAACGAATGTGCTCAAAATAAAGTCTTGCCGATAACTTTTGAAATAGTAACCGACGAATATGTGCTGAAAATAAATCTTGCCGATTACTTTTGAAATAGTAACCGACGAATGTGCTGAAAATAAATCATGCCGATTACTTTTGAAATAGTAAGCGACGAATATGTTGAAAATAAAAATCTTACCGATTACTTTTGAAATAGTAACAACGAATATGCTGAAAATAAAGTCTTGCCGATTACTTTTGAAATAGTAACCGACGAATATGTTGAAAATAAAAATCTTGTCGATTACTTTTAAAATAGTAACCGACAAATATGCTGAAAATAAAATTCTTGCCGATTACTTTTGAAAAAGTAACCGACAAATATGCTGAAAATAAAAATCTTGCCGATTACTTTTGAAATAGTCACCGACCAATATGCTGAAAATAAAAATCTTGCCGATTACTTTTGAAATAGTAACCGACGAATGTGTTGAAAATAAATCATGCTGATTACTTTTGAAATAGTAAACGATGAATATGTTGGAAATAAAAATCTTACCGATTACTTTTGAAATAGTAACCGACGAATGTGTTGAATATAAAGTCTTACCGATTACTTTTGAAATAGTAACCGACGAATGTGCTGAAAATATAGTCTTGCCGATTAATTCTAAAATAGTAACAGACAAATATGCTAAAAATAAAAACTTTGCTGATTACTTTTGAAATAGTAACCGACGAATGTGCAGAAAATAGATCATGCCGATTACTTTTGAAATAGTAACCGACGAATGTGTTGAATATAAAGTCTTGCCGATTAATTTTGAAATAGTAACCGACAAATGTGCTGAAAATAAATCATGCCAATTACTATTGAAATAGTAACCGACAAATGTGCTGAAAATAAAAGTCTTGCCAATTACTTTTGAAATAGTAACGTGACGAATGTGCTGAAAATAAATCATGCCGATTACTTTTGAAATAGTCACCGACGAATATGCTGAAAATAAAAATCTTGCCGATTACTTTTGTAATAGTAACTGACGAATGTGCTGAAAATAAATCATGCCGATTACTTTCGAAATAGTAAGCGACGAACATGTTGAAAATAAAAATCTTTCCGATTACTTTTAAAATAGTAACCAACGAATATACTGAAAATAAATCTTGCCAATTACTTTTGAAATAGTAACCGACGAATGTGCTGAAAATAAATCATGCCGATTACTTTGGAAATAGTAAGTGACGAATATGTTGAAAATAAAAATCTTACCGATTACTTTTGAAATAGTAACCAACGAATGTGCTTAAAATAAAGTCTTGCCGATAACTTTTGAAATAGTAACCGACGAATATGTGCTGAAAATAAATCTTGCCGATTACTTTTGAAATAGTAACCGACGAATGTGCTGAAAATAAATCATGCCGATTACTTTTGAAATAGTAAGCGACGAATATGTTGAAAATAAAAATCTTACCGATTACTTTTGAAATAGTAACAACGAATATGCTGAAAATAAAGTCTTGCCGATTACTTTTGAAATAGTAACCGACGAATATGTTGAAAATAAAAATCTTGTCGATTACTTTTAAAATAGTAACCGACAAATATGCTGAAAATAAAAATCTTGCCGATTACTTTTGAAAAAGTAACCGACAAATATGCTGAAAATAAAAATCTTGCCGATTACTTTTGAAATAGTCACCGACCAATATGCTGAAAATAAAAATCTTGCCGATTACTTTTGAAATAGTAACCGACGAATGTGCTGAAAATAAATCATGCCGATTACTTTGGAAATAGTAAGTGACGAATATGTTGAAAATAAAAATCTTACCGATTACTTTTGAAATAGTAACCAACGAATGTGCTTAAAATAAAGTCTTGCCGATAACTTTTGAAATAGTAACCGACGAATATGTGCTGAAAATAAATCTTGCCGATTACTTTTGAAATAGTAACCGACAAATGTGCTGAAAATAAATCATGCCAATTACTATTGAAATAGTAACCGACAAATGTGCTGAAAATAAAAGTCTTGCCGATTACTTTTGAAATAGTAACCTGACGAATGTGCTGAAAATAAATCATGCCGATTACTTTTGAAATAGTCACCGACGAATATGCTGAAAATAAAAATCTTGCCGATTACTTTTGAAATAGTAACCGACGAATGTGCTGAAAATAAATCATGCCGATTACTTTCGAAATAGTAAGTGACGAACCTGTTGAAAATAAAAATCTTACCGATTACTTTTAAAATAGTAACCAACGAATATACTGAAAATAAATCTTGCCGATTACTTTTGAAATAGTAACCGACGAATGTGCTGAAAATAAATCATGCCGATTACTTTGGAAATAGTAAGTGACGAATATGTTGAAAATAAAAATCTTACCGATTACTTTTGAAATAGTAACCAACGAATGTGCTTAAAATAAAGTCTTGCCGATAACTTTTGAAATAGTAACCGACGAATATGTGCTGAAAATAAATCTTGCCGATTACTTTTGAAATAGTAACCGACAAATGTGCTGAAAATAAATCATGCCAATTACTATTGAAGTAGTAACCGACAAATGTGCTGAAAATAAAAGTCTTGCCGATTACTTTTGAAATAGTAACCGACAAATGTGCTGAAAATAAATCATGCCGATTACTATTGAAATAGTAACCGACAAATGTGCTGAAAATAAAAGTCTTGCCGATTACTTTTGAAATAGTCACCGACCAATATGCTGAAAATAAAAATCTTGCCGATTACTTTTGAAATAGTAACCGACGAATGTGCTGAAAATAAATCATGCCGATTACTTTGGAAATAGTAAGAGACGAATATGTTGAAAATAAATCATGCCGATTACTTTGGAAATAGTAAGTGACGAATATGTTGAAAATAAAAATCTTACCGATTACTTTTGAAATAGTAACCAACGAATGTGCTTAAAATAAAGTCTTGCCGATTACTTTTGAAATAGTAACCGACGAATATGTTGAAAATAAAAATCTTGTCGATTACTTTTAAAATAGTAACCGACAAATATGCAGAAAATAAAAATCTTGCCGATTACTTTTGAAAAAGTAACCGACAAATATGCTGAAAATAAAAATCTTGCCGATTACTTTTGAAATAGTCACCGACCAATATGCTGAAAATAAAAATCTTGCCGATTACTTTTGAAATAGTAACCGACGAATGTGCTGAAAATAAATCATGCCGATTACTTTTGAAATAGTAAGCGACGAATATGTTGAAAATAAAAATCTTACCGATTACTTTTGAAATAGTAACAACAAATATGCTGAAAATAAAGTCTTGCCGATTACTTTTGAAATAGTAACTGACGAATATGTTGAAAATAAAAATATTGCCTATTACTTTTGAAATAGTAACCGACGAATGTGCTGAAAATAAAGTCTTGCCGATTACTTTTAAAATAGTAACCGACTAATATGCTGAAAATAAAAATCTTGTCGATTACTTTTGAAATAGTAACCGACGAATTTGCTGAAAATAAAGTCTTGCCGATTACTTTTGAAATAGTAACCAACGAATATGTTGAAAATAAAAATCTTGCCGAATACTTTTGAAATAGTAACCGACGAATGTGCTGAAAATAAAAATCTTGCCGATTACCTTTGAAATAGTAACCGATGAACATGCTGAAAATAAAAATCTTGCCGATTACTTTTGAAATAGTAACCGACGAATGTGCAGAAAATAGATCATGCCGATTACTTTTGAAATAGTAACCGACGAATGTGTTGAAAATAAATCATGCCGATTACTTTGGAAATAGTCACCGGCGAATATGCTGAAAATAAAAATCTTGCCGATTACTTTTGAAATAGTAACAGACGAATGTGCTAAAAATAAATCATGCCGATTACTTTGGAAATAGTAAGTGACGAATATGTTGAAAATAAAAATCTTACCGATTACTTTTGAAATAGTAACCAACGAATGTGCTGAAAATAAAGTCTTGCCGATTACTTTTGAAATAGTAAGCGATGAATATGTTGAAAATAAAAATCTTACCGATTACTTTTCAAAAAGTAACCAATGAATGTGCTGAAAATAAAATCTTGCCGATTACTTTTGAAATAGTAACCAACGAATATGTTGAAAATAAAAATCTTGCCTATTACTTTTGAAATAGTAACCGACGAATGTGCTGAAAATAAAGTCTTGCCGATTACTTTTAAAATAGTAACCGACAAATATGCTGAAAATAAAAATCTTGCCGATTACTTTTGAAATAGTAACCGACGAATTTGCTGAAAATAAAGTCTTGCCGATTACTTTTGAAATAGTAACCAACGAATATGTTGAAAATAAAAATCTTGCCGAATACTTTTGAAATAGTAACCGACGAATGTGCTGAAAATAAAAATCTTGCCGATTACCTTTGAAATAGTAACCGATGAACATGCTGAAAATAAAAATCTTGCCGATTACTTTTGAAATAGTAACCGACGAATGTGCAGAAAATAGATGATGCCGATTACTTTTGAAATAGTAACCGACGAATGTGTTGAAAATAAATCATGTCGATTACCTTTGAAATAGTAACCGACGAATCTGCTGAAAATAAATCATGCCGATTACTTTTGAAATAGTCACCGACGAATATGCTGAAAATAAAAATCTTGCCGATTACATTTGAAATAGTAACCGACGAATGTGCTGAAAATAAATCATGCCGATTACTTTGGAAATAGTAAGTGACGAATATGTTGAAAATAAAAATCTTACCGATTACTTTTGAAATAGTAACCAACGAATGTGCTGAAAATAAAGTCTTGCCGATAACTTTTGAAATAATAAGCGACGAATATGTGCTGAAAATAAATCTTGCCGATTACTTTTGAAATAGTCACCGACGAATATGCTGAAAATAAAAATCTCGCCGATTACATTTGAAATAGTAACCGACAAATGTGCTGAAAATAAATCATGCCGATTACTTTGGAAATAGTAAGTGACGAATATGTTGAAAATAAAAATCTTACCGATTACTTTTGAAATAGTAACCAACGAATGTGCTGAAAATAAAGTCTTGCCGATAACTTTTGAAATAATAAGCGACGAATATGTGCTGAAAATAAAAATCTTGCCGAATACTTTTGAAATAGTAACCGACGAATGTGCTGAAAATAAAAATCTTGCCGATTACCTTTGAAATAGTAATCGATGAACATGCTGAAAATAAAAATCTTGCCGATTACTTTTGAAATAGTAACCGACGAATGTGCAGAAAATAGATCATGCCGATTACTTTTGAAATAGTAACCGACGAATGTGTTGAAAATAAATCATGTCGATTACCTTTGAAATAGTAACCGACGAATCTGCTGAAAATAAATCATGCCGATTACATTTGAAATAGTAACCGACGAATGTGCTGAAAATAAATCATGTCGATTACTTTGGAAATAGTAAGTGACGAATATGTTGAAAATAAAAATCTTACCGATTACTTTTGAAATAGTAACCAACGAATGTGCTGAAAATAAAGTCTTGCCGATAACTTTTGAAATAGTAACCGACGAATATGTGCTGAAAATAAATCTTGCCGATTACATTTGAAATAGTAACCGACGAATGTGCTGAAAATAAATCATGCCGATTACTTTTGAAATAGTAAGCGACGAATATGTTGAAAATAAAAATCTTACCGATTACTTTTCAAAAAGTAACCAATGAATGTGCTGAAAATAAAGTCTTGCCGATTACTTTTGAAATAGTAACCGACGAATATGTTGAAAATAAAAATCTTGCCGATTACCTTTGAAATAGTAATCGATGAACATGCTGAAAATAAAAATCTTGCCGATTACTTTTGAAATAGTAACCGACGAATGTGCAGAAAATAGATCATGCCGATTACTTTTGAAATAGTAACCGACGAATGTGTTGAAAATAAATCATGTCGATTACCTTTGAAATAGTAACCGACGAATCTGCTGAAAATAAATCATGCCGATTACATTTGAAATAGTAACCGACGAATGTGCTGAAAATAAATCATGTCGATTACTTTGGAAATAGTAAGTGACGAATATGTTGAAAATAAAAATCTTACCGATTACTTTTGAAATAGTAACCAACGAATGTGCTGAAAATAAAGTCTTGCCGATAACTTTTGAAATAGTAACCGACGAATATGTGCTGAAAATAAATCTTGCCGATTACATTTGAAATAGTAACCGACGAATGTGCTGAAAATAAATCATGCCGATTACTTTTGAAATAGTAAGCGACGAATATGTTGAAAATAAAAATCTTACCGATTACTTTTCAAAAAGTAACCAATGAATGTGCTGAAAATAAAGTCTTGCCGATTACTTTTGAAATAGTAACCGACGAATATGTTGAAAATAAAAATCTTGCCGATTACTTTTGAAATAATAACCGACGAATGTGCTGAAAATAAAGTCTTGCCGATTACTTTTAAAATAGTAACCGACAAATATGCTGAAAATAAAAATCTTGCCGATTACTTTTGAAATAGTAACCGACGAATGTGCTGAAAATAAAGTCTTGCCGATTACTTTTGAAATAGTAACCGACGAATGTGCTGAAAATAAAGTCTTGCCGATTACTTTTGAAATAGTAACCGACGAATATGTTGAAAATAAAAATCTTGTCGATTACTTTTAAAATAGTAACCGACAAATATGCTAAAAATAAAAATCTTGCCGATTACTTTTGAAATAGGAACCGACGAATGTGCTGAAAAGAAATCATGCCGATTACTTTTGAAATACTAAGCGACAAATATGTAGAAAATAAAAATCGTACCGATTACTTTTGAAATAGTAACCAACGAATATGCTGAAAATAAAGTCTTGCCGATTACTTTTGAAATAGTAACCGATGAATATGTTGAAAATAAAAATCTTGTCGATTACTTTTAAAACAGTAACCGACAAATATGCTGAAAATAAAAATCTTGCCGATTACTTTTGAAATAGTCATCGACGAATATGCTGAAAATAAAAATCTTGCCGATTACTTTTGAAATAGTAACCGACGAATGTGCTGAAAATAAATCATGCTGATTACTTTTGAAATAGTAAGCGACGAATATGTTGGAAATAAAAATCTTACCGATTACTTTTATAAAAGTAACCAATGAATGTGCTGAAAATAAAGTCTTGCCGATTACTTTTGAAATAGTAACCGACGAATATGTTGAAAATAAAAATCTTGCCGAATACTTTTGAAATAGTAACTGACGAATGTGCTGAAAATAAAAATCTTGCCGATTACCTTTGAAATAGTAACCGATGAACATGCTGAAAATAAAAATCTTGCCGATTACTTTTGAAATAGAAACCGACGAATGTGCAGAAAATAGATCATGCCGATTACTTTTGAAATAGTAACCGACGAATGTGTTAAAAATAAATCATGTCGATTACCTTTGAAATAGTAACCGACGAATATGCTGAAAATAAATCATGCCGATTACTTTTGAATTAGTCATGGACGAATATGCTGAAAATAAAAATCTTGCCGATTACTTTTGAAATAGTAACCGACGAATGTGCTGAAAATAAATCATGCCGATTACTTTGGAAATAGTAAGTGACGAATATGTTGAAAATAAAAATCTTACCGATTTCTTTTGAAATAGTAACCAACGAATGTGCTTAAAATAAAGTCTTGCCGATAACTTTTGAAATAGTAACCGACGAATATGTGCTGAAAATAAATCTTGCCGATTACTTTTGAAATAGTAACCGACGAATGTGCTGAAAATAAATCATGCCGATTACTTTTGAAATAGTAAGCGACGAATATGTTGAAAATAAAAATCTTACCGATTACTTTTGAAATAGTAACAACGAATATGCTGAAAATAAAGTCTTGCCGATTACTTTTGAAATAGTAACCGACGAATATGTTGAAAATAAAAATCTTGTCGATTACTTTTAAAATAGTAACCGACAAATATGCTGAAAATAAAATTCTTGCCGATTACTTTTGAAAAAGTAACCGACAAATATGCTGAAAATAAAAATCTTGCCGATTACTTTTGAAATAGTCACCGACCAATATGCTGAAAATAAAAATCTTGCCGATTACTTTTGAAATAGTAACCGACGAATGTGTTGAAAATAAATCATGCTGATTACTTTTGAAATAGTAAACGATGAATATGTTGGAAATAAAAATCTTACCGATTACTTTTGAAATAGTAACCGACGAATGTGTTGAATATAAAGTCTTGCCGATTACTTTTGAAATAGTAACCGACGAATGTGCTGAAAATATAGTCTTGCCGATTAATTCTAAAATAGTAACAGACAAATATGCTAAAAATAAAAATTTTGCTGATTACTTTTGAAATAGTAACCGACGAATGTGCAGAAAATAGATCATGCCGATTACTTTTGAAATAGTAACCGACGAATGTGTTGAATATAAAGTCTTGCCGATTACTTTTGAAATAGTAACCGACAAATGTGCTGAAAATAAATCATGCCAATTACTATTGAAATAGTAACCGACAAATGTGCTGAAAATAAAAGTCTTGCCGATTACTTTTGAAATAGTAACCTGACGAATGTGCTGAAAATAAATCATGCCGATTACTTTTGAAATAGTCACCGACGAATATGCTGAAAATAAAAATCTTGCCGATTACTTTTGAAATAGTAACCGACGAATGTGCTGAAAATAAAGTCTTGCCGATTACTTTTGAAATAGTAACGTGACGAATGTGCTGAAAATAAATCATGCCGATTACTTTTGAAATAGTCACCGACGAATATGCTGAAAATAAAAATCTTGCCGATTACTTTTGTAATAGTAACCGACGAATGTGCTGAAAATAAATCATGCCGATTACTTTCGAAATAGTAAGCGACGAACATGTTGAAAATAAAAATCTTTCCGATTACTTTTAAAATAGTAACCAACGAATATACTGAAAATAAATCTTGCCGATTACTTTTGAAATAGTAACCGACGAATGTGCTGAAAATAAATGATGCCGATTACTTTGGAAATAGTAAGTGACGAATATGTTGAAAATAAAAATCTTACCGATTACTTTTGAAATAGTAACCAACGAATGTGCTTAAAATAAAGTCTTGCCGATAACTTTTGAAATAGTAACCGACGAATATGTGCTGAAAATAAATCTTGCCGATTACTTTTGAAATAGTAACCGACGAATGTGCTGAAAATAAATCATGCCGATTACTTTTGAAATAGTAAGCGACGAATATGTTGAAAATAAAAATCTTACCGATTACTTTTGAAATAGTAACAACGAATATGCTGAAAATAAAGTCTTGCCGATTACTTTTGAAATAGTAACCGACGAATATGTTGAAAATAAAAATCTTCTCGATTACTTTTAAAATAGTAACCGACAAATATGCTGAAAATAAAAATCTTGCCGATTACTTTTGAAAAAGTAACCGACAAATATGCTGAAAATAAAAATCTTGCCGATTACTTTTGAAATAGTCACCGACCAATATGCTGAAAATAAAAATCTTGCCGATTACTTTTGAAATAGTAACCGACGAATGTGCTGAAAATAAATCATGCCGATTACTTTGGAAATAGTAAGTGACGAATATGTTGAAAATAAAAATCTTACCGATTACTTTTGAAATAGTAACCAACGAATGTGCTTAAAATAAAGTCTTGCCGATAACTTTTGAAATAGTAACCGACGAATATGTGCTGAAAATAAATCTTGCCGATTACTTTTGAAATAGTAACCGACAAATGTGCTGAAAATAAATCATGCCAATTACTATTGAAATAGTAACCGACAAATGTGCTGAAAATAAAAGTCTTGCCGATTACTTTTGAAATAGTAACCTGACGAATGTGCTGAAAATAAATCATGCCGATTACTTTTGAAATAGTCACCGACGAATATGCTGAAAATAAAAATCTTGCCGATTACTTTTGTAATAGTAACCGACGAATGTGCTGAAAATAAATCATGCCGATTACTTTCGAAATAGTAAGCGACGAACATGTTGAAAATAAAAATCTTTCCGATTACTTTTAAAATAGTAACCAACGAATATACTGAAAATAAATCATGCCGATTACTTTTGAAATAGTAACCGACGAATGTGCTGAAAATAAAGTCTTGCCGATTACTTTTGAAATAGTAACCGACGAATATGTTGAAAATAAAAATCTTGTCGATTACTTTTAAAATAGTAACCGACAAATATGCTAAAAATAAAAATCTTGCCGATTACTTTTGAAATAGGAACCGACGAATGTGCTGAAAAGAAATCATGCCGATTACTTTTGAAATAGTAACCGACGAATATGTTGAAAATAAAAATCTTGCCGAATACTTTTGAAATAGTAACTGACGAATGTGCTGAAAATAAAAATCTTGCCGATTACCTTTGAAATAGTAACCGATGAACATGCTGAAAATAAAAATCTTGCCGATTACTTTTGAAATAGAAACCGACGAATGTGCAGAAAATAGATCATGCCGATTACTTTTGAAATAGTAACCGACGAATGTGTTAAAAATAAATCATGTCGATTACCTTTGAAATAGTAACCGACGAATATGCTGAAAATAAATCATGCCGATTACTTTTGAATTAGTCATGGACGAATATGCTGAAAATAAAAATCTTGCCGATTACTTTTGAAATAGTAACCGACGAATGTGCTGAAAATAAATCATGCCGATTACTTTGGAAATAGTAAGTGACGAATATGTTGAAAATAAAAATCTTACCGATTTCTTTTGAAATAGTAACCAACGAATGTGCTTAAAATAAAGTCTTGCCGATAACTTTTGAAATAGTAACCGACGAATATGTGCTGAAAATAAATCTTGCCGATTACTTTTGAAATAGTAACCGACGAATGTGCTGAAAATAAATCATGCCGATTACTTTTGAAATAGTAAGCGACGAATATGTTGAAAATAAAAATCTTACCGATTACTTTTGAAATAGTAACAACGAATATGCTGAAAATAAAGTCTTGCCGATTACTTTTGAAATAGTAACCGACGAATATGTTGAAAATAAAAATCTTGTCGATTACTTTTAAAATAGTAACCGACAAATATGCTGAAAATAAAATTCTTGCCGATTACTTTTGAAAAAGTAACCGACAAATATGCTGAAAATAAAAATCTTGCCGATTACTTTTGAAATAGTCACCGACCAATATGCTGAAAATAAAAATCTTGCCGATTACTTTTGAAATAGTAACCGACGAATGTGTTGAAAATAAATCATGCTGATTACTTTTGAAATAGTAAACGATGAATATGTTGGAAATAAAAATCTTACCGATTACTTTTGAAATAGTAACCGACGAATGTGTTGAATATAAAGTCTTGCCGATTACTTTTGAAATAGTAACCGACGAATGTGCTGAAAATATAGTCTTGCCGATTAATTCTAAAATAGTAACAGACAAATATGCTAAAAATAAAAATTTTGCTGATTACTTTTGAAATAGTAACCGACGAATGTGCAGAAAATAGATCATGCCGATTACTTTTGAAATAGTAACCGACGAATGTGTTGAATATAAAGTCTTGCCGATTACTTTTGAAATAGTAACCGACAAATGTGCTGAAAATAAATCATGCCAATTACTATTGAAATAGTAACCGACAAATGTGCTGAAAATAAAAGTCTTGCCGATTACTTTTGAAATAGTAACCTGACGAATGTGCTGAAAATAAATCATGCCGATTACTTTTGAAATAGTCACCGACGAATATGCTGAAAATAAAAATCTTGCCGATTACTTTTGAAATAGTAACCGACGAATGTGCTGAAAATAAAGTCTTGCCGATTACTTTTGAAATAGTAACATGACGAATGTGCTGAAAATAAATCATGCCGATTACTTTTGAAATAGTCACCGACGAATATGCTGAAAATAAAAATCTTGCCGATTACTTTTGTAATAGTAACCGACGAATGTGCTGAAAATAAATCATGCCGATTACTTTCGAAATAGTAAGCGACGAACATGTTGAAAATAAAAATCTTTCCGATTACTTTTAAAATAGTAACCAACGAATATACTGAAAATAAATCTTGCCGATTACTTTTGAAATAGTAACCGACGAATGTGCTGAAAATAAATGATGCCGATTACTTTGGAAATAGTAAGTGACGAATATGTTGAAAATAAAAATCTTACCGATTACTTTTGAAATAGTAACCAACGAATGTGCTTAAAATAAAGTCTTGCCGATAACTTTTGAAATAGTAACCGACGAATATGTGCTGAAAATAAATCTTGCCGATTACTTTTGAAATAGTAACCGACGAATGTGCTGAAAATAAATCATGCCGATTACTTTTGAAATAGTAAGCGACGAATATGTTGAAAATAAAAATCTTACCGATTACTTTTGAAATAGTAACAACGAATATGCTGAAAATAAAGTCTTGCCGATTACTTTTGAAATAGTAACCGACGAATATGTTGAAAATAAAAATCTTCTCGATTACTTTTAAAATAGTAACCGACAAATATGCTGAAAATAAAAATCTTGCCGATTACTTTTGAAAAAGTAACCGACAAATATGCTGAAAATAAAAATCTTGCCGATTACTTTTGAAATAGTCACCGACCAATATGCTGAAAATAAAAATCTTGCCGATTACTTTTGAAATAGTAACCGACGAATGTGCTGAAAATAAATCATGCCGATTACTTTGGAAATAGTAAGTGACGAATATGTTGAAAATAAAAATCTTACCGATTACTTTTGAAATAGTAACCAACGAATGTGCTTAAAATAAAGTCTTGCCGATAACTTTTGAAATAGTAACCGACGAATATGTGCTGAAAATAAATCTTGCCGATTACTTTTGAAATAGTAACCGACAAATGTGCTGAAAATAAATCATGCCAATTACTATTGAAATAGTAACCGACAAATGTGCTGAAAATAAAAGTCTTGCCGATTACTTTTGAAATAGTAACCTGACGAATGTGCTGAAAATAAATCATGCCGATTACTTTTGAAATAGTCACCGACGAATATGCTGAAAATAAAAATCTTGCCGATTACTTTTGTAATAGTAACCGACGAATGTGCTGAAAATAAATCATGCCGATTACTTTCGAAATAGTAAGCGACGAACATGTTGAAAATAAAAATCTTTCCGATTACTTTTAAAATAGTAACCAACGAATATACTGAAAATAAATCATGCCGATTACTTTTGAAATAGTAACCGACGAATGTGCTGAAAATAAAGTCTTGCCGATTACTTTTGAAATAGTAACCGACGAATATGTTGAAAATAAAAATCTTGTCGATTACTTTTAAAATAGTAACCGACAAATATGCTAAAAATAAAAATCTTGCCGATTACTTTTGAAATAGGAACCGACGAATGTGCTGAAAAGAAATCATGCCGATTACTTTTGAAATACTAAGCGACGAATATGTAGAAAATAAAAATCGTACCGATTACTTTTGAAATAGTAACCAACGAATATGCTGAAAATAAAGTCTTGCCGATTACTTTTGAAATAGTAACCGATGAATATGTTGAAAATAAAAATCTTGTCGATTACTTTTAAAACAGTAACCGACAAATATGCTGAAAATAAAAATCTTGCCGATTACTTTTGAAATAGTCACCGACGAATATGCTGAAAATAAAAATCTTGCCGATTACTTTTGAAATAGTAACCGACGAATGTGCTGAAAATAAATCATGCTGATTACTTTTGAAATAGTAAGCGACGAATATGTTGGAAATAAAAATCTTACCGATTACTTTTATAAAAGTAACCAATGAATGTGCTGAAAATAAAGTCTTGCCGATTACTTTTGAAATAGTAACCGACGAATATGTTGAAAATAAAAATCTTGCCGAATACTTTTGAAATAGTAACTGACGAATGTGCTGAAAATAAAAATCTTGCCGATTACCTTTGAAATAGTAACCGATGAACATGCTGAAAATAAAAATCTTGCCGATTACTTTTGAAATAGAAACCGACGAATGTGCAGAAAATAGATCATGCCGATTACTTTTGAAATAGTAACCGACGAATGTGTTAAAAATAAATCATGTCGATTACCTTTGAAATAGTAACCGACGAATATGCTGAAAATAAATCATGCCGATTACTTTTGAATTAGTCATGGACGAATATGCTGAAAATAAAAATCTTGCCGATTACTTTTGAAATAGTAACCGACGAATGTGCTGAAAATAAATCATGCCGATTACTTTGGAAATAGTAAGTGACGAATATGTTGAAAATAAAAATCTTACCGATTTCTTTTGAAATAGTAACCAACGAATGTGCTTAAAATAAAGTCTTGCCGATAACTTTTGAAATAGTAACCGACGAATATGTGCTGAAAATAAATCTTGCCGATTACTTTTGAAATAGTAACCGACGAATGTGCTGAAAATAAATCATGCCGATTACTTTTGAAATAGTAAGCGACGAATATGTTGAAAATAAAAATCTTACCGATTACTTTTGAAATAGTAACAACGAATATGCTGAAAATAAAGTCTTGCCGATTACTTTTGAAATAGTAACCGACGAATATGTTGAAAATAAAAATCTTGTCGATTACTTTTAAAATAGTAACCGACAAATATGCTGAAAATAAAATTCTTGCCGATTACTTTTGAAAAAGTAACCGACAAATATGCTGAAAATAAAAATCTTGCCGATTACTTTTGAAATAGTCACCGACCAATATGCTGAAAATAAAAATCTTGCCGATTACTTTTGAAATAGTAACCGACGAATGTGTTGAAAATAAATCATGCTGATTACTTTTGAAATAGTAAACGATGAATATGTTGGAAATAAAAATCTTACCGATTACTTTTGAAATAGTAACCGACGAATGTGTTGAATATAAAGTCTTGCCGATTACTTTTGAAATAGTAACCGACGAATGTGCTGAAAATATAGTCTTGCCGATTAATTCTAAAATAGTAACAGACAAATATGCTAAAAATAAAAATTTTGCTGATTACTTTTGAAATAGTAACCGACGAATGTGCAGAAAATAGATCATGCCGATTACTTTTGAAATAGTAACCGACGAATGTGTTGAATATAAAGTCTTGCCGATTACTTTTGAAATAGTAACCGACAAATGTGCTGAAAATAAATCATGCCAATTACTATTGAAATAGTAACCGACAAATGTGCTGAAAATAAAAGTCTTGCCGATTACTTTTGAAATAGTAACCTGACAAATGTGCTGAAAATAAATCATGCCGATTACTTTTGAAATAGTCACCGACGAATATGCTGAAAATAAAAATCTTGCCGATTACTTTTGAAATAGTAACCGACAAATGTGCTGAAAATAAATCATGCCAATTACTATTGAAATAGTAACCGACAAATGTGCTGAAAATAAAAGTCTTGCCGATTACTTTTGAAATAGTAACGTGACGAATGTACTGAAAATAAATCATGCCGATTACTTTTGAAATAGTCACCGACGAATATGCTGAAAATAAAAATCTTGCCGATTACTTTTGTAATAGTAACCGACGAATGTGCTGAAAATAAATCATGCCGATTACTTTCGAAATAGTAAGCGACGAACATGTTGAAAATAAAAATCTTTCCGATTACTTTTAAAATAGTAACCAACGAATATACTGAAAATAAATCATGCCGATTACTTTTGAAATAGTAACCGACGAATGTGCTGAAAATAAAGTCTTGCCGATTACTTTTGAAATAGTAACCGACGAATATGTTGAAAATAAAAATCTTGTCGATTACTTTTAAAATAGTAACCGACAAATATGCTAAAAATAAAAATCTTGCCGATTACTTTTGAAATAGGAACCGACGAATGTGCTGAAAAGAAATCATGCCGATTACTTTTGAAATACTAAGCGACGAATATGTAGAAAATAAAAATCGTACCGATTACTTTTGAAATAGTAACCAACGAATATGCTGAAAATAAAGTCTTGCCGATTACTTTTGAAATAGTAACCGATGAATATGTTGAAAATAAAAATCTTGTCGATTACTTTTAAAACAGTAACCGACAAATATGCTGAAAATAAAAATCTTGCCGATTACTTTTGAAATAGTCACCGACGAATATGCTGAAAATAAAAATCTTGCCGATTACTTTTGAAATAGTAACCGACGAATGTGCTGAAAATAAATCATGCTGATTACTTTTGAAATAGTAAGCGACGAATATGTTGGAAATAAAAATCTTACCGATTACTTTTATAAAAGTAACCAATGAATGTGCTGAAAATAAAGTCTTGCCGATTACTTTTGAAATAGTAACCGACGAATATGTTGAAAATAAAAATCTTGCCGAATACTTTTGAAATAGTAACTGACGAATGTGCTGAAAATAAAAATCTTGCCGATTACCTTTGAAATAGTAACCGATGAACATGCTGAAAATAAAAATCTTGCCGATTACTTTTGAAATAGAAACCGACGAATGTGCAGAAAATAGATCATGCCGATTACTTTTGAAATAGTAACCGACGAATGTGTTAAAAATAAATCATGTCGATTACCTTTGAAATAGTAACCGACGAATATGCTGAAAATAAATCATGCCGATTACTTTTGAATTAGTCATGGACGAATATGCTGAAAATAAAAATCTTGCCGATTACTTTTGAAATAGTAACCGACGAATGTGCTGAAAATAAATCATGCCGATTACTTTGGAAATAGTAAGTGACGAATATGTTGAAAATAAAAATCTTACCGATTTCTTTTGAAATAGTAACCAACGAATGTGCTTAAAATAAAGTCTTGCCGATAACTTTTGAAATAGTAACCGACGAATATGTGCTGAAAATAAATCTTGCCGATTACTTTTGAAATAGTAACCGACGAATGTGCTGAAAATAAATCATGCCGATTACTTTTGAAATAGTAAGCGACGAATATGTTGAAAATAAAAATCTTACCGATTACTTTTGAAATAGTAACAACGAATATGCTGAAAATAAAGTCTTGCCGATTACTTTTGAAATAGTAACCGACGAATATGTTGAAAATAAAAATCTTGTCGATTACTTTTAAAATAGTAACCGACAAATATGCTGAAAATAAAATTCTTGCCGATTACTTTTGAAAAAGTAACCGACAAATATGCTGAAAATAAAAATCTTGCCGATTACTTTTGAAATAGTCACCGACCAATATGCTGAAAATAAAAATCTTGCCGATTACTTTTGAAATAGTAACCGACGAATGTGTTGAAAATAAATCATGCTGATTACTTTTGAAATAGTAAACGATGAATATGTTGGAAATAAAAATCTTACCGATTACTTTTGAAATAGTAACCGACGAATGTGTTGAATATAAAGTCTTGCCGATTACTTTTGAAATAGTAACCGACGAATGTGCTGAAAATATAGTCTTGCCGATTAATTCTAAAATAGTAACAGACAAATATGCTAAAAATAAAAATTTTGCTGATTACTTTTGAAATAGTAACCGACGAATGTGCAGAAAATAGATCATGCCGATTACTTTTGAAATAGTAACCGACGAATGTGTTGAATATAAAGTCTTGCCGATTACTTTTGAAATAGTAACCGACAAATGTGCTGAAAATAAATCATGCCAATTACTATTGAAATAGTAACCGACAAATGTGCTGAAAATAAAAGTCTTGCCGATTACTTTTGAAATAGTAACCTGACAAATGTGCTGAAAATAAATCATGCCGATTACTTTTGAAATAGTCACCGACGAATATGCTGAAAATAAAAATCTTGCCGATTACTTTTGAAATAGTAACCGACAAATGTGCTGAAAATAAATCATGCCAATTACTATTGAAATAGTAACCGACAAATGTGCTGAAAATAAAAGTCTTGCCGATTACTTTTGAAATAGTAACGTGACGAATGTACTGAAAATAAATCATGCCGATTACTTTTGAAATAGTCACCGACGAATATGCTGAAAATAAAAATCTTGCCGATTACTTTTGTAATAGTAACCGACGAATGTGCTGAAAATAAATCATGCCGATTACTTTCGAAATAGTAAGCGACGAACATGTTGAAAATAAAAATCTTTCCGATTACTTTTAAAATAGTAACCAACGAATATACTGAAAATAAATCTTGCCGATTACTTTTGAAATAGTAACCGACGAATGTGCTGAAAATAAATGATGCCGATTACTTTGGAAATAGTAAGTGACGAATATGTTGAAAATAAAAATCTTACCGATTACTTTTGAAATAGTAACCAACGAATGTGCTTAAAATAAAGTCTTGCCGATAACTTTTGAAATAGTAACCGACGAATATGTGCTGAAAATAAATCTTGCCGATTACTTTTGAAATAGTAACCGACGAATGTGCTGAAAATAAATCATGCCGATTACTTTTGAAATAGTAAGCGACGAATATGTTGAAAATAAAAATCTTACCGATTACTTTTGAAATAGTAACAACGAATATGCTGAAAATAAAGTCTTGCCGATTACTTTTGAAATAGTAACCGACGAATATGTTGAAAATAAAAATCTTGTCGATTACTTTTAAAATAGTAACCGACAAATATGCTGAAAATAAAAATCTTGCCGATTACTTTTGAAAAAGTAACCGACAAATATGCTGAAAATAAAAATCTTGCCGATTACTTTTGAAATAGTCACCGACCAATATGCTGAAAATAAAAATCTTGCCGATTACTTTTGAAATAGTAACCGACGAATGTGCTGAAAATAAATCATGCCGATTACTTTGGAAATAGTAAGTGACGAATATGTTGAAAATAAAAATCTTACCGATTACTTTTGAAATAGTAACCAACGAATGTGCTTAAAATAAAGTCTTGCCGATAACTTTTGAAATAGTAACCGACGAATATGTGCTGAAAATAAATCTTGCCGATTACTTTTGAAATAGTAACCGACAAATGTGCTGAAAATAAATCATGCCAATTACTATTGAAATAGTAACCGACAAATGTGCTGAAAATAAAAGTCTTGCCGATTACTTTTGAAATAGTAACCTGACGAATGTGCTGAAAATAAATCATGCCGATTACTTTTGAAATAGTCACCGACGAATATGCTGAAAATAAAAATCTTGCCGATTACTTTTGTAATAGTAACCGACGAATGTGCTGAAAATAAATCATGCCGATTACTTTCGAAATAGTAAGCGACGAACATGTTGAAAATAAAAATCTTTCCGATTACTTTTAAAATAGTAACCAACGAATATACTGAAAATAAATCTTGCCGATTACTTTTGAAATAGTAACCGACGAATGTGCTGAAAATAAATGATGCCGATTACTTTGGAAATAGTAAGTGACGAATATGTTGAAAATAAAAATCTTACCGATTACTTTTGAAATAGTAACCAACGAATGTGCTTAAAATAAAGTCTTGCCGATAACTTTTGAAATAGTAACCGACGAATATGTGCTGAAAATAAATCTTGCCGATTACTTTTGAAATAGTAACCGACGAATGTGCTGAAAATAAATCATGCCGATTACTTTTGAAATAGTAAGCGACGAATATGTTGAAAATAAAAATCTTACCGATTACTTTTGAAATAGTAACAACGAATATGCTGAAAATAAAGTCTTGCCGATTACTTTTGAAATAGTAACCGACGAATATGTTGAAAATAAAAATCTTGTCGATTACTTTTAAAATAGTAACCGACAAATATGCTGAAAATAAAAATCTTGCCGATTACTTTTGAAAAAGTAACCGACAAATATGCTGAAAATAAAAATCTTGCCGATTACTTTTGAAATAGTCACCGACCAATATGCTGAAAATAAAAATCTTGCCGATTACTTTTGAAATAGTAACCGACGAATGTGCTGAAAATAAATCATGCCGATTACTTTGGAAATAGTAAGTGACGAATATGTTGAAAATAAAAATCTTACCGATTACTTTTGAAATAGTAACCAACGAATGTGCTTAAAATAAAGTCTTGCCGATAACTTTTGAAATAGTAACCGACGAATATGTGCTGAAAATAAATCTTGCCGATTACTTTTGAAATAGTAACCGACAAATGTGCTGAAAATAAATCATGCCAATTACTATTGAAATAGTAACCGACAAATGTGCTGAAAATAAAAGTCTTGCCGATTACTTTTGAAATAGTAACCTGACGAATGTGCTGAAAATAAATCATGCCGATTACTTTTGAAATAGTCACCGACGAATATGCTGAAAATAAAAATCTTGCCGATTAATTTTGAAATAGTAACCGACAAATGTGCTGAAAATAAATCATGCCAATTACTATTGAAATAGTAACCGACAAATGTGCTGAAAATAAAAGTCTTGCCAATTACTTTTGAAATAGTAACCTGACGAATGTGCTGAAAATAAATCATGCCGATTACTTTTGAAATAGTCACCGACGAATATGCTGAAAATAAAAATCTTGCCGATTACTTTTGAAATAGTAACCGACGAATGTGCTGAAAATAAATCATGCCGATTACTTTCGAAATAGTAAGTGACGAACATGTTGAAAATAAAAATCTTACCGATTACTTTTAAAATAGTAACCAACGAATATACTGAAAATAAATCTTGCCGATTACTTTTGAAATAGTAACCGACGAATGTGCTGAAAATAAATCATGCCAATTACTTTGGAAATAGTAAGTGACGAATAT
The DNA here is from genome assembly GCA_958299785.1 of Medicago lupulina. Classification (NCBI taxonomy): domain Eukaryota; kingdom Viridiplantae; phylum Streptophyta; class Magnoliopsida; order Fabales; family Fabaceae; genus Medicago; species Medicago lupulina. The sequence goes on from OY283140.1 coordinate 49,025,300, forward strand.
GTTGAAAATAAAAATCTTACCGATTACTTTTGAAATAGTAACCAACGAATGTGCTTAAAATAAAGTCTTGCCGATAACTTTTGAAATAGTAACCGACGAATATGTGCTGAAAATAAATCTTGCCGATTACTTTTGAAATAGTAACCGACGAATGTGCTGAAAATAAATCATGCCGATTACTTTTGAAATAGTAAGCGACGAATATGTTGAAAATAAAAATCTTACCGATTACTTTTGAAATAGTAACAACGAATATGCTGAAAATAAAGTCTTGCCGATTACTTTTGAAATAGTAACCGACGAATATGTTGAAAATAAAAATCTTGTGGATTACTTTTAAAATAGTAACCGACAAATATGCTGAAAATAAAATTCTTGCCGATTACTTTTGAAAAAGTAACCGACAAATATGCTGAAAATAAAAATCTTGCCGATTACTTTTGAAATAGTCACCGACCAATATGCTGAAAATAAAAATCTTGCCGATTACTTTTGAAATAGTAACCGACGAATGTGTTGAAAATAAATCATGCTGATTACTTTTGAAATAGTAAACGATGAATATGTTGGAAATAAAAATCTTACCGATTACTTTTGAAATAGTAACCGACGAATGTGTTGAATATAAAGTCTTGCCGATTACTTTTGAAATAGTAACCGACGAATGTGCTGAAAATAAATCATGCCGATTACTTTGGAAATAGTAAGTGACGAATATGTTGAAAATAAAAATCTTACCGATTACTTTTGAAATAGTAACCAACGAATGTGCTTAAAATAAAGTCTTGCCGATAACTTTTGAAATAGTAACCGACGAATATGTGCTGAAAATAAATCTTGCCGATTACTTTTGAAATAGTAACCGACAAATGTGCTGAAAATAAATCATGCCAATTACTATTGAAATAGTAACCGACAAATGTGCTGAAAATAAAAGTCTTGCCGATTACTTTTGAAATAGTAACCTGACGAATGTGCTGAAAATAAATCATGCCGATTACTTTTGAAATAGTCACCGACGAATATGCTGAAAATAAAAATCTTGCCGATTAATTTTGAAATAGTAACCGACAAATGTGCTGAAAATAAATCATGCCAATTACTATTGAAATAGTAACCGACAAATGTGCTGAAAATAAAAGTCTTGCCAATTACTTTTGAAATAGTAACCTGACGAATGTGCTGAAAATAAATCATGCCGATTACTTTTGAAATAGTCACCGACGAATATGCTGAAAATAAAAATCTTGCCGATTACTTTTGAAATAGTAACCGACGAATGTGCTGAAAATAAATCATGCCGATTACTTTCGAAATAGTAAGTGACGAACATGTTGAAAATAAAAATCTTACCGATTACTTTTAAAATAGTAACCAACGAATATACTGAAAATAAATCTTGCCGATTACTTTTGAAATAGTAACCGACGAATGTGCTGAAAATAAATCATGCCAATTACTTTGGAAATAGTAAGTGACGAATATGTTGAAAATAAAAATCTTACCGATTACTTTTGAAATAGTAACCAACGAATGTGCTTAAAATAAAGTCTTGCCGATAACTTTTGAAATAGTAACCGACGAATATGTGCTGAAAATAAATCTTGCCGATTACTTTTGAAATAGTAACCGACGAATGTGCTGAAAATAAATCATGCCGATTACTTTTGAAATAGTAAGCGACGAATATGTTGAAAATAAAAATCTTACCGATTACTTTTGAAATAGTAACAACGAATATGCTGAAAATAAAGTCTTGCCGATTACTTTTGAAATAGTAACCGACGAATATGTTGAAAATAAAAATCTTGTGGATTACTTTTAAAATAGTAACCGACAAATATGCTGAAAATAAAATTCTTGCCGATTACTTTTGAAAAAGTAACCGACAAATATGCTGAAAATAAAAATCTTGCCGATTACTTTTGAAATAGTCACCGACCAATATGCTGAAAATAAAAATCTTGCCGATTACTTTTGAAATAGTAACCGACGAATGTGTTGAAAATAAATCATGCTGATTACTTTTGAAATAGTAAACGATGAATATGTTGGAAATAAAAATCTTACCGATTACTTTTGAAATAGTAACCGACGAATGTGTTGAATATAAAGTCTTGCCGATTACTTTTGAAATAGTAACCGACGAATGTGCTGAAAATATAGTCTTGCCGATTAATTCTAAAATAGTAACAGACAAATATGCTAAAAATAAAAATTTTGCTGATTACTTTTGAAATAGTAACCGACGAATGTGCAGAAAATAGATCATGCCGATTACTTTTGAAATAGTAACCGACGAATGTGTTGAATATAAAGTCTTGCCGATTACTTTTGAAATAGTAACCGACAAATGTGCTGAAAATAAATCATGCCAATTACTATTGAAATAGTAACCGACAAATGTGCTGAAAATAAAAGTCTTGCCGATTACTTTTGAAATAGTAACCTGACGAATGTGCTGAAAATAAATCATGCCGATTACTTTTGAAATAGTCACCGACGAATATGCTGAAAATAAAAATCTTGCCGATTACTTTTGAAATAGTAACCGACAAATGTGCTGAAAATAAATCATGCCAATTACTATTGAAATAGTAACCGACAAATGTGCTGAAAATAAAAGTCTTGCCGATTACTTTTGTAATAGTAACCGACGAATGTGCTGAAAATAAATCATGCCGATTACTTTCGAAATAGTAAGCGACGAACATGTTGAAAATAAAAATCTTTCCGATTACTTTTAAAATAGTAACCAACGAATATACTGAAAATAAATCTTGCCGATTACTTTTGAAATAGTAACCGACGAATGTGCTGAAAATAAATCATGCCGATTACTTCTGAAATAGTAAGCGACGAATATGTTGAAAATAAAAATCTTACCGATTACTTTTGAAATAGTAACAACGAATATGCTGAAAATAAAGTCTTGCCGATTACTTTTGAAATAGTAACCGACGAATATGTTGAAAATAAAAATCTTGTCGATTACTTTTAAAATAGTAACCGACAAATATGCTGAAAATAAAAATCTTGCCGATTACTTTTGAAAAAGTAACCGACAAATATGCTGAAAATAAAAATCTTGCCGATTACTTTTGAAATAGTCACCGACCAATATGCTGAAAATAAAAATCTTGCCGATTACTTTTGAAATAGTAACCGACGAATGTGCAGAAAATAGATCATGCCGATTACTTTTGAAATAGTAACCGACGAATGTGTTGAATATAAAGTCTTGCCGATTACTTTTGAAATAGTAACCGACAAATGTGCTGAAAATAAATCATGCCAATTACTATTGAAATAGTAACCGACAAATGTGCTGAAAATAAAAGTCTTGCCGATTACTTTTGAAATAGTAACCTGACGAATGTGCTGAAAATAAATCATGCCGATTACTTTTGAAATAGTCACCGACGAATATGCTGAAAATAAAAATCTTGCCGATTACTTTTGAAATAGTAACCGACAAATGTGCTGAAAATAAATCATGCCAATTACTATTGAAATAGTAACCGACAAATGTGCTGAAAATAAAAGTCTTGCCGATTACTTTTGTAATAGTAACCGACGAATGTGCTGAAAATAAATCATGCCGATTACTTTCGAAATAGTAAGCGACGAACATGTTGAAAATAAAAATCTTTCCGATTACTTTTAAAATAGTAACCAACGAATATACTGAAAATAAATCTTGCCGATTACTTTTGAAATAGTAACCGACGAATGTGCTGAAAATAAATCATGCCGATTACTTTGGAAATAGTAAGTGACGAATATGTTGAAAATAAAAATCTTACCGATTACTTTTGAAATAGTAACCAACGAATGTGCTTAAAATAAAGTCTTGCCGATAACTTTTGAAATAGTAACCGACGAATATGTGCTGAAAATAAATCTTGCCGATTACTTTTGAAATAGTAACCGACGAATGTGCTGAAAATAAATCATGCCGATTACTTTGGAAATAGTAAGTGACGAATATGTTGAAAATAAAAATCTTACCGATTACTTTTGAAATAGTAACCAACGAATGTGCTTAAAATAAAGTCTTGCCGATAACTTTTGAAATAGTAACCGACGAATATGTGCTGAAAATAAATCTTGCCGATTACTTTTGAAATAGTAACCGACGAATGTGCTGAAAATAAATCATGCCGATTACTTTGGAAATAGTAAGTGACGAATATGTTGAAAATAAAAATCTTACCGATTACTTTTGAAATAGTAACCAACGAATGTGCTTAAAATAAAGTCTTGCCGATAACTTTTGAAATAGTAACCGACGAATATGTGCTGAAAATAAATCTTGCCGATTACTTTTGAAATAGTAACCGACGAATGTGCTGAAAATAAATCATGCCGATTACTTTTGAAATAGTAAGCGACGAATATGTTGAAAATAAAAATCTTACCGATTACTTTTGAAATAGTAACAACGAATATGCTGAAAATAAAGTCTTGCCGATTACTTTTGAAATAGTAACCGACGAATATGTTGAAAATAAAAATCTTGTGGATTACTTTTAAAATAGTAACCGACAAATATGCTGAAAATAAAATTCTTGCCGATTACTTTTGAAAAAGTAACCGACAAATATGCTGAAAATAAAAATCTTGCCGATTACTTTTGAAATAGTCACCGACCAATATGCTGAAAATAAAAATCTTGCCGATTACTTTTGAAATAGTAACCGACGAATGTGTTGAAAATAAATCATGCTGATTACTTTTGAAATAGTAAACGAGGAATATGTTGGAAATAAAAATCTTACCGATTACTTTTGAAATAGTAACCGACGAATGTGTTGAATATAAAGTCTTGCCGATTACTTTTGAAATAGTAACCGACGAATGTGCTGAAAATATAGTCTTGCCGATTAATTCTAAAATAATAACAGACAAATATGCTAAAAATAAAAATTTTGTTGATTACTTTTGAAATAGTAACCGACGAATGTGCAGAAAATAGATCATGCCGATTACTTTTGAAATAGTAACCGACGAATGTGTTGAATATAAAGTCTTGCCGATTACTTTTGAAATAGTAACCGACAAATGTGCTGAAAATAAATCATGCCAATTACTATTGAAATAGTAACCGACAAATGTGCTGAAAATAAAAGTCTTGCCGATTACTTTTGAAATAGTAACCTGACGAATGTGCTGAAAATAAATCATGCCGATTACTTTTGAAATAGTCACCGACGAATATGCTGAAAATAAAAATCTTGCCGATTACTTTTGAAATAGTAACCGACAAATGTGCTGAAAATAAATCATGCCAATTACTATTGAAATAGTAACCGACAAATGTGCTGAAAATAAAAGTCTTGCCGATTACTTTTGAAATAGTAACGTGACGAATGTGCTGAAAATAAATCATGCCGATTACTTTGGAAATAGTAAGTGACGAATATGTTGAAAATAAAAATCTTACCGATTACTTTTGAAATAGTAACCAACGAATGTGCTGAAAATAAATCATGCCGATTACTTTCGAAATAGTAAGCGACGAACATGTTTAAAATAAAAATCTTTCCGATTACTTTTAAAATAGTAACCAACGAATATACTGAAAATAAATCTTGCCGATTACTTTTGAAATAGTAACCGACGAATGTGCTGAAAATAAATCATGCCGATTACTTTGGAAATAGTAAGTGACGAATATGTTGAAAATAAAAATCTTACCGATTACTTTTGAAATAGTAACCAACGAATGTGCTTAAAATAAAGTCTTGCCGATAACTTTTGAAATAGTAACCGACGAATATGTGCTGAAAATAAATCTTGCCGATTACTTTTGAAATAGTAACCGACGAATGTGCTGAAAATAAATCATGCCGATTACTTTTGAAATAGTAAGCGACGAATATGTTGAAAATAAAAATCTTACCGATTACTTTTGAAATAGTAACAACGAATATGCTGAAAATAAAGTCTTGCCGATTACTTTTGAAAGAGTAACCGACGAATATGTTGAAAATAAAAATCTTGTCGATTACTTTTAAAATAGTAACCGACAAATATGCTGAAAATAAAAATCTTGCCGATTACTTTTGAAAAAGTAACCGACAAATATGCTGAAAATAAAAATATTGCAGATTACTTTTGAAATAGTCACCGACCAATATGCTGAAAATAAAAATCTTGCCGATTACTTTTGAAATAGTAACCGACGAATGTGCTGAAAATAAATCATGCCGATTACTTTGGAAATAGTAAGTGACGAATATGTTGAAAATAAAAATCTTACCGATTACTTTTGAAATAGTAACCAACGAATGTGCTTAAAATAAAGTCTTGCCGATAACTTTTGAAATAGTAACCGACGAATATGTGCTGAAAATAAATCTTGCCGATTACTTTTGAAATAGTAACCGACGAATGTGCTGAAAATAAATCATGCCGATTACTTTTGAAATAGTCACCGACGAATATGCTGAAAATAAAAATCTTGCCGATTACTTTTCTAATAGTAACCGACGAATGTGCTGAAAATAAATCATGCCGATTACTTTCGAAATAGTAAGCGACGAACATGTTGAAAATAAAAATCTTTCCGATTACTTTTAAAATAGTAACCAACGAATATACTGAAAATAAATCTTGCCGATTACTTTTGAAATAGTAACCGACGAATGTGCTGAAAATAAATCATGCCGATTACTTTGGAAATAGTAAGTGACGAATATGTTGAAAATAAAAATCTTACCGATTACTTTTGAAATAGTAACCAACGAATGTGCTTAAAATAAAGTCTTGCCGATAACTTTTGAAATAGTAACCGACGAATATGTGCTGAAAATAAATCTTGCCGATTACTTTTGAAATAGTAACCGACAAATGTGCTGAAAATAAATCATGCCAATTACTATTGAAATAGTAACCGACAAATGTGCTGAAAATAAAAGTCTTGCCGATTACTTTTGAAATAGTAACCTGACGAATGTGCTGAAAATAAATCATGCCGATTACTTTTGAAATAGTCACCGACAAATATGCTGAAAATAAAAATCTTGCCGATTAATTTTGAAATAGTAACCGACAAATGTGCTGAAAATAAATCATGCCAATTACTATTGAAATAGTAACCGACAAATGTGCTGAAAATAAAAGTCTTGCCAATTACTTTTGAAATAGTAACCTGACGAATGTGCTGAAAATAAATCATGTCGATTACTTTTGAAATAGTCACCGACGAATATGCTGAAAATAAAAATCTTGCCGATTACTTTTGAAATAGTAACCGACGAATGTGCTGAAAATAAATCAAGCCGATTACTTTCGAAATAGTAAGTGACGAACATGTTGAAAATAAAAATCTTACCGATTACTTTTAAAATAGTAACCAACGAATATACTGAAAATAAATCTTGCCGATTACTTTTGAAATAGTAACCGACGAATGTGCTGAAAATAAATCATGCCGATTACTTTGGAAATAGTAAGTGACGAATATGTTGAAAATAAAAATCTTACCGATTACTTTTGAAATAGTAACCAACGAATGTGCTTAAAATAAAGTCTTGCCGATAACTTTTGAAATAGTAACCGACGAATATGTGCTGAAAATAAATCTTGCCGATTACTTTTGAAATAGTAAGTGACGAATATGTTGAAAATAAAAATCTTACCGATTACTTTTGAAATAGTAACCAACGAATGTGCTGAAAATAAATCATGCCGATTACTTTCGAAATAGTAAGCGACGAACATGTTTAAAATAAAAATCTTTCCGATTACTTTTAAAATAGTAACCAACGAATATACTGAAAATAAATCTTGCCGATTACTTTTGAAATAGTAACCGACGAATGTGCTGAAAATAAATCATGCCGATTACTTTGGAAATAGTAAGTGACGAATATGTTGAAAATAAAAATCTTACCGATTACTTTTGAAATAGTAACCAACGAATGTGCTTAAAATAAAGTCTTGCCGATAACTTTTGAAATAGTAACCGACGAATATGTGCTGAAAATAAATCTTGCCGATTACTTTTGAAATAGTAACCGACGAATGTGCTGAAAATAAATCATGCCGATTACTTTTGAAATAGTAAGCGACGAATATGTTGAAAATAAAAATCTTACCGATTACTTTTGAAATAGTAACAACGAATATGCTGAAAATAAAGTCTTGCCGATTACTTTTGAAAGAGTAACCAACGAATATGTTGAAAATAAAAATCTTGTCGATTACTTTTAAAATAGTAACCGACAAATATGCTGAAAATAAAAATCTTGCCGATTACTTTTGAAAAAGTAACCGACAAATATGCTGAAAATAAAAATATTGCAGATTACTTTTGAAATAGTCACCGACCAATATGCTGAAAATAAAAATCTTGCCGATTACTTTTGAAATAGTAACCGACGAATGTGCTGAAAATAAATCATGCCGATTACTTTGGAAATAGTAAGTGACGAATATGTTGAAAATAAAAATCTTACCGATTACTTTTGAAATAGTAACCAACGAATGTGCTTAAAATAAAGTCTTGCCGATAACTTTTGAAATAGTAACCGACGAATATGTGCTGAAAATAAATCTTGCCGATTACTTTTGAAATAGTAACCGACGAATGTGCTGAAAATAAATCATGCCGATTACTTTTGAAATAGTCACCGACGAATATGCTGAAAATAAAAATCTTGCCGATTACTTTTCTAATAGTAACCGACGAATGTGCTGAAAATAAATCATGCCGATTACTTTCGAAATAGTAAGCGACGAACATGTTGAAAATAAAAATCTTTCCGATTACTTTTAAAATAGTAACCAACGAATATACTGAAAATAAATCTTGCCGATTACTTTTGAAATAGTAACCGACGAATGTGCTGAAAATAAATCATGCCGATTACTTTGGAAATAGTAAGTGACGAATATGTTGAAAATAAAAATCTTACCGATTACTTTTGAAATAGTAACCAACGAATGTGCTTAAAATAAAGTCTTGCCGATAACTTTTGAAATAGTAACCGACGAATATGTGCTGAAAATAAATCTTGCCGATTACTTTTGAAATAGTAACCGACAAATGTGCTGAAAATAAATCATGCCAATTACTATTGAAATAGTAACCGACAAATGTGCTGAAAATAAAAGTCTTGCCGATTACTTTTGAAATAGTAACCTGACGAATGTGCTGAAAATAAATCATGCCGATTACTTTTGAAATAGTCACCGACAAATATGCTGAAAATAAAAATCTTGCCGATTAATTTTGAAATAGTAACCGACAAATGTGCTGAAAATAAATCATGCCAATTACTATTGAAATAGTAACCGACAAATGTGCTGAAAATAAAAGTCTTGCCAATTACTTTTGAAATAGTAACCTGACGAATGTGCTGAAAATAAATCATGTCGATTACTTTTGAAATAGTCACCGACGAATATGCTGAAAATAAAAATCTTGCCGATTACTTTTGAAATAGTAACCGACGAATGTGCTGAAAATAAATCAAGCCGATTACTTTCGAAATAGTAAGTGACGAACATGTTGAAAATAAAAATCTTACCGATTACTTTTAAAATAGTAACCAACGAATATACTGAAAATAAATCTTGCCGATTACTTTTGAAATAGTAACCGACGAATATGTTGAAAATAAAAATCTTGTCGATTACTTTTAAAATAGTAACCGACAAATATGCTGAAAATAAAAATCTTGCCGATTACTTTTGAAAAAGTAACCGACAAATATGCTAAAAATAAAAATCTTGCCGATTACTTTTGAAATAGTCACCGACCAATATGCTGAAAATAAAAATCTTGCCGATTACTTTTGAAATAGTAACCGACGAATGTGCTGAAAATAAATCATGCCGATTACTTTGGAAATAGTAAGTGACGAATATGTTGAAAATAAAAATCTTACCGATTACTTTTGAAATAGTAACCAACGAATGTGCTTAAAATAAAGTCTTGCCGATAACTTTTGAAATAGTAACCGACGAATATGTGCTGAAAATAAATCTTGCCGATTACTTTTGAAATAGTAACCGACAAATGTGCTGAAAATAAAAATCTTGCCGATTACTTTTGAAATAGTAACCTGACGAATGTGCTGAAAATAAATCATGCCGATTACTTTTGAAATAGTCACCGACGAATATGCTGAAAATAAAAATCTTGCCGATTACTTTTGAAATAGTAACCGACGAATGTGCTGAAAATAAATCATGCCGATTACTTTCGAAATAGTAAGTGACGAACCTGTTGAAAATAAAAATCTTACCGATTACTTTTAAAATAGTAACCAACGAATATACTGAAAATAAATCTTGCCGATTACTTTTGAAATAGTAACCGACGAATGTGCTGAAAATAAATCATGCCGATTACTTTGGAAATAGTAAGTGACGAATATGTTGAAAATAAAAATCTTACCGATTACTTTTGAAATAGTAACCAACGAATGTGCTTAAAATAAAGTCTTGCCGATAACTTTTGAAATAGTAACCGACGAATATGTGCTGAAAATAAATCTTGCCGATTACTTTTGAAATAGTAACCGACGAATGTGCTGAAAATAAATCATGCCGATTACTTTTGAAATAGTAAGCGACGAATATGTTGAAAATAAAAATCTTACCGATTACTTTTGAAATAGTAACAACGAATATGCTGAAAATAAAGTCTTGCCGATTACTTTTGAAAGAGTAACCAACGAATATGTTGAAAATAAAAATCTTGTCGATTACTTTTAAAATAGTAACCGACAAATATGCTGAAAATAAAAATCTTGCCGATTACTTTTGAAAAAGTAACCGACAAATATGCTGAAAATAAAAATATTGCAGATTACTTTTGAAATAGTCACCGACCAATATGCTGAAAATAAAAATCTTGCCGATTACTTTTGAAATAGTAACCGACGAATGTGCTGAAAATAAATCATGCCGATTACTTTGGAAATAGTAAGTGACGAATATGTTGAAAATAAAAATCTTACCGATTACTTTTGAAATAGTAACCAACGAATGTGCTTAAAATAAAGTCTTGCCGATAACTTTTGAAATAGTAACCGACGAATATGTGCTGAAAATAAATCTTGCCGATTACTTTTGAAATAGTAACCGACGAATGTGCTGAAAATAAATCATGCCGATTACTTTTGAAATAGTCACCGACGAATATGCTGAAAATAAAAATCTTGCCGATTACTTTTCTAATAGTAACCGACGAATGTGCTGAAAATAAATCATGCCGATTACTTTCGAAATAGTAAGCGACGAACATGTTGAAAATAAAAATCTTTCCGATTACTTTTAAAATAGTAACCAACGAATATACTGAAAATAAATCTTGCCGATTACTTTTGAAATAGTAACCGACGAATGTGCTGAAAATAAATCATGCCGATTACTTTGGAAATAGTAAGTGACGAATATGTTGAAAATAAAAATCTTACCGATTACTTTTGAAATAGTAACCAACGAATGTGCTTAAAATAAAGTCTTGCCGATAACTTTTGAAATAGTAACCGACGAATATGTGCTGAAAATAAATCTTGCCGATTACTTTTGAAATAGTAACCGACAAATGTGCTGAAAATAAATCATGCCAATTACTATTGAAATAGTAACCGACAAATGTGCTGAAAATAAAAGTCTTGCCGATTACTTTTGAAATAGTAACCTGACGAATGTGCTGAAAATAAATCATGCCGATTACTTTTGAAATAGTCACCGACAAATATGCTGAAAATAAAAATCTTGCCGATTAATTTTGAAATAGTAACCGACAAATGTGCTGAAAATAAATCATGCCAATTACTATTGAAATAGTAACCGACAAATGTGCTGAAAATAAAAGTCTTGCCAATTACTTTTGAAATAGTAACCTGACGAATGTGCTGAAAATAAATCATGTCGATTACTTTTGAAATAGTCACCGACGAATATGCTGAAAATAAAAATCTTGCCGATTACTTTTGAAATAGTAACCGACGAATGTGCTGAAAATAAATCAAGCCGATTACTTTCGAAATAGTAAGTGACGAACATGTTGAAAATAAAAATCTTACCGATTACTTTTAAAATAGTAACCAACGAATATACTGAAAATAAATCTTGCCGATTACTTTTGAAATAGTAACCGACGAATATGTTGAAAATAAAAATCTTGTCGATTACTTTTAAAATAGTAACCGACAAATATGCTGAAAATAAAAATCTTGCCGATTACTTTTGAAAAAGTAACCGACAAATATGCTAAAAATAAAAATCTTGCCGATTACTTTTGAAATAGTCACCGACCAATATGCTGAAAATAAAAATCTTGCCGATTACTTTTGAAATAGTAACCGACGAATGTGCTGAAAATAAATCATGCCGATTACTTTGGAAATAGTAAGTGACGAATATGTTGAAAATAAAAATCTTACCGATTACTTTTGAAATAGTAACCAACGAATGTGCTTAAAATAAAGTCTTGCCGATAACTTTTGAAATAGTAACCGACGAATATGTGCTGAAAATAAATCTTGCCGATTACTTTTGAAATAGTAACCGACAAATGTGCTGAAAATAAAAATCTTGCCGATTACTTTTGAAATAGTAACCTGACGAATGTGCTGAAAATAAATCATGCCGATTACTTTTGAAATAGTCACCGACGAATATGCTGAAAATAAAAATCTTGCCGATTACTTTTGAAATAGTAACCGACGAATGTGCTGAAAATAAATCATGCCGATTACTTTCGAAATAGTAAGTGACGAACCTGTTGAAAATAAAAATCTTACCGATTACTTTTAAAATAGTAACCAACGAATATACTGAAAATAAATCTTGCCGATTACTTTTGAAATAGTAACCGACGAATGTGCTGAAAATAAATCATGCCGATTACTTTGGAAATAGTAAGTGACGAATATGTTGAAAATAAAAATCTTACCGATTACTTTTGAAATAGTAACCAACGAATGTGCTTAAAATAAAGTCTTGCCGATAACTTTTGAAATAGTAACCGACGAATATGTGCTGAAAATAAATCTTGCCGATTACTTTTGAAATAGTAACCGACGAATGTGCTGAAAATAAATCATGCCGATTACTTTTGAAATAGTAAGCGACGAATATGTTGAAAATAAAAATCTTACCGATTACTTTTGAAATAGTAACAACGAATATGCTGAAAATAAAGTCTTGCCGATTACTTTTGAAATAGTAACCGACGAATATGTTGAAAATAAAAATCTTGTCGATTACTTTTAAAATAGTAACCGACAAATATGCTGAAAATAAAATTCTTGCCGATTACTTTTGAAAAAGTAACCGACAAATATGCTGAAAATAAAAATCTTGCCGATTACTTTTGAAATAGTCACCGACCAATATGCTGAAAATAAAAATCTTGCCGATTACTTTTGAAATAGTAACCGACGAATGTGTTGAAAATAAATCATGCTGATTACTTTTGAAATAGTAAACGATGAATATGTTGGAAATAAAAATCTTACCGATTACTTTTGAAATAGTAACCAACGAATGTGCTTAAAATAAAGTCTTGCCGATAACTTTTGAAATAGTAACCGACGAATATGTGCTGAAAATAAATCTTGCCGATTACTTTTGAAATAGTAACCGACGAATGTGCTGAAAATAAATCATGCCGATTACTTTTGAAATAGTAAGCGACGAATATGTTGAAAATAAAAATCTTACCGATTACTTTTGAAATAGTAACAACGAATATGCTGAAAATAAAGTCTTGCCGATTACTTTTGAAATAGTAACCGACGAATATGTTGAAAATAAAAATCTTGTCGATTACTTTTAAAATAGTAACCGACAAATATGCTGAAAATAAAATTCTTGCCGATTACTTTTGAAAAAGTAACCGACAAATATGCTGAAAATAAAAATCTTGCCGATTACTTTTGAAATAGTCACCGACCAATATGCTGAAAATAAAAATCTTGCCGATTACTTTTGAAATAGTAACCGACGAATGTGCTGAAAATAAATCATGCCGATTACTTTGGAAATAGTAAGTGACGAATATGTTGAAAATAAAAATCTTACCGATTACTTTTGAAATAGTAACCAACGAATGTGCTTAAAATAAAGTCTTGCCGATAACTTTTGAAATAGTAACCGACGAATATGTGCTGAAAATAAATCTTGCCGATTACTTTTGAAATAGTAACCGACAAATGTGCTGAAAATAAATCATGCCAATTACTATTGAAATAGTAACCGACAAATGTGCTGAAAATAAAAGTCTTGCCGATTACTTTTGAAATAGTAACCTGACGAATGTGCTGAAAATAAATCATGCCGATTACTTTTGAAATAGTCACCGACAAATATGCTGAAAATAAAAATCTTGCCGATTAATTTTGAAATAGTAACCGACAAATGTGCTGAAAATAAATCATGCCAATTACTATTGAAATAGTAACCGACAAATGTGCTGAAAATAAAAGTCTTGCCAATTACTTTTGAAATAGTAACCTGACGAATGTGCTGAAAATAAATCATGTCGATTACTTTTGAAATAGTCACCGACGAATATGCTGAAAATAAAAATCTTGCCGATTACTTTTGAAATAGTAACCGACGAATGTGCTGAAAATAAATCAAGCCGATTACTTTCGAAATAGTAAGTGACGAACATGTTGAAAATAAAAATCTTACCGATTACTTTTAAAATAGTAACCAACGAATATACTGAAAATAAATCTTGCCGATTACTTTTGAAATAGTAACCGACGAATGTGCTGAAAATAAATCATGCCGATTACTTTGGAAATAGTAAGTGACGAATATGTTGAAAATAAAAATCTTACCGATTACTTTTGAAATAGTAACCAACGAATGTGCTTAAAATAAAGTCTTGCCGATAACTTTTGAAATAGTAACCGACGAATATGTGCTGAAAATAAATCTTGCCGATTACTTTTGAAATAGTAAGTGACGAATATGTTGAAAATAAAAATCTTACCGATTACTTTTGAAATAGTAACCAACGAATGTGCTGAAAATAAATCATGCCGATTACTTTCGAAATAGTAAGCGACGAACATGTTTAAAATAAAAATCTTTCCGATTACTTTTAAAATAGTAACCAACGAATATACTGAAAATAAATCTTGCCGATTACTTTTGAAATAGTAACCGACGAATGTGCTGAAAATAAATCATGCCGATTACTTTGGAAATAGTAAGTGACGAATATGTTGAAAATAAAAATCTTACCGATTACTTTTGAAATAGTAACCAACGAATGTGCTTAAAATAAAGTCTTGCCGATAACTTTTGAAATAGTAACCGACGAATATGTGCTGAAAATAAATCTTGCCGATTACTTTTGAAATAGTAACCGACGAATGTGCTGAAAATAAATCATGCCGATTACTTTTGAAATAGTAAGCGACGAATATGTTGAAAATAAAAATCTTACCGATTACTTTTGAAATAGTAACAACGAATATGCTGAAAATAAAGTCTTGCCGATTACTTTTGAAAGAGTAACCAACGAATATGTTGAAAATAAAAATCTTGTCGATTACTTTTAAAATAGTAACCGACAAATATGCTGAAAATAAAAATCTTGCCGATTACTTTTGAAAAAGTAACCGACAAATATGCTGAAAATAAAAATATTGCAGATTACTTTTGAAATAGTCACCGACCAATATGCTGAAAATAAAAATCTTGCCGATTACTTTTGAAATAGTAACCGACGAATGTGCTGAAAATAAATCATGCCGATTACTTTGGAAATAGTAAGTGACGAATATGTTGAAAATAAAAATCTTACCGATTACTTTTGAAATAGTAACCAACGAATGTGCTTAAAATAAAGTCTTGCCGATAACTTTTGAAATAGTAACCGACGAATATGTGCTGAAAATAAATCTTGCCGATTACTTTTGAAATAGTAACCGACGAATGTGCTGAAAATAAATCATGCCGATTACTTTTGAAATAGTCACCGACGAATATGCTGAAAATAAAAATCTTGCCGATTACTTTTCTAATAGTAACCGACGAATGTGCTGAAAATAAATCATGCCGATTACTTTCGAAATAGTAAGCGACGAACATGTTGAAAATAAAAATCTTTCCGATTACTTTTAAAATAGTAACCAACGAATATACTGAAAATAAATCTTGCCGATTACTTTTGAAATAGTAACCGACGAATGTGCTGAAAATAAATCATGCCGATTACTTTGGAAATAGTAAGTGACGAATATGTTGAAAATAAAAATCTTACCGATTACTTTTGAAATAGTAACCAACGAATGTGCTTAAAATAAAGTCTTGCCGATAACTTTTGAAATAGTAACCGACGAATATGTGCTGAAAATAAATCTTGCCGATTACTTTTGAAATAGTAACCGACAAATGTGCTGAAAATAAATCATGCCAATTACTATTGAAATAGTAACCGACAAATGTGCTGAAAATAAAAGTCTTGCCGATTACTTTTGAAATAGTAACCTGACGAATGTGCTGAAAATAAATCATGCCGATTACTTTTGAAATAGTCACCGACAAATATGCTGAAAATAAAAATCTTGCCGATTAATTTTGAAATAGTAACCGACAAATGTGCTGAAAATAAATCATGCCAATTACTATTGAAATAGTAACCGACAAATGTGCTGAAAATAAAAGTCTTGCCAATTACTTTTGAAATAGTAACCTGACGAATGTGCTGAAAATAAATCATGTCGATTACTTTTGAAATAGTCACCGACGAATATGCTGAAAATAAAAATCTTGCCGATTACTTTTGAAATAGTAACCGACGAATGTGCTGAAAATAAATCAAGCCGATTACTTTCGAAATAGTAAGTGACGAACATGTTGAAAATAAAAATCTTACCGATTACTTTTAAAATAGTAACCAACGAATATACTGAAAATAAATCTTGCCGATTACTTTTGAAATAGTAACCGACGAATATGTTGAAAATAAAAATCTTGTCGATTACTTTTAAAATAGTAACCGACAAATATGCTGAAAATAAAAATCTTGCCGATTACTTTTGAAAAAGTAACCGACAAATATGCTAAAAATAAAAATCTTGCCGATTACTTTTGAAATAGTCACCGACCAATATGCTGAAAATAAAAATCTTGCCGATTACTTTTGAAATAGTAACCGACGAATGTGCTGAAAATAAATCATGCCGATTACTTTGGAAATAGTAAGTGACGAATATGTTGAAAATAAAAATCTTACCGATTACTTTTGAAATAGTAACCAACGAATGTGCTTAAAATAAAGTCTTGCCGATAACTTTTGAAATAGTAACCGACGAATATGTGCTGAAAATAAATCTTGCCGATTACTTTTGAAATAGTAACCGACAAATGTGCTGAAAATAAAAATCTTGCCGATTACTTTTGAAATAGTAACCTGACGAATGTGCTGAAAATAAATCATGCCGATTACTTTTGAAATAGTCACCGACGAATATGCTGAAAATAAAAATCTTGCCGATTACTTTTGAAATAGTAACCGACGAATGTGCTGAAAATAAATCATGCCGATTACTTTCGAAATAGTAAGTGACGAACCTGTTGAAAATAAAAATCTTACCGATTACTTTTAAAATAGTAACCAACGAATATACTGAAAATAAATCTTGCCGATTACTTTTGAAATAGTAACCGACGAATGTGCTGAAAATAAATCATGCCGATTACTTTGGAAATAGTAAGTGACGAATATGTTGAAAATAAAAATCTTACCGATTACTTTTGAAATAGTAACCAACGAATGTGCTTAAAATAAAGTCTTGCCGATAACTTTTGAAATAGTAACCGACGAATATGTGCTGAAAATAAATCTTGCCGATTACTTTTGAAATAGTAACCGACGAATGTGCTGAAAATAAATCATGCCGATTACTTTTGAAATAGTAAGCGACGAATATGTTGAAAATAAAAATCTTACCGATTACTTTTGAAATAGTAACAACGAATATGCTGAAAATAAAGTCTTGCCGATTACTTTTGAAATAGTAACCGACGAATATGTTGAAAATAAAAATCTTGTCGATTACTTTTAAAATAGTAACCGACAAATATGCTGAAAATAAAATTCTTGCCGATTACTTTTGAAAAAGTAACCGACAAATATGCTGAAAATAAAAATCTTGCCGATTACTTTTGAAATAGTCACCGACCAATATGCTGAAAATAAAAATCTTGCCGATTACTTTTGAAATAGTAACCGACGAATGTGTTGAAAATAAATCATGCTGATTACTTTTGAAATAGTAAACGATGAATATGTTGGAAATAAAAATCTTACCGATTACTTTTGAAATAGTAACCGACGAATGTGTTGAATATAAAGTCTTGCCGATTACTTTTGAAATAGTAACCGACGAATGTGCTGAAAATATAGTCTTGCCGATTAATTCTAAAATAGTAACAGACAAATATGCTAAAAATAAAAATTTTGCTGATTACTTTTGAAATAGTAACCGACGAATTTGCAGAAAATAGATCATGCCGATTACTTTTGAAATAGTAACCGACGAATGTGTTGAATATAAAGTCTTGCCGATTACTTTTGAAATAGTAACCGACAAATGTGCTGAAAATAAATCATGCCAATTACTATTGAAATAGTAACCGACAAATGTGCTGAAAATAAAAGTCTTGCCGATTACTTTTGAAATAGTAACCTGACGAATGTGCTGAAAATAAATCATGCCGATTACTTTTGAAATAGTCACCGACGAATATGCTGAAAATAAAAATCTTGCCGATTACTTTTGAAATAGTTACCGACAAATGTGCTGAAAATAAATCACGCCAATTACTATTGAAATAGTAATCGACAAATGTGCTGAAAATAAAAGTCTTGCCGATTACTTTTGAAATAGTAACCTGACGAATGTGCTGAAAATAAATCATGCCGATTACTTTTGAAATAGTCACCGACGAATATGCTGAAAATAAAAATCTTGCCGATTACTTTTGAAATAGTAACCGACGAATGTGCTGAAAATAAATGATGCCGATTACTTTCGAAATAGTAAGCGACGAATATGTTGAAAATAAAAATCTTACCGATTACTTTTAAAATAGTAACCAACGAATATACTGAAAATAAATCTTGCCGATTACTTTTGAAATAGTAACCGACGAATGTGCTGAAAATAAATCATGCCGATTACTTTGGAAATAGTAAGTGACGAATATGTTGAAAATAAAAATCTTACCGATTACTTTTGAAATAGTAACCAACGAATGTGCTTAAAATAAAGTCTTGCCGATAACTTTTGAAATAGTAACCGACGAATATGTGCTGAAAATAAATCTTGCCGATTACTTTTGAAATAATAACCGACGAATGTGCTGAAAATAAATCATGCCGATTACTTTTGAAATAGTAAGCGACGAATATGTTGAAAATAAAAATCTTACCGATTACTTTTGAAATAGTAACAACGAATATGCTGAAAATAAAGTCTTGCCGATTACTTTTGAAATAGTAACCGACGAATATGTTGAAAATAAAAATCTTGTCGATTACTTTTAAAATAGTAACCGACAAATATGCTGAAAATAAAAATCTTGCCGATTACTTTTGAAAAAGTAACCGACAAATATGCTGAAAATAAAAATCTTGCCGATTACTTTTGAAATAGTCACCGACCAATATGCTGAAAATAAAAATCTTGCCGATTACTTTTGAAATAGTAACCGACGAATGTGTTGAAAATAAATCATGCTGATTACTTTTGAAATAGTAAACGATGAATATGTTGGAAATAAAAATCTTACCGATTACTTTTGAAATAGTAACAGACAAATATGCTGAAAATAAAAATCTTGCCGATTACTTTTGAAATAGTAACCGACGTACATGCTGAAAATAAAAATCTTGCCGATTACTATTGAAATAGTAACCGACGAATGTGCTGAAAATAAAGTCTTGCCGATTACTTTTGAAATAGTAACCGACGAATGTGCTGAAAATATAGTCTTGCCGATTAATTCTAAAATAGTAACAGACAAATATGCTAAAAATAAAAATTTTGCTGATTACTTTTGAAATAGTAACCGACGAATGTGCAGAAAATAGATCATGCCGATTACTTTTGAAATAGTCACCGACGAATGTGTTGAAAATAAAAATCTTGCCGATTACTTTTGAAATAGTAACCGACAAATGTGCTGAAAATAAATCATGCCAATTACTATTGAAATAGTAACTGACAAATGTGCTGAAAATAAAAGTCTTGCCGATTACTTTTGAAATAGTAACCTGACGAATGTGCTGAAAATAAATCATGCCGATTACTTTTGAAATAGTCACCGACGAATATGCTGAAAATAAAAATCTTGCCGATTACTTTTGAAATAGTAACCGACGAATGTGCTGAAAATAAATCATGCCGATTACTTTGGAAATAGTAAGTGACGAATATGTTGAAAATAAAAATCTTACCGATTACTTTTGAAATAGTAACCAACGAATGTGCTTAAAATAAAGTCTTGCCGATAACTTTTGAAATAGTAACCGACGAATATGTGCTGAAAATAAATCTTGCCGATTACTTTTGAAATAATAACCGACGAATGTGCTGAAAATAAATCATGCCGATTACTTTTGAAATAGTAAGCGACGAATATGTTGAAAATAAAAATCTTACCGATTACTTTTGAAATAGTAACAACGAATATGCTGAAAATAAAGTCTTGCCGATTACTTTTGAAATAGTAACCGACGAATATGTTGAAAATAAAAATCTTGTCGATTACTTTTAAAATAGTAACCGACAAATATGCTGAAAATAAAAATCTTGCCGATTACTTTTGAAAAAGTAACCGACAAATATGCTGAAAATAAAAATCTTGCCGATTACTTTTGAAATAGTCACCGACCAATATGCTGAAAATAAAAATCTTGCCGATTACTTTTGAAATAGTAACCGACGAATGTGTTGAAAATAAATCATGCTGATTACTTTTGAAATAGTAAACGATGAATATGTTGGAAATAAAAATCTTACCGATTACTTTTGAAATAGTAACAGACAAATATGCTGAAAATAAAAATCTTGCCGATTACTTTTGAAATAGTAACCGACGTACATGCTGAAAATAAAAATCTTGCCGATTACTATTGAAATAGTAACCGACGAATGTGCTGAAAATAAAGTCTTGCCGATTACTTTTGAAATAGTAACCCACGAATGTGCTGAAAATATAGTCTTGCCGATTAATTCTAAAATAGTAACAGACAAATATGCTAAAAATAAAAATTTTGCTGATTACTTTTGAAATAGTAACCGACGAATGTGCAGAAAATAGATCATGCCGATTACTTTTGAAATAGTCACCGACGAATGTGTTGAAAATAAAAATCTTGCCGATTACTTTTAAAATAGTAACCGACAAATGTGCTGAAAATAAATCATGCCAATTACTATTGAAATAGTAACCGACAAATGTGCTGAAAATAAAAGTCTTGCCGATTACTTTTGAAATAGTAACCTGACGAATGTGCTGAAAATAAATCATGCCGATTACTTTTGAAATAGTCACCGACGAATATGCTGAAAATAAAAATCTTGCCGATTACTTTTGAAATAGTAACCGACAAATGTGCTGAAAATAAATCACGCCAATTACTATTGAAATAGTAACCGACAAATGTGCTGAAAATAAAAGTCTTGCCGATTACTTTTGAAATAGTAACCTGACGAATGTGCTGAAAATAAATCATGCCGATTACTTTTGAAATAGTCACCGACGAATATGCTGAAAATAAAAATCTTGCCGATTACTTTTGAAATAGTAACCGACAAATGTGCTGAAAATAAATCATGCCAATTACTATTGAAATAGTAACCGACAAATGTGCTGAAAATAAAAGTCTTGCCGATTACTTTTGAAATAGTAACCGACGAATGTGCAGAAAATAGATCATGCCGATTACTTTTGAAATAGTAACCGACAAATATGCTGAAAATAAAAATCATGCCGATTACTTTTGAAATAGTCACCGACGAATGTGTTGAAAATAAAAATCTTGCCGATTACTTTTGAAATAGTAACCGACAAATGTGCTGAAAATAAATCATGCCAATTACTATTGAAATAGTAACCGACAAATGTGCTGAAAATAAAAGTCTTGCCGATTACTTTTGAAATAGTAACCTGACGAATGTGCTGAAAATAAATCATGCCGATTACTTTTGAAATAGTCACCGACGAATATGCTGAAAATAAAAATCTTGCCGATTACTTTTGAAATAGTAACCGACAAATGTGCTGAAAATAAATCACGCCAATTACTATTGAAATAGTAACCGACAAATGTGCTGAAAATAAAAGTCTTGCCGATTACTTTTGAAATAGTAACCTGACGAATGTGCTGAAAATAAATCATGCCGATTACTTTTGAAATAGTCACCGACGAATATGCTGAAAATAAAAATCTTGCCGATTACTTTTGAAATAGTAACCGACAAATGTGCTGAAAATAAATCATGCCAATTACTATTGAAATAGTAACCGACAAATGTGCTGAAAATAAAAGTCTTGCCGATTACTTTTGAAATAGTAACCGACGAATGTGCAGAAAATAGATCATGCCGATTACTTTTGAAATAGTAACCGACAAATATGCTGAAAATAAAAATCATGCCGATTACTTTTGAAATAGTCACCGACGAATGTGTTGAAAATAAAAATCTTGCCGATTACTTTTGAAATAGTAACCGACAAATGTGCTGAAAATAAATCATGCCAATTACTATTGAAATAGTAACCGACAAATGTGCTGAAAATAAAAGTCTTGCCGATTACTTTTGAAATAGTAACCTGACGAATGTGCTGAAAATAAATAATGCCGATTACTTTTGAAATAGTCACCGACGAATATGCTGAAAATAAAAATCTTGCCGATTACTTTTGAAATAGTAACCGACAAATGTGCTGAAAATAAATCACGCCAATTACTATTGAAATAGTAACCGACAAATGTGCTGAAAATAAAAGTCTTGCCGATTACTTTTGAAATAGTAACCTGACGAATGTGCTGAAAATAAATCATGCCGATTACTTTTGAAATAGTCACCGACGAATATGCTGAAAATAAAAATCTTGCCGATTACTTTTGAAATAGTAACCGACAAATGTGCTGAAAATAAATCATGCCAATTACTATTGAAATAGTAACCGACAAATGTGCTGAAAATAAAAGTCTTGCCGATTACTTTTGAAATAGTAACCGACGAATGTGCAGAAAATAGATCATGCCGATTACTTTTGAAATAGTAACCGACAAATATGCTGAAAATAAAAATCTTGCCGATTACTTTTGAAATAGTAACCGACAAATGTGATGAAAATAAATCATGCCAATTACTATTGAAATAGTAACCGACAAATGTGCTGAAAATAAAAGTCTTGCCGATTACTTTTGAAATAGTAACCTGACGAATGTGCTGAAAATAAATCATGCCGATTACTTTTGAAATAGTCACCGACGAATATGCTGAAAATAAAAATCTTGCCGATTACTTTTGAAATAGTAACCGACGAATGTGCTGATAATAAATGATGCCGATTACTTTCGAAATAGTAAGCGACGAATATGTTGAAAATAAAAATCTTACCGATTACTTTTAAAATAGTAACCAACGAATATACTGAAAATAAATCTTGCCGATTACTTTTGAAATAGTAACCGACGAATGTGCTGAAAATAAATCATGCCGATTACTTTGGAAATAGTAAGTGACGAATATGTTGAAAATAAAAATCTTACCGATTACTTTTGAAATAGTAACCAACGAATGTGCTTAAAATAAAGTCTTGCCGATAACTTTTGAAATAGTAACCGACGAATATGTGCTGAAAATAAATCTTGCCGATTACTTTTGAAATAATAACCGACGAATGTGCTGAAAATAAATCATGCCGATTACTTTTGAAATAGTAAGCGACGAATATGTTGAAAATAAAAATCTTACCGATTACTTTTGAAATAGTAACAACGAATATGCTGAAAATAAAGTCTTGCCGATTACTTTTGAAATAGTAACCGACGAATATGTTGAAAATAAAAATCTTGTCGATTACTTTTAAAATAGTAACCGACAAATATGCTGAAAATAAAAATCTTGCCGATTACTTTTGAAAAAGTAACCGACAAATATGCTGAAAATAAAAATCTTGCCGATTACTTTTGAAATAGTCACCGACCAATATGCTGAAAATAAAAATCTTGCCGATTACTTTTGAAATAGTAACCGACGAATGTGTTGAAAATAAATCATGCTGATTACTTTTGAAATAATAAACGATGAATATGTTGGAAATAAAAATCTTACCGATTACTTTTGAAATAGTAACAGACAAATATGCTGAAAATAAAAATCTTGCCGATTACTTTTGAAATAGTAACCGACGTACATGCTGAAAATAAAAATCTTGCCGATTACTATTGAAATAGTAACCGACGAATGTGCTGAAAATAAAGTCTTGCCGATTACTTTTGAAATAGTAACCGACGAATGTGCTGAAAATATAGTCTTGCCGATTAATTCTAAAATAGTAACAGACAAATATGCTAAAAATAAAAATTTTGCTGATTACTTTTGAAATAGTAACCGACGAATGTGCAGAAAATAGATCATACCGATTACTTTTGAAATAGTCACCGACGAATGTGTTGAAAATAAAAATCTTGCCGATTACTTTTGAAATAGTAACCGACAAATGTGCTGAAAATAAATCATGCCAATTACTATTGAAATAGTAACTGACAAATGTGCTGAACATAAAAGTCTTGCCGATTACTTTTGAAATAGTAACCTGACGAATGTGCTGAAAATAAATCATGCCGATTACTTTTGAAATAGTCACCGACGAATATGCTGAAAATAAAAATCTTGCCGATTACTTTTGAAATAGTAACCGACAAATGTGCTGAAAATAAATCACGCCAATTACTATTGAAATAGTAACCGACAAATGTGCTGAAAATAAAAGTCTTGCCGATTACTTTTGAAATAGTAACCTGACGAATGTGCTGAAAATAAATCATGCCGATTACTTTTGAAATAGTCACCGACGAATATGCTGAAAATAAAAATCTTGCCGATTACTTTTGAAATAGTAACCGACAAATGTGCTGAAAATAAATCATGCCAATTACTATTGAAATAGTAACCGACAAATGTGCTGAAAATAAAAGTCTTGCCGATTACTTTTGAAATAGTAACCGACGAATGGGCAGAAAATAGATCATGCCGATTACTTTTGAAATAGTAACCGACAAATATGCTGAAAATAAAAATCTTGCCGATTACTTTTGAAATAGTAACCGACAAATGTGATGAAAATAAATCATGCCAATTACTATTGAAATAGTAACCGACAAATGTGCTGAAAATAAAAGTCTTGCCAATTACTTTTGAAATAGTAACCTGACGAATGTGCTGAAAATAAATCATGCCGATTACTTTTGAAATAGTCACCGACGAATATGCTGAAAATAAAAATCTTGCCGATTACTTTTGAAATAGTAACCGACGAATGTGCTGAAAATAAATGATGCCGATTACTTTCGAAATAGTAAGCGACGAATATGTTGAAAATAAAAATCTTACCGATTACTTTTAAAATAGTAACCAACGAATATACTGAAAATAAATCTTGCCGATTACTTTTGAAATAGTAACCGACGAATGTGCTGAAAATAAATCATGCTGATTACTTTGGAAATAGTAAGTAACGAATATGTTGAAAATAAAAATCTTACCGATTACTTTTGAAATAGTAACCAACGAATGTGCTTCAAATAAAGTCTTGCCGATAACTTTTGAAATAGTAACCGACGAATATGTGCTGAAAATAAATCTTGCCCATTACTTTTGAAATAATAACCAACGAATGTGCTGAAAATAAATCATGCCGATTACTTTTGAAATAGTAAGCGACGAATATGTTGAAAATAAAAATCTTACCGATTACTTTTGAAATAGTAACAACGAATATGCTGAAAATAAAGTCTTGCCGATTACTTTTGAAATAGTAACCGACGAATATGTTGAAAATAAAAATCTTGTCGATTACTTTTAAAATAGTAACCGACAAATATGCTGAAAATAAAAATCTTGCCGATTACTTTTGAAAAAGTAACCGACAAATATGCTGAAAATAAAAATCTTGCCGATTACTTTTGAAATAGTCACCGACCAATATGCTGAAAATAAAAATCTGGCCGATTACTTTTGAAATAGTAACCGACGAATGTGTTGAAAATAAATCATGCTGATTACTTTTGAAATAGTAAACGATGAATATGTTGGAAATAAAAATCTTACCGATTACTTTTGAAATAGTAACAGACAAATATGCTGAAAATAAAAATCTTGCCGATTACTTTTGAAATAGTAACCGACGTACATGCTGAAAATAAAAATCTTGCCGATTACTATTGAAATAGTAACCGACGAATGTGCTGAAAATAAAGTCTTGCCAATTACTTTTGAAATAGTAACCGACGAATGTGCTGAAAATATAGTCTTGCCGATTAATTCTAAAATAGTAACAGACAAATATGCTAAAAATAAAAATTTTGCTGATTACTTTTGAAATAGTAACCGACGAATGTGCAGAAAATAGATCATGCCGATTACTTTTGAAATAGTAACCGACGAATGTGTTGAATATAAAGTCTTGCCGATTACTTTTGAAATAGTAACCGACAAATGTGTTGAAAATAAATCATGCCAATTACTATTGAAATAGTAACCGACAAATGTGCTGAAAATAAAAGTCTTGCCGATTACTTTTGAAATAGTAACCTGACGAATGTGCTGAAAATAAATCATGCCGATTACTTTTGAAATAGTCACCGACGAATATGCTGAAAATAAAAATCTTGCCGATTACTTTTGAAATAGTAACCGACAAATGTGCTGAAAATAAATCATGCCAATTACTATTGAAATAGTAACCGACAAATGTGCTGAAAATAAAAGTCTTGCCGATTACTTTTGAAATAGTAACCTGACGAATGTGCTGAAAATAAATCATGCCGATTACTTTTGAAATAGTCACCGACGAATATGCTGAAAATAAAAATCTTGCCGATTACTTTTGAAATAGTAACCGACAAATGTGCTGAAAATAAATCATGCCAATTACTATTGAAATAGTAACCGACAAATGTGCTGAAAATAAAAGTCTTGCCGATTACTTTTGAAATAGTAACCTGACGAATGTGCTGAAAATAAATCATGCCGATTACTTTTGAAATAGTCACCGACGAATATGCTGAAAATAAAAATCTTCCCGATTACTTTTGAAATAGTAACCGACAAATGTGCTGAAAATAAATCATGCCAATTACTATTGAAATAGTAACCGACAAATGTGCTGAATGTAACACCCCGTTTCCCAAAAGACATAATAATATCCAAATATCAGAGTTAAACAACAAACAACGGAGCATTACATGCACATTTCAAAAATTATATTTATTTAAATAGAAACATAAAACTATTTAAATAATCCTCCATAATAACATTTTATATAATAATCTGCAGCGGAATAATCATTTCAAAATCATCTCAAAATTTTGATACATCAACATGTCTGGCACAAAGGCCTCACCATAACAAAAATGTTCTCCAACATATAACAAGATTTATTCAACGAATCTCCAACATAAATGATACATAAAGGAATGAAATTATAAAACATAAATCCCATCCCGTTACGTATCAGAGCCTATGACACAACGAGCCGACTCCTATCTATCCATCGCTACCTGCACTTGCCCACAAGGCGGCAATTCCAGCAGAAGGGGTGAGTTCATAAAACAAGAGCAATATATATATATATATAATTCATAAAGTTGTATTGAAAAACAACAACAACAAGAACATTCATCATCACCATAATCATCAGTAATCTTCGTAAATAATTCAACCAATAATATTTAGATTCACCTTAAGTAACAACACTGACAACAACACCACTTGTGGTGACGCCTCACCAACAACAACTCACACCTTAAACTCCTAATGCAAGACTCCATAAACGACTAATGCATTATGCAAATGTGGTACCAACTACGCGCGTTGAGTGCTAAACACTCCGGGGCATAAGCCCCCACCAAATGGATGGTTAAAGCATCCCAGGGCATAAGCCCTCACCAAAGTGAATGACTAGCATTCCAGGGCATGAGCCCTCACCAGTTGAATGTATAAACATTCCAGGGCATGAGCCCCCACCAATGCAAATGAGTTATGAGACTCAAGGTGTATATCTACATACAACCCTACAACAGAAACGTGGTGCATTTTCACCATGCAACCAACGACAACATCAACTAGGACACCTCCCCAACTAGACTCGATCACACCACAACACCATGAACAATAACAACTTGGTATAGTATAGTTCATCTCAATTCATAAAAGATTCATTCGTAAATGCATCATAAACATCTCCATTCTATATTATTATCACTCCAAAAATTCTCTAAAAATCCAATAAACCAATTAGAAAGCTTAGGTTTGGTTTTAGAACACCTTAGAAAAATCACATTTTGGGTCGCACAGGACCCAGCTCGCTTAAGCGAACAACATCTCGCTTAAGCGAGTCAAAACACGTAAGTTTGGTTTTTCCTCGCTTCTGGCTCGCTTCTAGTTCGCTTAAGCGAACAGGCTAAATACACTATCCTGGGCGTCTCTCGCTTAAGCGACGGGAATCTCGCTTAAGCGACGCAAATGACGAAGGTTAGCATTTTGCTCGCTTGGAGTTCGCTTGGCGCACGCTTGAGCGAACGGGCGCGAATCAGTTCTGGGTGAGGGAAAGTGCCGCTCGCTTAAGCGACGGCTAGCTCGCTTAAGCGAGTAATCATCTGGGCAGAATTTCTACTTACGATTTCTAACCCTATTCCATCCAAAAATCCCATTTTTGATTTCCCCATTACCCAAAATGGTTTAGAAACATTGTTCACAGGTTCATGGCACAACAAAACAACAGAAACAACTTACATATACATCATCATCATCATGTAATTCATTTTCTCATGGCATTTTCATAACTTTAACCCTAATCCAACAAACTACCACTTTTTCAATTCAATTCATAAAAACATACATATATATATATCAGCAATTGAATCATAAAACCCACCCTTACCTCAAATAAGCAAAATCTACAGCAATTCCTAGCAAATCACCTTGGCTCTTGGCTCTACTCTTCTCTCTTCTCAAAGGTCTGTTTCTTTGTTTTACTGATACGTGAAATGTTTATCTTTCTTTCCTTTTACTGACTTTTGCTATTCTATCCCCAACAAAGTATAACTCCCTCTTTCTATCTTAACTCCCCACTAATTTTCTATTAATTCCTCCTTAATTCTATTAATTCTAATAAATCCCTTTTTATCAATTATTATTATTTTCTACTATTTTCATAAAACACTACAAATAAATATAACAAATAATATCACACCAAATATTTCATATAGCATTTATAAATTCAAGTAAAATACACCAAGCACACCAAAATAAATTAAAAATCACCACAAACCACAAAATAAAGTTTAGAGTGTTACAACTCTCCCCAACTTAGAAAATTTCGTCCTCGAAATATTACCTTAAGCAACAAACAACTCAGGATAGGACTCTTGCATCTTGCTCTCCAACTCCCAAGTCAAACTCTCACCGGTTACACCGCCCCAAACAACTCTAACCAGAGGTATCTCCTTGCCTCTCAACTGCTTCACCTTGCGATCATCAATCCTCAAAGGCGAAGTCTCAACAGTAAGATTATCTCTAACCTGCACATCATCTCTAGGAATAACATGCGAAGGATCAGCTACATACTTTCTCAACTGCGACACATGAAACACATCATGCAAGTTTGATAGATGCGGTGGCAATCCAATCCGATATGCCACGGTTCCAACTCTCTCGGAAATCTGATAAGGGCCAATGAACTTTGGAGTCAACTTCCTCGACTTCAACGCTCGTCCCACACCCGTCATCGGAGTAACCCTCAAAAACACATGCTCACCCTCTTGAAACTCAAGGGCTTTTCTCCTTTTGTCATGATAACTCTTCTGACGATCTTGAGATGCTTTCATCTTTTCTCTTATCAACTTGACCTTTTCTGTAGTCTGCTGCACTAACTCAGGTCCTAACACAATACTTTCACCCGACTCAAACCAACATAGAGGAGTTCTACACCTTCGACCATACAAAGCTTCGAACGGTGCCATACCAATACTCGAATGGTAACTATTATTATAAGTAAACTCTATCAACGGCAAGTGGCTGTCCCAAGCTCCACCCTGCTCGAGAACACACACCCTCAACAAATCTTCTAAGGATTGGATAGTCCTCTCCGACTGACCATCTGTCTGTGGATGATAAGCCGAACTCAATCTCAACTTTGAACCCAATGCCTCTTGCAAGCTCTTCCAAAACCTTGAAGTAAACCTCGGATCTCTATCCGACACAATACTAGATGGAACACCATGCAACTTCACAATGTCACGGATATAAATCTCCGCCAACTGAGCTACCGGATAAGTCATATTAATCGGGATAAAATGTGCCGACTTAGTCAATCTATCGACCACAACCCAAATGGCATCGTGCCCTCTTGGAGTATTCGGCAAACTCGTCACAAAATCCATAGAAATGCTATCCCATTTCCACTCAGGCACATCTAACGGAACCAACAACCCTGCAGGTTTCTGATGCTCAACTTTAGACTTCTGGCAAGTCAAACACGCATACACAAACTGCGCAACATCCCTCTTCAAACCGGACCACCAAAATAATTTCTTCAAGTCATGATACATTTTAGTAGCTCCAGGGTGAATACTTAAACTACTCTTATGGCTTTCTTCTAAGATTAACTTTTTCAGATCCTCATCATCCGGAATACAAATCCTTCCTCTAAACCTGAACACACCTTGGTCATCGACCTTGAAGTCACCATCTACATTCGGATCATTAGTAGCCATCAAATCAACAAACTTAACATCAATCCTTTGTGCCTCTTTAATACTGTTCAAGAAATCACTATTAATCTTTAACATACCCAACTTCACACTCTGAGGTGATCCTTCACACACAAGACTCAAATCTCTAAAATGTTCAAGTAACTCGAACTCTTTCACCATCATAGCAGACATATGCAACGTCTTTCTGCTCAACGCATCCGCAACTACATTGGCTTTACCAGGATGGTAATTCAAGCCAAAATCATAGTCCTTAAGTAACTCAAGCCACCTCCTCTGCCTCATGTTTAACTCTTTCTGGTCAAACAGGTACTTTAAACTTTTATGGTCACTAAACACTTCAAATCTGGAACCATACAAGTAATGCCTCCAAATTTTCAACACAAACACTACGGCTGCCAATTCTAGATCGTGCGTAGGATAATTCTTCTCATGCACTCTCAGCTGCCTAGAAGCATACGCGACCACCTTGCCATCTTGCATCAACACGCCACCCAAACCCAACTTAGATGCATCACAATAAACAACAAAAGGCTCTTCCGGCTTCGGCAAAATTAAAATAGGAGCAGTCGTCAATCTTTGCTTCAACTCATTAAAACTACTCTCACATCGAGCATCCCACACAAATGCTTTACCTTTACAGGTCAGTTGCGTCAAAGGAAGTGCCAACTTCGAAAATCCTTCAATAAATCTGCGGTAATAACCAGCCAACCCAAGAAAACTTCTTACCTCAGTAACTGACTTTGGTGTCTCCCACTGCGACATAGCATCAACCTTCGAAGGATCTACAGCAATACCATTACCAGAAATAATGTGGCCAAGAAAACTTACTTCATGCAACCAGAATTCGCACTTGGATAACTTGGCATACAACTTCTTTTCCTTCAGCACTTGCAATACAATCTTCAAATGCTCTGCATGCTCAGCTTCAGTCTTAGAATAAATCAATATATCATCAATAAAGACCACTACGAACTGATCCAGATACTCATGAAAAATTCGGTTCATGTATTCCATAAACACACCAGGTGCATTCGTCACACCAAAAGGCATCACCTTATACTCATAATGACCATAACGCGTCCTAAACGCCGTCTTTTGCATATCCTCATCCTTCACCTTTATCTGATGGTAACCTGACCTCAAATCAATCTTACTGAACACACGGGCACCCACTAGTTGATCCATCAAGTCATCGATCCTCGGTAGTGGATACCTATTCTTAATAGTCACCTTATTCAACTGACGGTAATCAATACATAACCGCATGCTACCATCCTTCTTCTTAACCAACAACACCGGCGCTCCCCATGGTGAAACACTCGGTCTCACAAACTTCTTGTCAAGCAAATCTTCCAACTGTTTCTTTAACTCAGCTAACTCCGAAGCTGACATACGGTAAGGAGCCATCGACACAGGCTTCGTACCCGGCACAAGGTCAATCGAGAATTCCACTTCTCTCTCCGGTGGCACATCTGGAATCTCGTCAGGGAAAACTTCAGGAAATTCCTTCACAACAGGCAGCCCATCAATCACAGCTTGGTTCTCCACCGACAAAAATGCCAACAAAGAAAACATTAACACACCATCTTGTTCTAATCGCTTCATCTCTTTAGTGGATAAGAATTCTGCTCCACTCTCTTCCTCCGCAGAAGAAAACCGCACCGTCTTCGTAAAACAATTGATCAGGACATGATTGTACTCTAACCAATTCATTCCCAATATTACATCCATTCCCACCAACGGTAAACAAACAAGGTCTACTTCAAAATCTCTACCAAATACAGACAACGGGCAACTTAAACAAACAAGGGAAGTAGTCACTGAACCCTTAGCTGGAGTTTCAACAACCATTTTCCCATTCATATCAGACATATACAGACCCAATCTTTTAGCACAATCAATAGCAATGAAACAATGCGTTGCACCAGTATCTATAATAGCAATTAAAGGAGTACTATTAAAGAAACAAGTACCTCTGATAAGTCGATCCTCCTGATCAGTCTGGGTACCAGTCAAGGCAAACACTCTCCCACTGGCCTGCGCCTTCTTAGGCTTAGTACACTGAGTGCTAAGATGTCCTTCTTCATCACAATTATAGCAAACAATGTCTCCCCGCTTGCATTCAGTAACAGTGTGGCCTTTCTTACCACATCGGAAACACTTCTTCTCGTCACGGTTGCAGGCATTACTCTTGTGGCCCTTAACACCACACTTATATAGCAAACCACCTCCGCAGGAGCATCTCTACGTGCTGGCCTCCTCTCATCATGCATCCTCTGCTTGCCCTTATCAGCTGGGGCACTATACGGCTTTGGGCGACTCTGCTGCCCCTTTCCCTTGCGGTCATTCATCACTTTATAGTGAGCTTTAGTATCTTCTTCATAAATACGGCATCTGCTCACCAACTCAGAGAAGTCTCTGATCTTCTGATACCCAATGGCCCGCTTGATATCCGCTCGCAGACCATTCTCAAACTTAATACATTTGGAGAACTCAGCAGTCTCCGCAGCATAATGAGGATAAAACTTTGCAAGCTCCACGAACTTAGCGGCATACTCCGTAACGGACATGTCTCCTTGCTTCAGCTCAAGGAATTCTATCTCTTTTCTACCACGGACATCTTCCGGGAAATACCTCCTCAAGAACTCCCGCCTAAACACAGCCCATGAAATCACAGCACCTTCATTCTGCAAAATAGGTTGGGTGCTTACCCACCAGTCATCCGCTTCTTCAGCCAACATATGGGTGCCAAACCGCACCATCTGAGCATCCGTACACTGCATTACCTGGAATATTCTTTCAACCTCTTTCAGCCAGGTCTGTGCTCCATCGGGGTTATACCTTCCCTTGAAGGTTGGTGGATGATTCCTTAGGAATGTCTCCAGCATCCTCACACCTTCACCAGCTCCACCAGCACCTTGTTGTTGTCCGACAACTTGAGCCATTGCTTGCAAAGCAGCAGCAAGAGCAGCATCATTCCTTCCAGCCATCTCGGTAATTCTACATAACGACAAGAATTAGAACAACAACAAGACAGTTTAAAACCTGTCACACTACACTATTGGCTCGACACGACTCTCCTAATGGTCGGACGGACCGACTTGCTCTGATACCAATTGTAACACCCCGTTTCCCAAAAGACATAATAATATCCAAATATCAGAGTTAAACAACAAACAACGGAGCATTACATGCACATTTCAAAAATTATATTTATTTAAATAGAAACATAAAACTATTTAAATAATCCTCCATAATAACATTTTATATAATAATCTGCAGCGGAATAATCATTTCAAAATCATCTCAAAATTTTGATACATCAACATGTCTGGCACAAAGGCCTCACCATAACAAAAATGTTCTCCAACATATAACAAGATTTATTCAACGAATCTCCAACATAAATGATACATAAAGGAATGAAATTATAAAACATAAATCCCATCCCGTTACGTATCAGAGCCTATGACACAACGAGCCGACTCCTATCTATCCATCGCTACCTGCACTTGCCCACAAGGCGGCAATTCCAGCAGAAGGGGTGAGTTCATAAAACAAGAGCAATATATATATATATATATAATTCATAAAGTTGTATTGAAAAACAACAACAACAAGAACATTCATCATCACCATAATCATCAGTAATCTTCGTAAATAATTCAACCAATAATATTTAGATTCACCTTAAGTAACAACACTGACAACAACACCACTTGTGGTGACGCCTCACCAACAACAACTCACACCTTAAACTCCTAATGCAAGACTCCATAAACGACTAATGCATTATGCAAATGTGGTACCAACTACGCGCGTTGAGTGCTAAACACTCCGGGGCATAAGCCCCCACCAAATGGATGGTTAAAGCATCCCAGGGCATAAGCCCTCACCAAAGTGAATGACTAGCATTCCAGGGCATGAGCCCTCACCAGTTGAATGTATAAACATTCCAGGGCATGAGCCCCCACCAATGCAAATGAGTTATGAGACTCAAGGTGTATATCTACATACAACCCTACAACAGAAACGTGGTGCATTTTCACCATGCAACCAACGACAACATCAACTAGGACACCTCCCCAACTAGACTCGATCACACCACAACACCATGAACAATAACAACTTGGTATAGTATAGTTCATCTCAATTCATAAAAGATTCATTCGTAAATGCATCATAAACATCTCCATTCTATATTATTATCACTCCAAAAATTCTCTAAAAATCCAATAAACCAATTAGAAAGCTTAGGTTTGGTTTTAGAACACCTTAGAAAAATCACATTTTGGGTCGCACAGGACCCAGCTCGCTTAAGCGAACAACATCTCGCTTAAGCGAGTCAAAACACGTAAGTTTGGTTTTTCCTCGCTTCTGGCTCGCTTCTAGTTCGCTTAAGCGAACAGGCTAAATACACTATCCTGGGCGTCTCTCGCTTAAGCGACGGGAATCTCGCTTAAGCGACGCAAATGACGAAGGTTAGCATTTTGCTCGCTTGGAGTTCGCTTGGCGCACGCTTGAGCGAACGGGCGCGAATCAGTTCTGGGTGAGGGAAAGTGCCGCTCGCTTAAGCGACGGCTAGCTCGCTTAAGCGAGTAATCATCTGGGCAGAATTTCTACTTACGATTTCTAACCCTATTCCATCCAAAAATCCCATTTTTGATTTCCCCATTACCCAAAATGGTTTAGAAACATTGTTCACAGGTTCATGGCACAACAAAACAACAGAAACAACTTACATATACATCATCATCATCATGTAATTCATTTTCTCATGGCATTTTCATAACTTTAACCCTAATCCAACAAACTACCACTTTTTCAATTCAATTCATAAAAACATACATATATATATATCAGCAATTGAATCATAAAACCCACCCTTACCTCAAATAAGCAAAATCTACAGCAATTCCTAGCAAATCACCTTGGCTCTTGGCTCTACTCTTCTCTCTTCTCAAAGGTCTGTTTCTTTGTTTTACTGATACGTGAAATGTTTATCTTTCTTTCCTTTTACTGACTTTTGCTATTCTATCCCCAACAAAGTATAACTCCCTCTTTCTATCTTAACTCCCCACTAATTTTCTATTAATTCCTCCTTAATTCTATTAATTCTAATAAATCCCTTTTTATCAATTATTATTATTTTCTACTATTTTCATAAAACACTACAAATAAATATAACAAATAATATCACACCAAATATTTCATATAGCATTTATAAATTCAAGTAAAATACACCAAGCACACCAAAATAAATTAAAAATCACCACAAACCACAAAATAAAGTTTAGAGTGTTACAACTCTCCCCAACTTAGAAAATTTCGTCCTCGAAATATTACCTTAAGCAACAAACAACTCAGGATAGGACTCTTGCATCTTGCTCTCCAACTCCCAAGTCAAACTCTCACCGGTTACACCGCCCCAAACAACTCTAACCAGAGGTATCTCCTTGCCTCTCAACTGCTTCACCTTGCGATCATCAATCCTCAAAGGCGAAGTCTCAACAGTAAGATTATCTCTAACCTGCACATCATCTCTAGGAATAACATGCGAAGGATCAGCTACATACTTTCTCAACTGCGACACATGAAACACATCATGCAAGTTTGATAGATGCGGTGGCAATCCAATCCGATATGCCACGGTTCCAACTCTCTCGGAAATCTGATAAGGGCCAATGAACTTTGGAGTCAACTTCCTCGACTTCAACGCTCGTCCCACACCCGTCATCGGAGTAACCCTCAAAAACACATGCTCACCCTCTTGAAACTCAAGGGCTTTTCTCCTTTTGTCATGATAACTCTTCTGACGATCTTGAGATGCTTTCATCTTTTCTCTTATCAACTTGACCTTTTCTGTAGTCTGCTGCACTAACTCAGGTCCTAACACAATACTTTCACCCGACTCAAACCAACATAGAGGAGTTCTACACCTTCGACCATACAAAGCTTCGAACGGTGCCATACCAATACTCGAATGGTAACTATTATTATAAGTAAACTCTATCAACGGCAAGTGGCTGTCCCAAGCTCCACCCTGCTCGAGAACACACACCCTCAACAAATCTTCTAAGGATTGGATAGTCCTCTCCGACTGACCATCTGTCTGTGGATGATAAGCCGAACTCAATCTCAACTTTGAACCCAATGCCTCTTGCAAGCTCTTCCAAAACCTTGAAGTAAACCTCGGATCTCTATCCGACACAATACTAGATGGAACACCATGCAACTTCACAATGTCACGGATATAAATCTCCGCCAACTGAGCTACCGGATAAGTCATATTAATCGGGATAAAATGTGCCGACTTAGTCAATCTATCGACCACAACCCAAATGGCATCGTGCCCTCTTGGAGTATTCGGCAAACTCGTCACAAAATCCATAGAAATGCTATCCCATTTCCACTCAGGCACATCTAACGGAACCAACAACCCTGCAGGTTTCTGATGCTCAACTTTAGACTTCTGGCAAGTCAAACACGCATACACAAACTGCGCAACATCCCTCTTCAAACCGGACCACCAAAATAATTTCTTCAAGTCATGATACATTTTAGTAGCTCCAGGGTGAATACTTAAACTACTCTTATGGCTTTCTTCTAAGATTAACTTTTTCAGATCCTCATCATCCGGAATACAAATCCTTCCTCTAAACCTGAACACACCTTGGTCATCGACCTTGAAGTCACCATCTACATTCGGATCATTAGTAGCCATCAAATCAACAAACTTAACATCAATCCTTTGTGCCTCTTTAATACTGTTCAAGAAATCACTATTAATCTTTAACATACCCAACTTCACACTCTGAGGTGATCCTTCACACACAAGACTCAAATCTCTAAACTGTTCAAGTAACTCGAACTCTTTCACCATCATAGCAGACATATGCAACGTCTTTCTGCTCAACGCATCCGCAACTACATTGGCTTTACCAGGATGGTAATTCAAGCCAAAATCATAGTCCTTAAGTAACTCAAGCCACCTCCTCTGCCTCATGTTTAACTCTTTCTGGTCAAACAGGTACTTTAAACTTTTATGGTCACTAAACACTTCAAATATGCTGATTACTTTTGAAATAGTAAGCGACGAATATGTTGAAAATAAAAATCTTACCGATTACTTTTGAAATAGTAACCGACAAATATGCTGAAAATAAAAATCTTGCCGATTACTTTTGAAATAGTAACCGACGTACATGCTGAAAATAAAAATCTTGCCGATTACTATTGAAATAGTAACCGACGAATGTGCTGAAAATAAAGTCTTGCCGATTACTTTTGAAATAGTAACCGACGAATGTGCTGAAAATATAGTCTTGCCGATTAATTCTAAAATAGTAACAGACAAATATGCTAAAAATAAAAATTTTGCCGATTACTTTTGAAATAGTAACCTGACGAATGTGCTGAAAATAAATCATGCCGATTACTTTTGAAATAGTCACCGACGAATATGTGCTGAAAATAAATCTTGCCGATTACTTTTGAAATAGTAACCGACGAATGTGTTGAAAATAAATCATGCTGATTACTTTTGAAATAGTAAGCGACGAATATGTTGAAAATAAAAATCTTACCGATTACTTTTGAAATAGTAACCGACAAATATGCTGAAAATAAAAATCTTGCCGATTACTTTTGAAATAGTAACCGACGTACATGCTGAAAATAAAAATCTTGCCGATTACTATTGAAATAGTAACCGACGAATGTGCTGAAAATAAAGTCTTGCCGATTACTTTTGAAATAGTAACCGACGAATGTGCTGAAAATATAGTCTTGCCGATTAATTCTAAAATAGTAACAGACAAATATGCTAAAAATAAAAATTTTGCCGATTACTTTTGAAATAGTAACCGACGATTGTGCAGAAAATAGATCATGCCGATTACTTTTGAAATAGTAACCGACCAATGTGTTGAATATAAAGTCTTGCCGATTACTTTTGAAATAGTAACCGACAAATGTGCTGAAAATAAATCATGCCAATTACTATTGAAATAGTAACCGACAAATGTGCTGAAAATAAAAGTCTTGCCGATTACTTTTGAAATAGTAACCTGACGAATGTGCTGAAAATAAATCATGCCGATTACTTTTGAAATAGTCACCGACGAATATGCTGAAAATAAAAATCTTGCCGATTACTTTTGAAATAGTAACCGACAAATGTGCTGAAAATAAATCATGCCAATTACTATTGAAATAGTAACCGACAAATGTGCTGAAAATAAAAGTCTTGCCGATTACTTTTGAAATAGTAACCGACGAATGTGCTGAAAATAAATCATGCCGATTACTTTCGAAATAGTAAGCGACGAATATGTTGAAAATAAAAATCTTACCGATTACTTTTAAAATGTAACCAACGAATATACTGAAAATAAATCTTGCCGATTACTTTTGAAATAGTAACCGACGAATGTGCTGAAAATAAATCATGCCGATTACTTTGGAAATAGTAAGTGACGAATATGTTGAAAATAAAAATCTTACCGATTACTTTTGAAATAGTAACCAACGAATGTGCTTAAAATAAAGTCTTGCCGATAACTTTTGAAATAGTAACCGACGAATATGTGCTGAAAATAAATCTTGCCGATTACTTTTGAAATAGTAACCGACGAATGTGTTGAAAATAAATCATGCCGATTACTTTTAAAATAGTAAGCGACGAATATGTTGAAAATAAAAATCTTACCGATTACTTTTGAAATAGTAACAACGAATATGCTGAAAATAAAGTCTTGCCGATTACTTTTGAAATAGTAACCGACGAATATGTTGAAAATAAAAATCTTGTCGATTACTTTTAAAATAGTAACCGACAAATATGCTGAAAATAAAAATCTTGCCGATTACTTTTGAAAAAGTAACCGACAAATATGCTGAAAATAAAAATCTTGCCGATTACTTTTGAAATAGTCACCGACCAATATGCTGAAAATAAAAATCTTGCCGATTACTTTTGAAATAGTCACCGACCAATATGCTGAAAATAAAAATCTTGCCGATTACTTTTGAAATAGTAACCGACGAATGTGTTGAAAATAAATCATGCTGATTACTTTTGAAATAGTAAACGATGAATATGTTGGAAATAAAAATCTT
Source organism: Medicago lupulina (assembly GCA_958299785.1). NCBI lineage: Eukaryota > Viridiplantae > Streptophyta > Magnoliopsida > Fabales > Fabaceae > Medicago > Medicago lupulina. The sequence goes on from OY283140.1 coordinate 49,065,435, forward strand.
ACCGATTACTTTTGAAATAGTAACCGACAAATGTGCTGAAAATAAATCATGCCAATTACTATTGAAATAGTAACCGACAAATGTGCTGAAAATAAAAGTCTTGCCGATTACTTTTGAAATAGTAACCTGACGAATGTGTTGAAAATAAATCATGCCGATTACTTTTGAAATAGTCACCGACGAATATGTGCTGAAAATAAATCTTGCCGATTACTTTTGAAATAGTAACCGACGAATGTGTTGAAAATAAATCATGCTGATTACTTTTGAAATAGTAAGCGACGAATATGTTGAAAATAAAAATCTTACCGATTACTTTTGAAATAGTAACCGACAAATATGCTGAAAATAAAAATCTTGCCGATTACTTTTGAAATAGTAACCGACGTACATGCTGAAAATAAAAATCTTGCCGATTACTATTGAAATAGTAACCGACGAATGTGCTGAAAATAAAGTCTTGCCGATTACTTTTGAAATAGTAACCGACGAATGTGCTGAAAATATAGTCTTGCCGATTAATTCTAAAATAGTAACAGACAAATATGCTAAAAATAAAAATTTTGCCGATTACTTTTGAAATAGTAACCGACGAATGTGCAGAAAATAGATCATGCCGATTACTTTTGAAATAGTAACCGACGAATGTGTTGAATATAAAGTCTTGCCGATTACTTTTGAAATAGTAACCGACAAATGTGCTGAAAATAAATCATGCCAATTACTATTGAAATAGTAACCGACAAATGTGCTGAAAATAAAAGTCTTGCCGATTACTTTTGAAATAGTCACCGACGAATATGCTGAAAATAAAAATCTTGCCGATTACTTTTGAAATAGTAACCGACAAATGTGCTGAAAATAAATCATGCCAATTACTATTGAAATAGTAACCGACAAATGTGCTGAAAATAAAAGTCTTGCCGATTACTTTTGAAATAGTAACCGACGAATGTGCTGAAAATAAATCATGCCGATTACTTTCGAAATAGTAAGCGACGAATATGTTGAAAATAAAAATCTTACCGATTACTTTTAAAATGTAACCAACGAATATACTGAAAATAAATCTTGCAGATTACTTTTGAAATAGTAACCGACGAATGTGCTGAAAATAAATCATGCCGATTACTTTGGAAATAGTAAGTGACGAATATGTTGAAAATAAAAATCTTACCGATTACTTTTGAAATAGTAACCAACGAATGTGCTTAAAATAAAGTCTTGCCGATAACTTTTGAAATAGTAACCGACGAATATGTGCTGAAAATAAATCTTGCCGATTACTTTTGAAATAGTAACCGACGAATGTGTTGAAAATAAATCATGCCGATTACTTTTAAAATAGTAAGCGACGAATGTGTTGAAAATAAATCATGCCGATTACTTTTAAAATAGTAAGCGACGAATATGTTGAAAATAAAAATCTTACCGATTACTTTTGAAATAGTAACAACGAATATGCTGAAAATAAAGTCTTGCCGATTACTTTTGAAATAGTAACCGACGAATATGTTGAAAATAAAAATCTTGTCGATTACTTTTAAAATAGTAACCGACAAATATGCTGAAAATAAAAATCTTGCCGATTACTTTTGAAAAAGTAACCGACAAATATGCTGAAAATAAAAATCTTGCCGATTACTTTTGAAATAGTCACCGACCAATATGCTGAAAATAAAAATCTTGCCGATTACTTTTGAAATAGTCACCGACCAATATGCTGAAAATAAAAATCTTGCCGATTACTTTTGAAATAGTAACCGACGAATGTGTTGAAAATAAATCATGCTGATTACTTTTGAAATAGTAAACGATGAATATGTTGGAAATAAAAATCTTACCGATTACTTTTGAAATAGTAACCGACAAATGTGCTGAAAATAAATCATGCCAATTACTATTGAAATAGTAACCGACAAATGTGCTGAAAATAAAAGTCTTGCCGATTACTTTTGAAATAGTAACCTGACGAATGTGTTGAAAATAAATCATGCCGATTACTTTTGAAATAGTCACCGACGAATATGTGCTGAAAATAAATCTTGCCGATTACTTTTGAAATAGTAACCGACGAATGTGTTGAAAATAAATCATGCTGATTACTTTTGAAATAGTAAGCGACGAATATGTTGAAAATAAAAATCTTACCGATTACTTTTGAAATAGTAACCGACAAATATGCTGAAAATAAAAATCTTGCCGATTACTTTTGAAATAGTAACCGACGTACATGCTGAAAATAAAAATCTTGCCGATTACTATTGAAATAGTAACCGACGAATGTGCTGAAAATAAAGTCTTGCCGATTACTTTTGAAATAGTAACCGACGAATGTGCTGAAAATATAGTCTTGCCGATTAATTCTAAAATAGTAACAGACAAATATGCTAAAAATAAAAATTTTGCCGATTACTTTTGAAATAGTAACCGACGAATGTGCAGAAAATAGATCATGCCGATTACTTTTGAAATAGTAACCGACGAATGTGTTGAATATAAAGTCTTGCCGATTACTTTTGAAATAGTAACCGACAAATGTGCTGAAAATAAATCATGCCAATTACTATTGAAATAGTAACCGACAAATGTGCTGAAAATAAAAGTCTTGCCGATTACTTTTGAAATAGTAACCTGACGAATGTGCTGAAAATAAATCATGCCGATTACTTTTGAAATAGTCACCGACGAATATGCTGAAAATAAAAATCTTGCCGATTACTTTTGAAATAGTAACCGACAAATGTGCTGAAAATAAATCATGCCAATTACTATTGAAATAGTAACCGACAAATGTGCTGAAAATAAAAGTCTTGCCGATTACTTTTGAAATAGTAACCGACGAATGTGCTGAAAATAAATCATGCCGATTACTTTCGAAATAGTAAGCGACGAATATGTTGAAAATAAAAATCTTACCGATTACTTTTAAAATGTAACCAACGAATATACTGAAAATAAATCTTGCCGATTACTTTTGAAATAGTAACCGACGAATGTGCTGAAAATAAATCATGCCGATTACTTTGGAAATAGTAAGTGACGAATATGTTGAAAATAAAAATCTTACCGATTACTTTTGAAATAGTAACCAACGAATGTGCTTAAAATAAAGTCTTGCCGATAACTTTTGAAATAGTAACCGACGAATATGTGCTGAAAATAAATCTTGCCGATTACTTTTGAAATAGTAACCGACGAATGTGTTGAAAATAAATCATGCCGATTACTTTTAAAATAGTAAGCGACGAATATGTTGAAAATAAAAATCTTACCGATTACTTTTGAAATAGTAACAACGAATATGCTGAAAATAAAGTCTTGCCGATTACTTTTGAAATAGTAACCGACGAATATGTTGAAAATAAAAATCTTGTCGATTACTTTTAAAATAGTAACCGACAAATATGCTGAAAATAAAAATCTTGCCGATTACTTTTGAAAAAGTAACTGACAAATATGCTGAAAATAAAAATCTTGCCGATTACTTTTGAAATAGTCACCGACCAATATGCTGAAAATAAAAATCTTGCCGATTACTTTTGAAATAGTAACCGACGAATGTGTTGAAAATAAATCATGCTGATTACTTTTGAAATAGTAAACGATGAATATGTTGGAAATAAAAATCTCACCGATTACTTTTGAAATAGTAACCGACAAATGTGCTGAAAATAAATCATGCCAATTACTATTGAAATAGTAACCGACAAATGTGCTGAAAATAAAAGTCTTGCCGATTACTTTTGAAATAGTAACCTGACGAATGTGCTGAAAATAAATCATGCCGATTACTTTTGAAATAGTCACCGACGAATATGCTGAAAATAAAAATCTTGCCGATTACTTTTGAAATAGTAACCGACAAATGTGCTGAAAATAAATCATGCCAATTACTATTGAAATAGTAACCGACAAATGTGCTGAAAATAAAAGTCGTGCCGATTACTTTTGAAATAGTAACCTGACGAATGTGCTGAAAATAAATCATGCCGATTACTTTTGAAATAGTCACCGACGAATATGCTGAAAATAAAAATCTTGCCGATTACTTTTGAAATAGTACCCGACGAATGTGCTGAAAATAAATCATGCCGATTACATTCGAAATAGTAAGCGACGAATATGTTGAAAATAAAAATCTTACCGATTACTTTTAAAATGTAACCAACGAATATACTGAAAATAAATCTTGCCGATTACTTTTGAAATAGTAACCGACGAATGTGCTGAAAATAAATCATGTCGATTACTTTGGAAATAGTAAGTGACGAATATGTTGAAAATGAAAATCTTACCGATTACTTTTGAAATAGTAACCAACGAATGTGCTTAAAATAAAGTCTTGTCGATAACTTTTGAAATAGTAACCGACGAATATGTGCTGAAAATAAATCTTGCCGATTACTTTTGAAATAGTAACCGACGAATGTGTTGAAAATAAATCATGCTGATTACTTTTGAAATAGTAAGCGACGAATATGTTGAAAATAAAAATCTTACCGATTGTTTTTGAAATAGTAACCGACAAATATGCTGAAAATAAAAATCTTGCCGATTACTTTTGAAAAAGTAACCGACAAATATGCTGAAAATAAAAATCTTGCCGATTACTTTTGAAATAGTCACCGACCAATATGCTGAAAATAAAAATCTTGCCGATTACTTTTGAAATAGTAACCGACGAATGTGTTGAAAATAAATCATGCTGATTACTTTTGAAATAGTAAACGATGAATATGTTGGAAATAAAAATCTTACCGATTACTTTTGAAATAGTAACCGACAAATGTGCTGAAAATAAATCATGCCAATTACTATTGAAATAGTAACCGACAAATGTGCTGAAAATAAAAGTCTTGCCGATTACTTTTGAAATAGTAACCTGACGAATGTGCTGAAAATAAATCATGCCGATTACTTTTGAAATAGTCACCGACGAATATGCTGAAAATAAAAATCTTGCCGATTACTTTTGAAATAGTAACCGACAAATGTGCTGAAAATAAATCATGCCAATTACTATTGAAATAGTAACCGACAAATGTGCTGAAAATAAAAGTCGTGCCGATTACTTTTGAAATAGTAACCTGACGAATGTGCTGAAAATAAATCATGCCGATTACTTTTGAAATAGTCACCGACGAATATGCTGAAAATAAAAATCTTGCCGATTACTTTTGAAATAGTAACCGACGAATGTGCTGAAAATAAATCATGCCGATTACTTTCGAAATAGTAAGCGACGAATATGTTGAAAATAAAAATCTTACCGATTACTTTTAAAATGTAACCAACGAATATACTGAAAATAAATCTTGCCGATTACTTTTGAAATAGTAACCGACGAATGTGCTGAAAATAAATCATGCCGATTACTTTCGAAATAGTAAGCGACGAATATGTTGAAAATAAAAATCTTACCGATTACTTTTAAAATGTAACCAACGAATATACTGAAAATAAATCTTGCCGATTACTTTTGAAATAGTAACCGACGAATGTGCTGAAAATAAATCATGTCGATTACTTTGGAAATAGTAAGTGACGAATATGTTGAAAATGAAAATCTTACCGATTACTTTTGAAATAGTAACCAACGAATGTGCTTAAAATAAAGTCTTGTCGATAACTTTTGAAATAGTAACCGACGAATATGTGCTGAAAATAAATCTTGCCGATTACTTTTGAAATAGTAACCGACGAATGTGTTGAAAATAAATCATGCTGATTACTTTTGAAATAGTAAGCGACGAATATGTTGAAAATAAAAATCTTACCGATTACTTTTGAAATAGTAACCGACAAATATGCTGAAAATAAAAATCTTGCCGATTACTTTTGAAAAAGTAACCGACAAATATGCTGAAAATAAAAATCTTGCCGATTACTTTTGAAATAGTCACCGACCAATATGCTGAAAATAAAAATCTTGCCGATTACTTTTGAAATAGTAACCGACGAATGTGTTGAAAATAAATCATGCTGATTACTTTTGAAATAGTAAACGATGAATATGTTGGAAATAAAAATCTTACCGATTACTTTTGAAATAGTAACAGACAAATATGCTGAAAATAAAAATCTTGCCGATTACTTTTGAAATAGTAACCGACGTACATGCTAAAAATAAAAATCTTGCCGATTACTATTGAAATAGTAACCGACGAATGTGCTGAAAATAAAGTCTTGCCAATTACTTTTGAAATAGTAACCGACGAATGTGCTGAAAATATAGTCTTGCCGATTAATTCTAAAATAGTAACAGACAAATATGCTAAAAATAAAAATTTTGCTGATTACTTTCGAAATAGTAACCGACGAATGTGCAGAAAATAGATCATGCCGATTACTTTTGAAATAGTAACCGACGAATGTGTTGAATATAAAGTCTTGCCGGTTACTTTTGAAATAGTAACCGACGAATGTGCTGAAAATAAATCATGCCGATTACTTTCGAAATAGTAAGCGACGAATATGTTGAAAATAAAAATCTTACCGATTACTTTTAAAATGTAACCAACGAATATACTGAAAATAAATCTTGCCGATTACTTTTGAAATAGTAACCGACGAATGTGCTGAAAATAAATCATGCCGATTACTTTTGAAATAGTCACCGACGAATATGCTGAAAATAAAAATCTTCCCGATTACTTTTGAAATAGTAACCGACAAATGTGCTGAAAATAAATCATGCCAATTACTATTGAAATAGTAACCGACAAATGTGCTGAAAATAAAAGTCTTGCCGATTACTTTTGAAATAGTAACCTGACGAATGTGCTGAAAATAAATCATGCCGATTACTTTTGAAATAGTCACCGACGAATATGCTGAAAATAAAAATCTTGCCGATTACTTTTGAAATAGTAACCGACAAATGTGCTGAAAATAAATCATGCCAATTACTATTGAAATAGTAACCGACAAATGTGCTGAAAATAAAAGTCTTGCCGATTACTTTTGAAATAGTAACCTGACGAATGTGCTGAAAATAAATCATGCCGATTACTTTTGAAATAGTCACCGACGAATATGCTGAAAATAAAAATCTTGCCGATTACTTTTGAAATAGTAACCGATGAATGTGCTGAAAATAAATGATGCCGATTACTTTCGAAATAGTAAGCGACGAATATGTTGAAAATAAAAATCTTACCGATTACTTTTAAAATAGTAACCAACGAATATACTGAAAATAAATCTTGCCGATTACTTTTGAAATAGTAACCGACGAATGTGCTGAAAATAAATCATGTCGATTACTTTGGAAATAGTAAGTGACGAATATGTTGAAAATAAAAATCTTACCGATTACTTTTGAAATAGTAACCAACGAATGTGCTTAAAAGAAAGTCTTGCCGATAACTTTTGAAATAGTAACCGACGAATATGTGCTGAAAATAAATCTTGCCGATTACTTTTGAAATAGTAACCGACGAATGTGTTGAAAATAAATCATGCTGATTACTTTTGAAATAGTAAGCGACGAATATGTTGAAAATAAAAATCTTACCGATTACTTTTGAAATAGTAACCGACAAATATGCTGAAAATAAAAATCTTGCCGATTACTTTTGAAATAGTAACCGACGTACATGCTGAAAATAAAAATCTTGCCGATTACTATTGAAATAGTAACCGACGAATGTGCTGAAAATAAAGTCTTGCCGATTACTTTTGAAATAGTAACCGACGAATGTGCTGAAAATATAGTCTTGCCGATTAATTCTAAAATAGTAACAGACAAATATGCTAAAAATAAAAATTTTGCCGATTACTTTTGAAATAGTAACCGACGATTGTGCAGAAAATAGATCATGCCGATTACTTTTGAAATAGTAACCGACGAATGTGTTGAATATAAAGTCTTGCCGATTACTTTTGAAATAGTAACCGACAAATGTGCTGAAAATAAATCATGCCAATTACTATTGAAATAGTAACCGACAAATGTGCTGAAAATAAAAGTCTTGCCGATTACTTTTGAAATAGTAACCTACGAATGTGCTGAAAATAAATCATGCCGATTACTTTTGAAATAGTCACCATCGAATATGCTGAAAATAAAAATCTTGCCGATTACTTTTGAAATAGTAACCGACAAATGTGCTGAAAATAAATCATGCCAATTACTATTGAAATAGTAACCGACAAATGTGCTGAAAATAAAAGTCTTGCCGATTACTTTTGAAATAGTAACCGACGAATGTGCTGAAAATAAATCATGCCGATTACTTTCGAAATAGTAAGCGACGAATATGTTGAAAATAAAAATCTTACCAATTACTTTTAAAATGTAACCAACGAATATACTGAAAATAAATCTTGCCGATTACTTTTGAAATAGTAACCGACAAATGTGCTGAAAATAAATCATGCCGATTACTTTGGAAATAGTAAGTGACGAATATGTTGAAAATAAAAATCTTACCGATTACTTTTGAAATAGTAACCAACGAATGTGCTTAAAATAAAGTCTTGCCGATAACTTTTGAAATAGTAACCGACGAATATGTGCTGAAAATAAATCTTGCCGATTACTTTTGAAATAGTAACCGACGAATGTGTTGAAAATAAATCATGCCGATTACTTTTAAAATAGTAAGCGACGAATATGTTGAAAATAAAAATCTTACCGATTACTTTTGAAATAGTAACAACGAATATGCTGAAAATAAAGTCTTGCCGATTACTTTTGAAATAGTAACCGACGAATATGTTGAAAATAAAAATCTTGTCGATTACTTTTAAAATAGTAACCGACAAATATGCTGAAAATAAAAATCTTGCCGATTACTTTTGAAAAAGTAACCGACAAATATGCTGAAAATAAAAATCTTGCCGATTACTTTTGAAATTGTCACCGACCAATATGCTGAAAATAAAAATCTTGCCGATTACTTTTGAAATAGTAACCGACGAATGTGTTGAAAATAAATCATGCTGATTACTTTTGAAATAGTAAACGATGAATATGTTGGAAATAAAAATCTTACCGATTACTTTTGAAATAGTAACCGACAAATGTGCTGAAAATAAATCATGCCAATTACTATTGAAATAGTAACCGACAAATGTGCTGAAAATAAAAGTCTTGCTGATTACTTTTGAAATAGTAACCTGACGAATGTGCTGAAAATAAATCATGCCGATTACTTTTGAAATAGTCACCGACGAATATGCTGAAAATTAAAATCTTGCCGATTACTTTTGAAATAGTAACCGACAAATGTGCTGAAAATAAATCATGCCAATTACTATTGAAATAGTAACCGACAAATGTGCTGAAAATAAAAGTCGTGCCGATTACTTTTGAAATAGTAACCTGACGAATGTGCTGAAAATAAATCATGCCGATTACTTTTGAAATAGTCACCGACGAATATGCTGAAAATAAAAATCTTGCCGATTACTTTTGAAATAGTAACCGACGAATGTGCTGAAAATAAATCATGCCGATTACTTTCGAAATAGTAAGCGACGAATATGTTGAAAATAAAAATCTTACCGATTACTTTTAAAATGTAACCAACGAATATACTGAAAATAAATCTTGCCGATTACTTTTGAAATAGTAACCGACGAATGTGCTGAAAATAAATCATGCCGATTACTTTGGAAATAGTAAGTGACGAATATGTTGAAAATAAAAATCTTACCGATTACTTTTGAAATAGTAACCAACGAATGTGCTTAAAATAAAGTCTTGCCGATAACTTTTGAAATAGTAACCGACGAATATGTGCTGAAAATAAATCTTGCCGATTACTATTGAAATAGTAACCGACGAATGTGTTGAAAATAAATCATGCCGATTACTTTTAAAATAGTAAGCGACGAATATGTTGAAAATAAAAATCTTACCGATTACTTTTGAAATAGTAACAACGAATATGCTGAAAATAAAGTCTTGCCGATTACTTTTGAAATAGTAACCGACGAATATGTTGAAAATAAAAATCTTGTCGATTACTTTTAAAATAGTAACCGACAAATATGCTGAAAATAAAAATCTTGCCGATTACTTTTGAAAAAGTAACCGACAAATATGCTGAAAATAAAAATCTTGCCGATTACTTTTGAAATAGTCACCGACCAATATGCTGAAAATAAAAATCTTGCCGATTACTTTTGAAATAGTAACCGACGAATGTGTTGAAAATAAATCATGCTGATTACTTTTGAAATAGTAAACGATGAATATGTTGGAAATAAAAATCTTACCGATTACTTTTGAAATAGTAACCGACAAATGTGCTGAAAATAAATCATGCCAATTACAATTGAAATAGTAACCGACAAATGTGCTGAAAATAAAAGTCTTGCCGATTACTTTTGAAATAGTAACCTAACGAATGTGCTGAAAATAAATCATGCCGATTACTTTTGAAATAGTCACCGACGAATATGCTGAAAATAAAAATCTTGCCGATTACTTTTGAAATAGTAACCGACGAATGTGCTGAAAATAAATCATGCCGATTACTTTCGAAATAGTAAGCGACGAATATGTTGAAAATAAAAATCTTACCGATTACTTTTAAAATGTAACCAACGAATATACTGAAAATAAATCTTGCCGATTACTTTTGAAATAGTAACCGACGAATGTGCTGAAAATAAATCATGCCGATTACTTTGGAAATAGTAAGTGACGAATATGTTGAAAATAAAAATCTTACCGATTACTTTTGAAATAGTAACCAACGAATGTGCTTAAAATAAAGTCTTGCCGATAACTTTTGAAATAGTAACCGACGAATATGTGCTGAAAATAAATCTTGCCGATTACTTTTGAAATAGTAACCGACGAATGTGTTGAAAATAAATCATGCCGATTACTTTTAAAATAGTAAGCGACGAATATGTTGAAAATAAAAATCTTACCGATTACTTTTGAAATAGTAACAACGAATATGCTGAAAATAAAGTCTTGCCGATTACTTTTGAAATAGTAACCGACGAATATGTTGAAAATAAAAATCTTGTCGATTACTTTTAAAATAGTAACCGACAAATATGCTGAAAATAAAAATCTTGCCGATTACTTTTGAAAAAGTAACCGACAAATATGCTGAAAATAAAAATCTTGCCGATTACTTTTGAAATAGTCACCGACCAATATGCTGAAAATAAAAATCTTGCCGATTACTTTTGAAATAGTAACCGACGAATGTGTTGAAAATAAATCATGCTGATTACTTTTGAAATAGTAAACGATGAATATGTTGGAAATAAAAATCTTACCGATTACTTTTGAAATAGTAACCGACAAATGTGCTGAAAATAAATCATGCCAATTACAATTGAAATAGTAACCGACAAATGTGCTGAAAATAAAAGTCTTGCCGATTACTTTTGAAATAGTAACCTAACGAATGTGCTGAAAATAAATCATGCCGATTACTTTTGAAATAGTCACCGACGAATATGCTGAAAATAAAAATCTTGCCGATTACTTTTGAAATAGTAACCGACAAATGTGCTGAAAATAAATCATGCCAATTACTATTGAAATAGTAACCGACAAATGTGCTGAAAATAAAAGTCGTGCCGATTACTTTTGAAATAGTAACCTGACGAATGTGCTGAAAATAAATCATGCCGATTACTTTTGAAATAGTCACCGACGAATATGCTGAAAATAAAAATCTTGCCGATTACTTTTGAAATAGTAACCGACGAATGTGCTGAAAATAAATCATGCCGATTACTTTCGAAATAGTAAGCGACGAATATGTTGAAAATAAAAATCTTACCGATTACTTTTAAAATGTAACCAACGAATATACTGAAAATAAATCTTGCCGATTACTTTTGAAATAGTAACCAATGAATGTGCTGAAAATAAATCATGTCGATTACTTTGGAAATAGTAAGTGACGAATATGTTGAAAATGAAAATCTTACCGATTACTTTTGAAATAGTAACCAACGAATGTGCTTAAAATAAAGTCTTGTCGATAACTTTTGAAATAGTAACCGACGAATATGTGCTGAAAATAAATCTTGCCGATTACTTTTGAAATAGTAACCGACGAATGTGTTGAAAATAAATCATGCTGATTACTTTTGAAATAGTAAGCGACGAATATGTTGAAAATAAAAATCTTACCGATTACTTTTGAAATAGTAACCGACAAATATGCTGAAAATAAAAATCTTGCCGATTACTTTTGAAAAAGTAACCGACAAATATGCTGAAAATAAAAATCTTGCCGATTACTTTTGAAATAGTCACCAACCAATATGCTGAAAATAAAAATCTTGCCGATTACTTTTGAAATTGTAACCGACGAATGTGTTGAAAATAAATCATGCTGATTACTTTTGAAATAGTAAACGATGAATATGTTGGAAATAAAAATCTTACCGATTACTATTGAAATAGTAACAGACAAATATGCTGAAAATAAAAATCTTGCCGATTACTTTTGAAATAGTAACCGACGTACATGCTGAAAATAAAAATCTTGCCGATTACTATTGAAATAGTAACCGACGAATGTGCTGAAAATAAAGTCTTGCCAATTACTTTTGAAATAGTAACCGACGAATGTGCTGAAAATATAGTCTTGCCGATTAATTCTAAAATAGTAACAGACAAATATGCTAAAAATAAAAATTTTGCTGATTACTTTTGAAATAGTAACCGACGAATGTGCAGAAAATAGATCATGCCGATTACTTTTGAAATAGTAACCGACGAATGTGTTGAATATAAAGTCTTGCCGATTACTTTTGAAATAGTAACCGATAAATGTGTTGAAAATAAATCATGCCAATTACTATTGAAATAGTAACCGACAAATGTGCTGAAAATAAAAGTCTTGCCGATTACTTTTGAAATAGTAACCTGACGAATGTGCTGAAAATAAATCATGCCGATTACTTTTGAAATAGTCACCGACGAATATGCTGAAAATAAAAATCTTGCCGATTACTTTTGAAATAGTAACCGACAAATGTGCTGAAAATAAATCATGCCAATTACTATTGAAATAGTAACCGACAAATGTGCTGAAAATAAAAGTCTTGCCGATTACTTTTGAAATAGTAACCTGACGAATGTGCTGAAAATAAATCATGCCGATTACTTTTGAAATAGTCACCGACGAATATGCTGAAAATAAAAATCTTCCCGATTACTTTTGAAATAGTAACCGACAAATGTGCTGAAAATAAATCATGCCAATTACTATTGAAATAGTAACCGACAAATGTGCTGAAAATAAAAGTCTTGCCGATTACTTTTGAAATAGTAACCTGACGAATGTGCTGAAAATAAATCATGCCGATTACTTTTGAAATAGTCACCGACGAATATGCTGAAAATAAAAATCTTGCCGATTACTTTTGAAATAGTAACCGACAAATGTGCTGAAAATAAATCATGCCAATTACTATTGAAATAGTAACCGACAAATGTGCTGAAAATAAAAGTCTTGCCGATTACTTTTGAAATAGTAACCTGACGAATGTGCTGAAAATAAATCATGCCGATTACTTTTGAAATAGTCACCGACGAATATGCTGAAAATAAAAATCTTGCCGATTACTTTTGAAATAGTAACCGATGAATGTGCTGAAAATAAATGATGTCGATTACTTTCGAAATAGTAAGCGACGAATATGTTGAAAATAAAAATCTTACCGATTACTTTTAAAATAGTAACCAACGAATATACTGAAAATAAATCTTGCCGATTACTTTTGAAATAGTAACCGACGAATGTGCTGAAAATAAATCATGTCGATTACTTTGGAAATAGTAAGTGACGAATATGTTGAAAATAAAAATCTTACCGATTACTTTTGAAATAGTAACCAACGAATGTGCTTAAAATAAAGTCTTGCCGATAACTTTTGAAATAGTAACCGACGAATATGTTGAAAATAAAAATCTTGTCGATTACTTTTAAAATAGTAACCGACAAATATGCTGAAAATAAAAATCTTGCCGATTACTTTTGAAAAAGTAACCGACAAATATGCTGAAAATAAAAATCTTGCCGATTACTTTTGAAATAGTCACCGACCAATATGCTGAAAATAAAAATCTTGCCGATTACTTTTGAAATAGTAACCGACGAATGTGTTGAAAATAAATCATGCTGATTACTTTTGAAATAGTAAACGATGAATATGTTGGAAATAAAAATCTTACCGATTACTTTTGAAATAGTAACCGACAAATGTGCTGAAAATAAATCATGCCAATTACAATTGAAATAGTAACCGACAAATGTGCTGAAAATAAAAGTCTTGCCGATTACTTTTGAAATAGTAACCTGACGAATGTGCTGAAAATAAATCATGCCGATTACTTTTGAAATAGTCACCGACGAATATGCTGAAAATAAAAATCTTGCCGATTACTTTTGAAATAGTAACCGACAAATGTGCTGAAAATAAATCATGCCAATTACTATTGAAATAGTAACCGACAAATGTGCTGAAAATAAAAGTCGTGCCGATTACTTTTGAAATAGTAACCTGACGAATGTGCTGAAAATAAATCATGCCGATTACTTTTGAAATAGTCACCGACGAATATGCTGAAAATAAAAATCTTGCCGATTACTTTTGAAATAGTAACCGACGAATGTGCTGAAAATAAATCATGCCGATTACTTTCGAAATAGTAAGCGACGAATATGTTGAAAATAAAAATCTTACCGATTACTTTTAAAATGTAACCAACGAATATACTGAAAATAAATCTTGCCGATTACTTTTGAAATAGTAACCAACAAATGTGCTGAAAATAAATCATGCCGATTACTTTGGAAATAGTAAGTGACGAATATGTTGAAAATAAAAATCTTACCGATTACTTTTGAAATAGTAACCAACGAATGTGCTTAAAATAAAGTCTTGCCGATAACTTTTGAAATAGTAACCGACGAATATGTGCTGAAAATAAATCTTGCCGATTACTTTTGAAATAGTAACCGACGAATGTGTTGAAAATAAATCATGCCGATTACTTTTAAAATAGTAAGCGACGAATATGTTGAAAATAAAAATCTTACCGATTACTTTTGAAATAGTAACAACGAATATGCTGAAAATAAAGTCTTGCCGATTACTTTTGAAATAGTAACCGACGAATATGTTGAAAATAAAAATCTTGTCGATTACTTTTAAAATAGTAACCGACAAATGTGCTGAAAATAAATCATGCCAATTACTATTGAAATAGTAACCGACAAATGTGCTGAAAATAAAAGTCGTGCCGATTACTTTTGAAATAGTAACCTGACGAATGTGCTGAAAATAAATCATGCCGATTACTTTTGAAATAGTCACCGACGAATATGCTGAAAATAAAAATCTTGCCGATTACTTTTGAAATAGTAACCGACGAATGTGCTGAAAATAAATCATGCCGATTACTTTCGAAATAGTAAGCGACGAATATGTTGAAAATAAAAATCTTACCGATTACTTTTAAAATGTAACCAACGAATATACTGAAAATAAATCTTGCCGATTACTTTTGAAATAGTAACCAACGAATGTGCTGAAAATAAATCATGTCGATTACTTTGGAAATAGTAAGTGACGAATATGTTGAAAATGAAAATCTTACCGATTACTTTTGAAATAGTAACCAACGAATGTGCTTAAAATAAAGTCTTGTCGATAACTTTTGAAATAGTAACCGACGAATATGTGCTGAAAATAAATCTTGCCGATTACTTTTGAAATAGTAACCGACGAATGTGTTGAAAATAAATCATGCTGATTACTTTTGAAATAGTAAGCGACGAATATGTTGAAAATAAAAATCTTACCGATTACTTTTGAAATAGTAACCGACAAATATGCTGAAAATAAAAATCTTGCCGATTACTTTTGAAAAAGTAACCGACAAATATGCTGAAAATAAAAATCTTGCCGATTACTTTTGAAATAGTCACCAACCAATATGCTGAAAATAAAAATCTTGCCGATTACTTTTGAAATTGTAACCGACGAATGTGTTGAAAATAAATCATGCTGATTACTTTTGAAATAGTAAACGATGAATATGTTGGAAATAAAAATCTTACCGATTACTATTGAAATAGTAACAGACAAATATGCTGAAAATAAAAATCTTGCCGATTACTTTTGAAATAGTAACCGACGTACATGCTGAAAATAAAAATCTTGCCGATTACTATTGAAATAGTAACCGACGAATGTGCTGAAAATAAAGTCTTGCCAATTACTTTTGAAATAGTAACCGACGAATGTGCTGAAAATATAGTCTTGCCGATTAATTCTAAAATAGTAACAGACAAATATGCTAAAAATAAAAATTTTGCTGATTACTTTTGAAATAGTAACCGACGAATGTGCAGAAAATAGATCATGCCGATTACTTTTGAAATAGTAACCGACGAATGTGTTGAATATAAAGTCTTGCCGATTACTTTTGAAATAGTAACCGACAAATGTGTTGAAAATAAATCATGCCAATTACTATTGAAATAGTAACCGACAAATGTGCTGAAAATAAAAGTCTTGCCGATTACTTTTGAAATAGTAACCTGACGAATGTGCTGAAAATAAATCATGCCGATTACTTTTGAAATAGTCACCGACGAATATGCTGAAAATAAAAATCTTGCCGATTACTTTTGAAATAGTAACCGACAAATGTGCTGAAAATAAATCATGCCAATTACTATTGAAATAGTAACCGACAAATGTGCTGAAAATAAAAGTCTTGCCGATTACTTTTGAAATAGTAACCTGACGAATGTGCTGAAAATAAATCATGCCGATTACTTTTGAAATAGTCACCGACGAATATGCTGAAAATAAAAATCTTCCCGATTACTTTTGAAATAGTAACCGACAAATGTGCTGAAAATAAATCATGCCAATTACTATTGAAATAGTAACCGACAAATGTGCTGAAAATAAAAGTCTTGCCGATTACTTTTGAAATAGTAACCTGACGAATGTGCTGAAAATAAATCATGCCGATTACTTTTGAAATAGTCACCGACGAATATGCTGAAAATAAAAATCTTGCCGATTACTTTTGAAATAGTAACCGACAAATGTGCTGAAAATAAATCATGCCAATTACTATTGAAATAGTAACCGACAAATGTGCTGAAAATAAAAGTCTTGCCGATTACTTTTGAAATAGTAACCTGACGAATGTGCTGAAAATAAATCATGCCGATTACTTTTGAAATAGTCACCGACGAATATGCTGAAAATAAAAATCTTGCCGATTACTTTTGAAATAGTAACCGATGAATGTGCTGAAAATAAATGATGTCGATTACTTTCGAAATAGTAAGCGACGAATATGTTGAAAATAAAAATCTTACCGATTACTTTTAAAATAGTAACCAACGAATATACTGAAAATAAATCTTGCCGATTACTTTTGAAATAGTAACCGACGAATGTGCTGAAAATAAATCATGTCGATTACTTTGGAAATAGTAAGTGACGAATATGTTGAAAATAAAAATCTTACCGATTACTTTTGAAATAGTAACCAACGAATGTGCTTAAAATAAAGTCTTGCCGATAACTTTTGAAATAGTAACCGACGAATATGTTGAAAATAAAAATCTTGTCGATTACTTTTAAAATAGTAACCGACAAATATGCTGAAAATAAAAATCTTGCCGATTACTTTTGAAAAAGTAACCGACAAATATGCTGAAAATAAAAATCTTGCCGATTACTTTTGAAATAGTCACCGACCAATATGCTGAAAATAAAAATCTTGCCGATTACTTTTGAAATAGTAACCGACGAATGTGTTGAAAATAAATCATGCTGATTACTTTTGAAATAGTAAACGATGAATATGTTGGAAATAAAAATCTTACCGATTACTTTTGAAATAGTAACCGACAAATGTGCTGAAAATAAATCATGCCAATTACAATTGAAATAGTAACCGACAAATGTGCTGAAAATAAAAGTCTTGCCGATTACTTTTGAAATAGTAACCTGACGAATGTGCTGAAAATAAATCATGCCGATTACTTTTGAAATAGTCACCGACGAATATGCTGAAAATAAAAATCTTGCCGATTACTTTTGAAATAGTAACCGACAAATGTGCTGAAAATAAATCATGCCAATTACTATTGAAATAGTAACCGACAAATGTGCTGAAAATAAAAGTCGTGCCGATTACTTTTGAAATAGTAACCTGACGAATGTGCTGAAAATAAATCATGCCGATTACTTTTGAAATAGTCACCGACGAATATGCTGAAAATAAAAATCTTGCCGATTACTTTTGAAATAGTAACCGACGAATGTGCTGAAAATAAATCATGCCGATTACTTTCGAAATAGTAAGCGACGAATATGTTGAAAATAAAAATCTTACCGATTACTTTTAAAATGTAACCAACGAATATACTGAAAATAAATCTTGCCGATTACTTTTGAAATAGTAACCGACGAATGTGCTGAAAATAAATCATGTCGATTACTTTGGAAATAGTAAGTGACGAATATGTTGAAAATGAAAATCTTACCGATTACTTTTGAAATAGTAACCAACGAATGTGCTTAAAATAAAGTCTTGTCGATAACTTTTGAAATAGTAACCGACGAATATGTGCTGAAAATAAATCTTGCCGATTACTTTTGAAATAGTAACCGACGAATGTGTTGAAAATAAATCATGCTGATTACTTTTGAAATAGTAAGCGACGAATATGTTGAAAATAAAAATCTTACCGATTACTTTTGAAATAGTAACCGACAAATATGCTGAAAATAAAAATCTTGCCGATTACTTTTGAAAAAGTAACCGACAAATATGCTGAAAATAAAAATCTTGCCGATTACTTTTGAAATAGTCACCGACCAATATGCTGAAAATAAAAATCTTGCCGATTACTTTTGAAATAGTAACCGACGAATGTGTTGAAAATAAATCATGCTGATTACTTTTGAAATAGTAAACGATGAATATGTTGGAAATAAAAATCTTACCGATTACTATTGAAATAGTAACAGACAAATATGCTGAAAATAAAAATCTTGCCGATTACTTTTGAAATAGTAACCGACGTACATGCTGAAAATAAAAATCTTGCCGATTACTATTGAAATAGTAACCGACGAATGTGCTGAAAATAAAGTCTTGCCAATTACTTTTGAAATAGTAACCGACGAATGTGCTGAAAATATAGTCTTGCCGATTAATTCTAAAATAGTAACAGACAAATATGCTAAAAATAAAAATTTTGCTGATTACTTTTGAAATAGTAACCGACGAATGTGCAGAAAATAGATCATGCCGATTACTTTTGAAATAGTAACCGACGAATGTGTTGAATATAAAGTCTTGCCGATTACTTTTGAAATAGTAACCGACAAATGTGTTGAAAATAAATCATGCCAATTACTATTGAAATAGTAACCGACAAATGTGCTGAAAATAAAAGTCTTGCCGATTACTTTTGAAATAGTAACCTGACGAATGTGCTGAAAATAAATCATGCCGATTACTTTTGAAATAGTCACCGACGAATATGCTGAAAATAAAAATCTTGCCGATTACTTTTGAAATAGTAACCGACAAATGTGCTGAAAATAAATCATGCCAATTACTATTGAAATAGTAACCGACAAATGTGCTGAAAATAAAAGTCGTGCCGATTACTTTTGAAATAGTAACCTGACGAATGTGCTGAAAATAAATCATGCCGATTACTTTTGAAATAGTCACCGACGAATATGCTGAAAATAAAAATCTTGCCGATTACTTTTGAAATAGTAACCGACGAATGTGCTGAAAATAAATCATGCCGATTACTTTCGAAATAGTAAGCGACGAATATGTTGAAAATAAAAATCTTACCGATTACTTTTAAAATGTAACCAACGAATATACTGAAAATAAATCTTGCCGATTACTTTTGAAATAGTAACCGACGAATGTGCTGAAAATAAATCATGTCGATTACTTTGGAAATAGTAAGTGACGAATATGTTGAAAATGAAAATCTTACCGATTACTTTTGAAATAGTAACCAACGAATGTGCTTAAAATAAAGTCTTGTCGATAACTTTTGAAATAGTAACCGACGAATATGTGCTGAAAATAAATCTTGCCGATTACTTTTGAAATAGTAACCGACGAATGTGTTGAAAATAAATCATGCTGATTACTTTTGAAATAGTAAGCGACGAATATGTTGAAAATAAAAATCTTACCGATTACTTTTGAAATAGTAACCGACAAATATGCTGAAAATAAAAATCTTGCCGATTACTTTTGAAAAAGTAACCGACAAATATGCTGAAAATAAAAATCTTGCCGATTACTTTTGAAATAGTCACCGACCAATATGCTGAAAATAAAAATCTTGCCGATTACTTTTGAAATAGTAACCGACGAATGTGTTGAAAATAAATCATGCTGATTACTTTTGAAATAGTAAACGATGAATATGTTGGAAATAAAAATCTTACCGATTACTATTGAAATAGTAACAGACAAATATGCTGAAAATAAAAATCTTGCCGATTACTTTTGAAATAGTAACCGACGTACATGCTGAAAATAAAAATCTTGCCGATTACTATTGAAATAGTAACCGACGAATGTGCTGAAAATAAAGTCTTGCCAATTACTTTTGAAATAGTAACCGACGAATGTGCTGAAAATATAGTCTTGCCGATTAATTCTAAAATAGTAACAGACAAATATGCTAAAAATAAAAATTTTGCTGATTACTTTTGAAATAGTAACCGACGAATGTGCAGAAAATAGATCATGCCGATTACTTTTGAAATAGTAACCGACGAATGTGTTGAATATAAAGTCTTGCCGATTACTTTTGAAATAGTAACCGACAAATGTGTTGAAAATAAATCATGCCAATTACTATTGAAATAGTAACCGACAAATGTGCTGAAAATAAAAGTCTTGCCGATTACTTTTGAAATAGTAACCTGACGAATGTGCTGAAAATAAATCATGCCGATTACTTTTGAAATAGTCACCGACGAATATGCTGAAAATAAAAATCTTGCCGATTACTTTTGAAATAGTAACCGACAAATGTGCTGAAAATAAATCATGCCAATTACTATTGAAATAGTAACCGACAAATGTGCTGAAAATAAAAGTCTTGCCGATTACTTTTGAAATAGTAACCTGACGAATGTGCTGAAAATAAATCATGCCGATTACTTTTGAAATAGTCACCGACGAATATGCTGAAAATAAAAATCTTCCCGATTACTTTTGAAATAGTAACCGACAAATGTGCTGAAAATAAATCATGCCAATTACTATTGAAATAGTAACCGACAAATGTGCTGAAAATAAAAGTCTTGCCGATTACTTTTGAAATAGTAACCTGACGAATGTGCTGAAAATAAATCATGCCGATTACTTTTGAAATAGTCACCGACGAATATGCTGAAAATAAAAATCTTGCCGATTACTTTTGAAATAGTAACCGACAAATGTGCTGAAAATAAATCATGCCAATTACTATTGAAATAGTAACCGACAAATGTGCTGAAAATAAAAGTCTTGCCGATTACTTTTGAAATAGTAACCTGACGAATGTGCTGAAAATAAATCATGCCGATTACTTTTGAAATAGTCACCGACGAATATGCTGAAAATAAAAATCTTGCCGATTACTTTTGAAATAGTAACCGATGAATGTGCTGAAAATAAATGATGTCGATTACTTTCGAAATAGTAAGCGACGAATATGTTGAAAATAAAAATCTTACCGATTACTTTTAAAATAGTAACCAACGAATATACTGAAAATAAATCTTGCCGATTACTTTTGAAATAGTAACCGACGAATGTGCTGAAAATAAATCATGTCGATTACTTTGGAAATAGTAAGTGACGAATATGTTGAAAATAAAAATCTTACCGATTACTTTTGAAATAGTAACCAACGAATGTGCTTAAAATAAAGTCTTGCCGATAACTTTTGAAATAGTAACCGACGAATATGTTGAAAATAAAAATCTTGTCGATTACTTTTAAAATAGTAACCGACAAATATGCTGAAAATAAAAATCTTGCCGATTACTTTTGAAAAAGTAACCGACAAATATGCTGAAAATAAAAATCTTGCCGATTACTTTTGAAATAGTCACCGACCAATATGCTGAAAATAAAAATCTTGCCGATTACTTTTGAAATAGTAACCGACGAATGTGTTGAAAATAAATCATGCTGATTACTTTTGAAATAGTAAACGATGAATATGTTGGAAATAAAAATCTTACCGATTACTTTTGAAATAGTAACCGACAAATGTGCTGAAAATAAATCATGCCAATTACAATTGAAATAGTAACCGACAAATGTGCTGAAAATAAAAGTCTTGCCGATTACTTTTGAAATAGTAACCTGACGAATGTGCTGAAAATAAATCATGCCGATTACTTTTGAAATAGTCACCGACGAATATGCTGAAAATAAAAATCTTGCCGATTACTTTTGAAATAGTAACCGACAAATGTGCTGAAAATAAATCATGCCAATTACTATTGAAATAGTAACCGACAAATGTGCTGAAAATAAAAGTCGTGCCGATTACTTTTGAAATAGTAACCTGACGAATGTGCTGAAAATAAATCATGCCGATTACTTTTGAAATAGTCACCGACGAATATGCTGAAAATAAAAATCTTGCCGATTACTTTTGAAATAGTAACCGACGAATGTGCTGAAAATAAATCATGCCGATTACTTTCGAAATAGTAAGCGACGAATATGTTGAAAATAAAAATCTTACCGATTACTTTTAAAATGTAACCAACGAATATACTGAAAATAAATCTTGCCGATTACTTTTGAAATAGTAACCGACGAATGTGCTGAAAATAAATCATGTCGATTACTTTGGAAATAGTAAGTGACGAATATGTTGAAAATGAAAATCTTACCGATTACTTTTGAAATAGTAACCAACGAATGTGCTTAAAATAAAGTCTTGTCGATAACTTTTGAAATAGTAACCGACGAATATGTGCTGAAAATAAATCTTGCCGATTACTTTTGAAATAGTAACCGACGAATGTGTTGAAAATAAATCATGCTGATTACTTTTGAAATAGTAAGCGACGAATATGTTGAAAATAAAAATCTTACCGATTACTTTTGAAATAGTAACCGACAAATATGCTGAAAATAAAAATCTTGCCGATTACTTTTGAAAAAGTAACCGACAAATATGCTGAAAATAAAAATCTTGCCGATTACTTTTGAAATAGTCACCGACCAATATGCTGAAAATAAAAATCTTGCCGATTACTTTTGAAATAGTAACCGACGAATGTGTTGAAAATAAATCATGCTGATTACTTTTGAAATAGTAAACGATGAATATGTTGGAAATAAAAATCTTACCGATTACTATTGAAATAGTAACAGACAAATATGCTGAAAATAAAAATCTTGCCGATTACTTTTGAAATAGTAACCGACGTACATGCTGAAAATAAAAATCTTGCCGATTACTATTGAAATAGTAACCGACGAATGTGCTGAAAATAAAGTCTTGCCAATTACTTTTGAAATAGTAACCGACGAATGTGCTGAAAATATAGTCTTGCCGATTAATTCTAAAATAGTAACAGACAAATATGCTAAAAATAAAAATTTTGCTGATTACTTTTGAAATAGTAACCGACGAATGTGCAGAAAATAGATCATGCCGATTACTTTTGAAATAGTAACCGACGAATGTGTTGAATATAAAGTCTTGCCGATTACTTTTGAAATAGTAACCGACAAATGTGTTGAAAATAAATCATGCCAATTACTATTGAAATAGTAACCGACAAATGTGCTGAAAATAAAAGTCTTGCCGATTACTTTTGAAATAGTAACCTGACGAATGTGCTGAAAATAAATCATGCCGATTGCTTTTGAAATAGTCACCGACGAATATGCTGAAAATAAAAATCTTGCCGATTACTTTTGAAATAGTAACCGACAAATGTGCTGAAAATAAATCATGCCAATTACTATTGAAATAGTAACCGACAAATGTGCTGAAAATAAAAGTCTTGCCGATTACTTTTGAAATAGTAACCTGACGAATGTGCTGAAAATAAATCATGCCGATTACTTTTGAAATAGTCACCGACGAATATGCTGAAAATAAAAATCTTCCCGATTACTTTTGAAATAGTAACCGACAAATGTGTTGAAAATAAATCATGCCAATTACTATTGAAATAGTAACCGACAAATGTGCTGAAAATAAAAGTCTTGCCGATTACTTTTGAAATAGTAACCTGACGAATGTGCTGAAAATAAATCATGCCGATTACTTTTGAAATAGTCACCGACGAATATGCTGAAAATAAAAATCTTGCCGATTACTTTTGAAATAGTAACCGACAAATGTGCTGAAAATAAATCATGCCAATTACTATTGAAATAGTAACCGACAAATGTGCTGAAAATAAAAGTCTTGCCGATTACTTTTGAAATAGTAACCTGACGAATGTGCTGAAAATAAATCATGCCGATTACTTTTGAAATAGTCACCGACGAATATGCTGAAAATAAAAATCTTCCCGATTACTTTTGAAATAGTAACCGACAAATGTGCTGAAAATAAATCATGCCAATTACTATTGAAATAGTAACCGACAAATGTGCTGAAAATAAAAGTCTTGCCGATTACTTTTGAAATAGTAACCTGACGAATGTGCTGAAAATCAATCATGCCGATTACTTTTGAAATAGTCACCGACGAATATGCTGAAAATAAAAATCTTGCCGATTACTTTTGAAATAGTAACCGACAAATGTGCTGAAAATAAATCATGCCAATTACTATTGAAATAGTAACCGACAAATGTGCTGAAAATAAAAGTCTTGCCGATTACTTTTGAAATAGTAACCTGACGAATGTGCTGAAAATAAATCATGCCGATTACTTTTGAATTAGTCACCGACGAATATGCTGAAAAAAAAATCTTGCCGATTACTTTTGAAATAGTAACCGATGAATGTGCTGAAAATAAATGATGCCGATTACTTTCGAAATAGTAAGCGACGAATATGTTGAAAATAAAAATCTTACCGATTACTTTTAAAATAGTAACCAACGAATATACTGAAAATAAATCTTGCCGATTACTTTTGAAATAGTAACCGACGAATGTGCTGAAAATAAATCATGTCGATTACTTTGGAAATAGTAAGTGACGAATATGTTGAAAATAAAAATCTTACCGATTACTTTTGAAATAGTAACCAACGAATGTGCTTAAAATAAAGTCTTGCCGATAACTTTTGAAATAGTAACCGACGAATATGTGCTGAAAATAAATCTTGCCGATTACTTTTGAAATAGTAACCGACGAATGTGTTGAAAATAAATCATGTTGATTACTTTTGAAATAGTAAGCGACGAATATGTTGAAAATAAAAATCTTACCGATTACTTTTGAAATAGTAACCGACGAATATGCTGAAAATAAAAATCTTGCCGATTACTTTTGAAATAGTAACCGACATACATGCTGAAAATAAAAATCTTGCCAATTACTATTGAAATTGTAACCGACGAATGTGCTGAAAATAAAGTCTTGCCGATTACTTTTGAAATAGTAACCGACGAATGTGCTGAAAATATAGTCTTGCCGATTAATTCTAAAATAGTAACAGACAAATATGCTAAAAATAAAAATTTTGCCGATTACTTTTGAAATAGTAACCGACGATTGTGCAGAAAATAGATCATGCCGATTACTTTTGAAATAGTAACCGACGAATGTGTTGAATATAAAGTCTTGCCGATTACTTTTGAAATAGTAACCGACAAATGTGCTGAAAATAAATCATGCCAATTACTATTGAAATAGTAACCGACAAATGTGCTGAAAATAAAAGTCTTGCCGATTACTTTTGAAATAGTAACCTACGAATGTGCTGAAAATAAATCATGCCGATTACTTTTGAAATAGTCACCGTCGAATATGCTGAAAATAAAAATCTTGCCGATTACTTTTGAAATAGTAACCGACAAATGTGCTGAAAATAAATCATGCCAATTACTATTGAAATAGTAACCGACAAATGTGCTGAAAATAAAAGTCTTGCCGATTACTTTTGAAATAGTAACCGACGAATGTGCTGAAAATAAATCATGCCGATTACTTTCGAAATAGTAAGGGACGAATATGTTGAAAATAAAAATCTTACCGATTACTTTTAAAATGTAACCAACGAATATACTGAAAATAAATCTTGCCGATTACTTTTGAAATAGTAACCGACGAATGTGCTGAAAATAAATCATGCCGATTACTTTGGAAATAGTAAGTGACGAATATGTTGAAAATAAAAATCTTACCGATTACTTTTGAAATAGTAACCAACGAATGTGCTTAAAATAAAGTCTTGCCGATAACTTTTGAAATAGTAACCGACGAATATGTGCTGAAAATAAATCTTGCCGATTACTTTTGAAATAGTAACCGACGAATGTGTTGAAAATAAATCATGCCGATTACTTTTAAAATAGTAAGCGACGAATATGTTGAAAATAAAAATCTTACCGATTACTTTTGAAATAGTAACAACGAATATGCTGAAAATAAAGTCTTGCCGATTACTTTTGAAATAGTAACCGACGAATATGTTGAAAATAAAAATCTTGTCGATTACTTTTAAAATAGTAACCGACAAATATGCTGAAAATAAAAATCTTGCCGATTACTTTTGAAAAAGTAACCGACAAATATGCTGAAAATAAAAATCTTGCCGATTACTTTTGAAATAGTCACCGACCAATATGCTGAAAATAAAAATCTTGCCGATTACTTTTGAAATAGTAACCGACGAATGTGTTGAAAATAAATCATGCTGATTACTTTTGAAATAGTAAACGATGAATATGTTGGAAATAAAAATCTTACCGATTACTTTTGAAATAGTAACCGACAAATGTGCTGAAAATAAATCATGCCAATTACAATTGAAATAGTAACCGACAAATGTGCTGAAAATAAAAGTCTTGCCGATTACTTTTGAAATAGTAACCTGACGAATGTGCTGAAAATAAATCATGCCGATTACTTTTGAAATAGTCACCGACGAATATGCTGAAAATAAAAATCTTGCCGATTACTTTTGAAATAGTAACCGACAAATGTGCTGAAAATAAATCATGCCAATTACTATTGAAATAGTAACCGACAAATGTGCTGAAAATAAAAGTCGTGCCGATTACTTTTGAAATAGTAACCTGACGAATGTGCTGAAAATAAATCATGCCGATTACTTTTGAAATAGTCACCGACGAATATGCTGAAAATAAAAATCTTGCCGATTACTTTTGAAATAGTAACCGACGAATGTGCTGAAAATAAATCATGCCGATTACTTTCGAAATAGTAAGCGACGAATATGTTGAAAATAAAAATCTTACCGATTACTTTTAAAATGTAACCAACGAATATACTGAAAATAAATCTTGCCGATTACTTTTGAAACAGTAACCGACGAATGTGCTGAAAATAAATCATGTCGATTACTTTGGAAATAGTAAGTGACGAATATGTTGAAAATGAAAATCTTACCGATTACTTTTGAAATAGTAACCAACGAATGTGCTTAAAATAAAGTCTTGCCGATAACTTTTGAAATAGTAACCGACGAATATGTGCTGAAAATAAATCTTGCCGATTACTTTTGAAATAGTAACCGACGAATGTGTTGAAAATAAATCATGCTGATTACTTTTGAAATAGTAAGCGACGAATATGTTGAAAATAAAAATCTTACCGATTACTTTTGAAATAGTAACCGACAAATATGCTGAAAATAAAAATCTTGCCGATTACTTTTGAAATAGTAACCGACGTACATGCTGAAAATAAAAATCTTGCCGATTACTATTGAAATAGTAACCGACGAATGTGCTGAAAATAAAGTCTTGCCGATTACTTTTGAAATAGTAACCGACGAATGTGCTAAAAATATAGTCTTGCCGATTAATTCTAAAATAGTAACAGACAAATATGCTAAAAATAAAAATTTTGCCGATTACTTTTGAAATAGTCTCCGACGAATATGCTGAAAATAAAAATCTTGCCGATTACTTTTGAAATAGTAACCGACGAATGTGCTTAAAATAAATGATGCCGATTACTTTCGAAATAGTAAGCGACGAATATGTTGAAAATAAAAATCTTACCGATTACTTTTAAAATGTAACCAACGAATATACTGAAAATAAATCTTGCCGATTACTTTTGAAATAGTAACCGACGAATGTGCTGAAAATAAATCATGCCGATTACTTTGGAAATAGTAAGTGACGAATATGTTGAAAATAAAAATCTTACCGATTACTTTTGAAATAGTAACCAACGAATGTGCTTAAAATAAAGTCTTGCCGATAACTTTTGAAATAGTAACCCACGAATGTGCTGAAAATAAATCATGCCGATTACTTTGGAAATAGTAAGTGACGAATATGTTGAAAATAAAAATCTTACCGATTACTTTTGAAATAGTAACCAACGAATGTGCTTAAAATAAAGTCTTGCCGATAACTTTTGAAATAGTAACCGACGAATATGTGCTGAAAATAAATCTTGCCGATTACTTTTGAAATAGTAACCGACGAATGTGTTGAAAATAAATCATGCCGATTACTTTTAAAATAGTAAGCGACGAATATGTTGAAAATAAAAATCTTACCGATTACTTTTGAAATAGTAACAACGAATATGCTGAAAATAAAGTCTTGCCGATTACTTTTGAAATAGTAACCGACGAATATGTTGAAAATAAAAATCTTGTCGATTACTTTTAAAATAGTAACCGACAAATATGCTGAAAATAAAAATCTTGCCGATTACTTTTGAAAAAGTAACCGACAAATATGCTGAAAATAAAAATCTTGCCGATTACTTTTGAAATAGTCACCGACCAATATGCTGAAAATAAAAATCTTGCCGATTACTTTTGAAATAGTAACCGACGAATGTGTTGAAAATAAATCATGCTGATTACTTTTGAAATAGTAAACGATGAATATGTTGGAAATAAAAATCTTACCGATTACTTTTGAAATAGTAACCGACAAATGTGCTGAAAATAAATCATGCCAATTACTATTGAAATAGTAACCGACAAATGTGCTGAAAATAAAAGTCTTGCCGATTACTTTTGAAATAGTAACCTGACGAATGTGCTGAAAATAAATCATGCCGATTACTTTTGAAATAGTCACCGACGAATATGCTGAAAATAAAAATCTTCCCGATTACTTTTGAAATAGTAACCGACAAATGTGCTGAAAATAAATCATGCCAATTACTATTGAAATAGTAACCGACAAATGTGCTGAAAATAAAAGTCGTGCCGATTACTTTTGAAATAGTAACCTGACGAATGTGCTGAAAATAAATCATGCCGATTACTTTTGAAATAGTCACCGACGAATATGCTGAAAATAAAAATCTTGCCGATTACTTTTGAAATAGTAACCGACGAATGTGCTGAAAATAAATCATGCCGATTACTTTCGAAATAGTAAGCGACGAATATGTTGAAAATAAAAATCTTACCGATTACTTTTAAAATGTAACCAACGAATATACTGAAAATAAATCTTGCCGATTACTTTTGAAATAGTAACCGACGAATGTGCTGAAAATAAATCATGTCGATTACTTTGGAAATAGTAAGTGACGAATATGTTGAAAATGAAAATCTTACCGATTACTTTTGAAATAGTAACCAACGAATGTGCTTAAAATAAAGTCTTGCCGATAACTTTTGAAATAGTAACCGACGAATATGTGCTGAAAATAAATCTTGCCGATTACTTTTGAAATAGTAACCGACGAATGTGTTGAAAATAAATCATGCTGATTACTTTTGAAATAGTAAGCGACGAATATGTTGAAAATAAAAATCTTACCGATTACTTTTGAAATAGTAACCGACAAATATGCTGAAAATAAAAATCTTGCCGATTACTTTTGAAATAGTAACCGACGTACATGCTGAAAATAAAAATCTTGCCGATTACTATTGAAATAGTAACCGACGAATGTGCTGAAAATAAAGTCTTGCCGATTACTTTTGAAATAGTAACCGACGAATGTGCTAAAAATATAGTCTTGCCGATTAATTCTAAAATAGTAACAGACAAATATGCTAAAAATAAAAATTTTGCCGATTACTTTTGAAATAGTCACCGACGAATATGCTGAAAATAAAAATCTTGCCGATTACTTTTGAAATAGTAACCGACGAATGTGCTTAAAATAAATGATGCCGATTACTTTCGAAATAGTAAGCGACGAATATGTTGAAAATAAAAATCTTACCGATTACTTTTAAAATGTAACCAACGAATATACTGAAAATACTTTTGAAATAGTAACCGACGAATGTGCTGAAAATAAATCATGCCGATTACTTTGGAAATAGTAAGTGACGAATATGTTGAAAATAAAAATCTTACCGATTACTTTTGAAATAGTAACCAACGAATGTGCTTAAAATAAAGTCTTGCCGATAACTTTTGAAATAGTAACCGACGAATGTGCTGAAAATAAATCATGCCGATTACTTTGGAAATAGTAAGTGACGAATATGTTGAAAATAAAAATCTTACCGATTACTTTTGAAATAGTAACCAACGAATGTGCTTAAAATAAAGTCTTGCCGATAACTTTTGAAATAGTAACCGACGAATATGTGCTGAAAATAAATCTTGCCGATTACTTTTGAAATAGTAACCGACGAATGTGTTGAAAATAAATCATGCCGATTACTTTTAAAATAGTAAGCGACGAATATGTTGAAAATAAAAATCTTACCGATTACTTTTGAAATAGTAACAACGAATATGCTGAAAATAAAGTCTTGCCGATTACTTTTGAAATAGTAACCGACGAATATGTTGAAAATAAAAATCTTGTCGATTACTTTTAAAATAGTAACCGACAAATATGCTGAAAATAAAAATCTTGCCGATTACTTTTGAAAAAGTAACCGACAAATATGCTGAAAATAAAAATCTTGCCGATTACTTTTGAAATAGTCACCGACCAATATGCTGAAAATAAAAATCTTGCCGATTACTTTTGAAATAGTAACCGACGAATGTGTTGAAAATAAATCATGCTGATTACTTTTGAAATAGTAAACGATGAATATGTTGGAAATAAAAATCTTACCGATTACTTTTGAAATAGTAACCGACAAATGTGCTGAAAATAAATCATGCCAATTACTATTGAAATAGTAACCGACAAATGTGCTGAAAATAAAAGTCTTGCCGATTACTTTTGAAATAGTAACCTGACGAATGTGCTGAAAATAAATCATGCCGATTACTTTTGAAATAGTCACCGACGAATATGCTGAAAATAAAAATCTTGCCGATTACTTTTGAAATAGTAACCGACAAATGTGCTGAAAATAAATCATGCCAATTACTATTGAAATAGTAACCGACAAATGTGCTGAAAATAAAAGTCGTGCCGATTACTTTTGAAATAGTAACCTGACGAATGTGCTGAAAATAAATCATGCCGATTACTTTTGAAATAGTCACCGACGAATATGCTGAAAATAAAAATCTTGCCGATTACTTTTGAAATAGTAACCGACGAATGTGCTGAAAATAAATCATGCCGATTACTTTCGAAATAGTAAGCGACGAATATGTTGAAAATAAAAATCTTACCGATTACTTTTAAAATGTAACCAACGAATATACTGAAAATAAATCTTGCCGATTACTTTTGAAATAGTAACCGACGAATGTGCTGAAAATAAATCATGTCGATTACTTTGGAAATAGTAAGTGACGAATATGTTGAAAATGAAAATCTTACCGATTACTTTTGAAATAGTAACCAACGAATGTGCTTAAAATAAAGTCTTGCCGATAACTTTTGAAATAGTAACCGACGAATATGTGCTGAAAATAAATCTTGCCGATTACTTTTGAAATAGTAACCGACGAATGTGTTGAAAATAAATCATGCTGATTACTTTTGAAATAGTAAGCGACGAATATGTTGAAAATAAAAATCTTACCGATTACTTTTGAAATAGTAACCGACAAATATGCTGAAAATAAAAATCTTGCCGATTACTTTTGAAATAGTAACCGACGTACATGCTGAAAATAAAAATCTTGCCGATTACTATTGAAATAGTAACCGACGAATGTGCTGAAAATAAAGTCTTGCCGATTACTTTTGAAATAGTAACCGACGAATGTGCTAAAAATATAGTCTTGCCGATTAATTCTAAAATAGTAACAGACAAATATGCTAAAAATAAAAATTTTGCCGATTACTTTTGAAATAGTCTCCGACGAATATGCTGAAAATAAAAATCTTGCCGATTACTTTTGAAATAGTAACCGACGAATGTGCTTAAAATAAATGATGCCGATTACTTTCGAAATAGTAAGCGACGAATATGTTGAAAATAAAAATCTTACCGATTACTTTTAAAATGTAACCAACGAATATACTGAAAATAAATCTTGCCGATTACTTTTGAAATAGTAACCGACGAATGTGCTGAAAATAAATCATGCCGATTACTTTGGAAATAGTAAGTGACGAATATGTTGAAAATAAAAATCTTACCGATTACTTTTGAAATAGTAACCAACGAATGTGCTTAAAATAAAGTCTTGCCGATAACTTTTGAAATAGTAACCGACGAATGTGCTGAAAATAAATCATGCCGATTACTTTGGAAATAGTAAGTGACGAATATGTTGAAAATAAAAATCTTACCGATTACTTTTGAAATAGTAACCAACGAATGTGCTTAAAATAAAGTCTTGCCGATAACTTTTGAAATAGTAACCGACGAATATGTGCTGAAAATAAATCATGCCGATTACTTTTGAAATAGTAACCGACGAATGTGTTGAAAATAAATCATGCCGATTACTTTTAAAATAGTAAGCGACGAATATG
Organism: Medicago lupulina; assembly: GCA_958299785.1. NCBI lineage: Eukaryota > Viridiplantae > Streptophyta > Magnoliopsida > Fabales > Fabaceae > Medicago > Medicago lupulina. Next base: position 49,098,408 of record OY283140.1, read on the forward strand.
TTGAAAATAAAAATCTTACCGATTACTTTTGAAATAGTAACAACGAATATGCTGAAAATAAAGTCTTGCCGATTACTTTTGAAATAGTAACCGACGAATATGTTGAAAATAAAAATCTTGTCGATTACTTTTAAAATAGTAACCGACAAATATGCTGAAAATAAAAATCTTGCCGATTACTTTTGAAAAAGTAACCGACAAATATGCTGAAAATAAAAATCTTGCCGATTACTTTTGAAATAGTCACCGACCAATATGCTGAAAATAAAAATCTTGCCGATTACTTTTGAAATAGTAACCGACGAATGTGTTGAAAATAAATCATGCTGATTACTTTTGAAATAGTAAACGATGAATATGTTGGAAATAAAAATCTTACCGATTACTTTTGAAATAGTAACCGACAAATGTGCTGAAAATAAATCATGCCAATTACTATTGAAATAGTAACCGACAAATGTGCTGAAAATAAAAGTCTTGCCGATTACTTTTGAAATAGTAACCTGACGAATGTGCTGAAAATAAATCATGCCGATTACTTTTGAAATAGTCACCGACGAATATGCTGAAAATAAAAATCTTGCCGATTACTTTTGAAATAGTAACCGACAAATGTGCTGAAAATAAATCATGCCAATTACTATTGAAATAGTAACCGACAAATGTGCTGAAAATAAAAGTCGTGCCGATTACTTTTGAAATAGTAACCTGACGAATGTGCTGAAAATAAATCATGCCGATTACTTTTGAAATAGTCACCGACGAATATGCTGAAAATAAAAATCTTGCCGATTACTTTTGAAATAGTAACCGACGAATGTGCTGAAAATAAATCATGCCGATTACGTTCGAAATAGTAAGCGACGAATATGTTGAAAATAAAAATCTTACCGATTACTTTTAAAATGTAACCAACGAATATACTGAAAATAAATCTTGCCGATTACTTTTGAAATAGTAACCGACGAATGTGCTGAAAATAAATCATGTCGATTACTTTGGAAATAGTAAGTGACGAATATGTTGAAAATGAAAATCTTACCGATTACTTTTGAAATAGTAACCAACGAATGTGCTTAAAATAAAGTCTTGCCGATAACTTTTGAAATAGTAACCGACGAATATGTGCTGAAAATAAATCTTGCCGATTACTTTTGAAATAGTAACCGACGAATGTGTTGAAAATAAATCATGCTGATTACTTTTGAAATAGTAAGCGACGAATATGTTGAAAATAAAAATCTTACCGATTACTTTTGAAATAGTAACCGACAAATATGCTGAAAATAAAAATCTTGCCGATTACTTTTGAAATAGTAACCGACGTACATGCTGAAAATAAAAATCTTGCCGATTACTATTGAAATAGTAACCGACGAATGTGCTGAAAATAAAGTCTTGCCGATTACTTTTGAAATAGTAACCGACGAATGTGCTAAAAATATAGTCTTGCCGATTAATTCTAAAATAGTAACAGACAAATATGCTAAAAATAAAAATTTTGCCGATTACTTTTGAAATAGTCACCGACGAATATGCTGAAAATAAAAATCTTGCCGATTACTTTTGAAATAGTAACCGACGAATGTGCTTAAAATAAATGATGCCGATTACTTTCGAAATAGTAAGCGACGAATATGTTGAAAATAAAAATCTTACCGATTACTTTTAAAATGTAACCAACGAATATACTGAAAATAAATCTTGCCGATTACTTTTGAAATAGTAACCGACGAATGTGCTGAAAATAAATCATGCCGATTACTTTGGAAATAGTAAGTGACGAATATGTTGAAAATAAAAATCTTACCGATTACTTTTGAAATAGTAACCAACGAATGTGCTTAAAATAAAGTCTTGCCGATAACTTTTGAAATAGTAACCGACGAATGTGCTGAAAATAAATCATGCCGATTACTTTGGAAATAGTAAGTGACGAATATGTTGAAAATAAAAATCTTACCGATTACTTTTGAAATAGTAACCAACGAATGTGCTTAAAATAAAGTCTTGCCGATAACTTTTGAAATAGTAACCGACGAATATGTGCTGAAAATAAATCTTGCCGATTACTTTTGAAATAGTAACCGACGAATGTGTTGAAAATAAATCATGCCGATTACTTTTAAAATAGTAAGCGACGAATATGTTGAAAATAAAAATCTTACCGATTACTTTTGAAATAGTAACAACGAATATGCTGAAAATAAAGTCTTGCCGATTACTTTTGAAATAGTAACCGACGAATATGTTGAAAATAAAAATCTTGTCGATTACTTTTAAAATAGTAACCGACAAATATGCTGAAAATAAAAATCTTGCCGATTACTTTTGAAAAAGTAACCGACAAATATGCTGAAAATAAAAATCTTGCCGATTAATTTTGAAATAGTCACCGACCAATATGCTGAAAATAAAAATCTTGCCGATTACTTTTGAAATAGTAACCGACGAATGTGTTGAAAATAAATCATGCTGATTACTTTTGAAATAGTAAACGATGAATATGTTGGAAATAAAAATCTTACCGATTACTTTTGAAATAGTAACCGACAAATGTGCTGAAAATAAATCATGCCAATTACTATTGAAATAGTAACCGACAAATGTGCTGAAAATAAAAGTCTTGCCGATTACTTTTGAAATAGTAACCTGACGAATGTGCTGAAAATAAATCATGCCGATTACTTTTGAAATAGTCACCGACGAATATGCTGAAAATAAAAATCTTGCCGATTACTTTTGAAATAGTAACCGACAAATGTGCTGAAAATAAATCATGCCAATTACTATTGAAATAGTAACCGACAAATGTGCTGAAAATAAAAGTCGTGCCGATTACTTTTGAAATAGTAACCTGACGAATGTGCTGAAAATAAATCATGCCGATTACTTTTGAAATAGTCACCGACGAATATGTTGAAAATAAAAATCTTGCCGATTACTTTTGAAATAGTAACCGACGAATGTGCTGAAAATAAATCATGCCGATTACTTTCGAAATAGTAAGCGACGAATATGTTGAAAATAAAAATCTTACCGATTACTTTTAAAATGTAACCAACGAATATACTGAAAATAAATCTTGCTGATTACTTTTGAAATAGTAACTGACGAATGTGCTGAAAATAAATCATGTCGATTACTTTGGAAATAGTAAGTGACGAATATGTTGAAAATGAAAATCTTACCGATTACTTTTGAAATAGTAACCAACGAATGTGCTTAAAATAAAGTCTTGCCGATAACTTTTGAAATAGTAACCGACGAATATGTGCTGAAAATAAATCTTGCCGATTACTTTTGAAATAGTAACCGACGAATGTGTTGAAAATAAATCATGCTGATTACTTTTAAAATAGTAAGCGACGAATATGTTGAAAATAAAAATCTTACCGATTACTTTTGAAATAGTAACAACGAATATGCTGAAAATAAAGTCTTGCCGATTACTTTTGAAATAGTAACCGACGAATATGTTGAAAATAAAAATCTTGTCGATTACTTTTAAAATAGTAACCGACAAATATGCTGAAAATAAAAATCTTGCCGATTACTTTTGAAAAAGTAACCGACAAATATGCTGAAAATAAAAATCTTGCCGATTACTTTTGAAATAGTCACCGACCAATATGCTGAAAATAAAAATCTTGCCGATTACTTTTGAAATAGTAACCGACGAATGTGTTGAAAATAAATCATGCTGATTACTTTTGAAATAGTAAACGATGAATATGTTGGAAATAAAAATCTTACCGATTACTTTTGAAATAGTAACCGACAAATGTGCTGAAAATAAATCATGCCAATTACTATTGAAATAGTAACCGACAAATGTGCTGAAAATAAAAGTCTTGCCGATTACTTTTGAAATAGTAACCTGACGAATGTGCTGAAAATAAATCATGCCGATTACTTTTGAAATAGTCACCGACGAATATGCTGAAAATAAAAATCTTGCCGATTACTTTTGAAATAGTAACCGACAAATGTGCTGAAAATAAATCATGCCAATTACTATTGAAATAGTAACCGACAAATGTGCTGAAAATAAAAGTCGTGCCGATTACTTTTGAAATAGTAACCTGACGAATGTGCTGAAAATAAATCATGCCGATTACTTTTGAAATAGTCACCGACGAATATGCTGAAAATAAAAATCTTGCCGATTACTTTTGAAATAGTAACCGACGAATGTGCTGAAAATAAATCATGCCGATTACTTTCGAAATAGTAAGCGACGAATATGTTGAAAATAAAAATCTTACCGATTACTTTTAAAATGTAACCAACGAATATACTGAAAATAAATCTTGCCGATTACTTTTGAAATAGTAACCGACGAATGTGCTGAAAATAAATCATGTCGATTACTTTGGAAATAGTAAGTGACGAATATGTTGAAAATGAAAATCTTACCGATTACTTTTGAAATAGTAACCAACGAATGTGCTTAAAATAAAGTCTTGCCGATAACTTTTGAAATAGTAACCGACGAATATGTGCTGAAAATAAATCTTGCCGATTACTTTTGAAATAGTAACCGACGAATGTGTTGAAAATAAATCATGCTGATTACTTTTGAAATAGTAAGCGACGAATATGTTGAAAATAAAAATCTTACCGATTACTTTTGAAATAGTAACCGACAAATATGCTGAAAATAAAAATCTTGCCGATTACTTTTGAAATAGTAACCGACGTACATGCTGAAAATAAAAATCTTGCCGATTACTATTGAAATAGTAACCGACGAATGTGCTGAAAATAAAGTCTTGCCGATTACTTTTGAAATAGTAACCGACGAATGTGCTAAAAATATAGTCTTGCCGATTAATTCTAAAATAGTAACAGACAAATATGCTAAAAATAAAAATTTTGCCGATTACTTTTGAAATAGTCTCCGACGAATATGCTGAAAATAAAAATCTTGCCGATTACTTTTGAAATAGTAACCGACGAATGTGCTTAAAATAAATGATGCCGATTACTTTCGAAATAGTAAGCGACGAATATGTTGAAAATAAAAATCTTACCGATTACTTTTAAAATGTAACCAACGAATATACTGAAAATAAATCTTGCCGATTACTTTTGAAATAGTAACCGACGAATGTGCTGAAAATAAATCATGCCGATTACTTTGGAAATAGTAAGTGACGAATATGTTGAAAATAAAAATCTTACCGATTACTTTTGAAATAGTAACCAACGAATGTGCTTAAAATAAAGTCTTGCCGATAACTTTTGAAATAGTAACCGACGAATGTGCTGAAAATAAATCATGCCGATTACTTTGGAAATAGTAAGTGACGAATATGTTGAAAATAAAAATCTTACCGATTACTTTTGAAATAGTAACCAACGAATGTGCTTAAAATAAAGTCTTGCCGATAACTTTTGAAATAGTAACCGACGAATATGTGCTGAAAATAAATCTTGCCGATTACTTTTGAAATAGTAACCGACGAATGTGTTGAAAATAAATCATGCCGATTACTTTTAAAATAGTAAGCGACGAATATGTTGAAAATAAAAATCTTACCGATTACTTTTGAAATAGTAACAACGAATATGCTGAAAATAAAGTCTTGCCGATTACTTTTGAAATAGTAACCGACGAATATGTTGAAAATAAAAATCTTGTCGATTACTTTTAAAATAGTAACCGACAAATATGCTGAAAATAAAAATCTTGCCGATTACTTTTGAAAAAGTAACCGACAAATATGCTGAAAATAAAAATCTTGCCGATTACTTTTGAAATAGTCACCGACCAATATGCTGAAAATAAAAATCTTGCCGATTACTTTTGAAATAGTAACCGACGAATGTGTTGAAAATAAATCATGCTGATTACTTTTGAAATAGTAAACGATGAATATGTTGGAAATAAAAATCTTACCGATTACTTTTGAAATAGTAACCGACAAATGTGCTGAAAATAAATCATGCCAATTACTATTGAAATAGTAACCGACAAATGTGCTGAAAATAAAAGTCTTGCCGATTACTTTTGAAATAGTAACCTGACGAATGTGCTGAAAATAAATCATGCCGATTACTTTTGAAATAGTCACCGACGAATATGCTGAAAATAAAAATCTTGCCGATTACTTTTGAAATAGTAACCGACAAATGTGCTGAAAATAAATCATGCCAATTACTATTGAAATAGTAACCGACAAATGTGCTGAAAATAAAAGTCGTGCCGATTACTTTTGAAATAGTAACCTGACGAATGTGCTGAAAATAAATCATGCCGATTACTTTTGAAATAGTCACCGACGAATATGCTGAAAATAAAAATCTTGCCGATTACTTTTGAAATAGTAACCGACGAATGTGCTGAAAATAAATCATGCCGATTACTTTCGAAATAGTAAGCGACGAATATGTTGAAAATAAAAATCTTACCAATTACTTTTAAAATGTAACCAACGAATATACTGAAAATAAATCTTGCCGATTACTTTTGAAATAGTAACCGACGAATGTGCTGAAAATAAATCATGTCGATTACTTTGGAAATAGTAAGTGACGAATATGTTGAAAATGAAAATCTTACCGATTACTTTTGAAATAGTAACCAACGAATGTGCTTAAAATAAAGTCTTGCCGATAACTTTTGAAATAGTAACCGACGAATATGTGCTGAAAATAAATCTTGCCGATTACTTTTGAAATAGTAACCGACGAATGTGTTGAAAATAAATCATGCTGATTACTTTTGAAATAGTAAGCGACGAATATGTTGAAAATAAAAATCTTACCGATTACTTTTGAAATAGTAACCGACAAATATGCTGAAAATAAAAATCTTGCCGATTACTTTTGAAATAGTAACCGACGTACATGCTGAAAATAAAAATCTTGCCGATTACTATTGAAATAGTAACCGACGAATGTGCTGAAAATAAAGTCTTGCCGATTACTTTTGAAATAGTAACCGACGAATGTGCTAAAAATATAGTCTTGCCGATTAATTCTAAAATAGTAACAGACAAATATGCTAAAAATAAAAATTTTGCCGATTACTTTTGAAATAGTCACCGACGAATATGCTGAAAATAAAAATCTTGCCGATTACTTTTGAAATAGTAACCGACGAATGTGCTTAAAATAAATGATGCCGATTACTTTCGAAATAGTAAGCGACGAATATGTTGAAAATAAAAATCTTACCGATTACTTTTAAAATGTAACCAACGAATATACTGAAAATAAATCTTGCCGATTACTTTTGAAATAGTAACCGACGAATGTGCTGAAAATAAATCATGCCGATTACTTTGGAAATAGTAAGTGACGAATATGTTGAAAATAAAAATCTTACCGATTACTTTTGAAATAGTAAACAACGAATGTGCTTAAAATAAAGTCTTGCCGATAACTTTTGAAATAGTAACCGACGAATGTGCTGAAAATAAATCATGCCGATTACTTTGGAAATAGTAAGTGACGAATATGTTGAAAATAAAAATCTTACCGATTACTTTTGAAATAGTAACCAACGAATGTGCTTAAAATAAAGTCTTGCCGATAACTTTTGAAATAGTAACCGACGAATATGTGCTGAAAATAAATCTTGCCGATTACTTTTGAAATAGTAACCGACGAATGTGTTGAAAATAAATCATGCCGATTACTTTTAAAATAGTAAGCGACGAATATGTTGAAAATAAAAATCTTACCGATTACTTTTGAAATAGTAACAACGAATATGCTGAAAATAAAGTCTTGCCGATTACTTTTGAAATAGTAACCGACGAATATGTTGAAAATAAAAATCTTGTCGATTACTTTTAAAATAGTAACCGACAAATATGCTGAAAATAAAAATCTTGCCGATTACTTTTGAAAAAGTAACCGACAAATATGCTGAAAATAAAAATCTTGCCGATTACTTTTGAAATAGTCACCGACCAATATGCTGAAAATAAAAATCTTGCCGATTACTTTTGAAATAGTAACCGACGAATGTGTTGAAAATAAATCATGCTGATTACTTTTGAAATAGTAAACGATGAATATGTTGGAAATAAAAATCTTACCGATTACTTTTGAAATAGTAACCGACAAATGTGCTGAAAATAAATCATGCCAATTACTATTGAAATAGTAACCGACAAATGTGCTGAAAATAAAAGTCTTGCCGATTACTTTTGAAATAGTAACCTGACGAATGTGCTGAAAATAAATCATGCCGATTACTTTTGAAATAGTCACCGACGAATATGCTGAAAATAAAAATCTTGCCGATTACTTTTGAAATAGTAACCGACAAATGTGCTGAAAATAAATCATGCCAATTACTATTGAAATAGTAACCGACAAATGTGCTGAAAATAAAAGTCGTGCCGATTACTTTTGAAATAGTAACCTGACGAATGTGCTGAAAATAAATCATGCCGATTACTTTTGAAATAGTCACCGACGAATATGCTGAAAATAAAAATCTTGCCGATTGCTTTTGAAATAGTAACCGACGAATGTGCTGAAAATAAATCATGCCGATTACTTTCGAAATAGTAAGCGACGAATATGTTGAAAATAAAAATCTTACCGATTACTTTTAAAATGTAACCAACGAATATACTGAAAATAAATCTTGCCGATTACTTTTGAAATAGTAACCGACGAATGTGCTGAAAATAAATCATGTCGATTACTTTGGAAATAGTAAGTGACGAATATGTTGAAAATGAAAATCTTACCGATTACTTTTGAAATAGTAACCAACGAATGTGCTTAAAATAAAGTCTTGCCGATAACTTTTGAAATAGTAACCGACGAATATGTGCTGAAAATAAATCTTGCCGATTACTTTTGAAATAGTAACCGACGAATGTGTTGAAAATAAATCATGCTGATTACTTTTGAAATAGTAAGCGACGAATATGTTGAAAATAAAAATCTTACCGATTACTTTTGAAATAGTAACCGACAAATATGCTGAAAATAAAAATCTTGCCGATTACTTTTGAAATAGTAACCGACGTACATGCTGAAAACAAAAATCTTGCCGATTACTATTGAAATAGTAACCGACGAATGTGCTGAAAATAAAGTCTTGCCGATTACTTTTGAAATAGTAACCGACGAATGTGCTAAAAATATAGTCTTGCCGATTAATTCTAAAATAGTAACAGACAAATATGCTAAAAATAAAAATTTTGCCGATTACTTTTGAAATAGTAACCGACGAATGTGCAGAAAATAGATCATGCCGATTACTTTTGAAATAGTAACCGACGAATGTGTTGAATATAAAGTCTTGCCGATTACTTTTGAAATAGTAACCGACAAATGTGCTGAAAATAAATCATGCCAATTACTATTGAAATAGTAACCGACAAATGTGCTGAAAATAAAAGTCTTGCCGATTACTTTTGAAATAGTAACCTGACGAATGTGCTGAAAATAAATCATGCCGATTACTTTTGAAATAGTCACCGACGAATATGCTGAAAATAAAAATCTTGCCGATTACTTTTGAAATAGTAACCGACAAATGTGCTGAAAATAAATCATGCCAATTACTATTGAAATAGTAACCGACAAATGTGCTGAAAATAAAAGTCTTGCCGATTACTTTTGAAATAGTAACCTGACGAATGTGCTAAAAATAAATCATGCCGATTACTTTTGAAATAGTCACCGACGAATATGCTGAAAATAAAAATCTTGCCGATTACTTTTGAAATAGTAACCGACGAATGTGCTGAAAATAAATCATGCCGATTACTTTCGAAATAGTAAGCGACGAATATGTTGAAAATAAAAATCTTACCGATTACTTTTAAAATAGTAACCAACGAATATACTGAAAATAAATCTTGCCGATTACTTTTGAAATAGTAACCGACGAATGTGCTGAAAATAAATCATGCCGATTACTTTGGAAATAGTAAGTGACGAATATGTTGAAAATAAAAATCTTACCGATTACTTTTGAAATAGTAACCAACGAATGTGCTTAAAATAAAGTCTTGCCGATAACTTTTGAAATAGTAACCGACGAATATGTGCTGAAAATAAATCTTGCCGATTACTGTTGAAATAGTAACCGACGAATGTGTTGAAAATAAATCATGCCGATTACTTTTGAAATAGTAAGCGACGAATATGTTGAAAATAAAAATCTTACCGATTACTTTTGAAATAGTAACAACGAATATGCTGAAAATAAAAACTTGCCGATTACTTTTGAAATAGTAACCGACGAATATGTTGAAAATAAAAATCTTGTCGATTACTTTTAAAATAGTAACCGACAAATATGCTGAAAATAAAAATCTTGCCGATTACTTTTGAAATAGTAACCGACGTACATGCTGAAAACAAAAGTCTTGCCGATTACTTTTGAAATAATAACCTGACGAATGTGCTGAAAATAAATCGTGCCGATTACTTTTGAAATAGTCACCGACGAATATGCTGAAAATAAAAATCTTGCCGATTACTTTTGAAATAGTAACCGACGAATGTGCTGAAAATAAATGATGCCGATTACTTTCGAAATAGTAAGCGACGAATATGTTGAAAATAAAAATCTTACCGATTACTTTTAAAATGTAACCAACGAATATACTGAAAATAAATCTTGCCGATTACTTTTGAAATAGTAACCGACGAATGTGCTGAAAATAAATCATGCCGATTACTTTGGAAATAGTAAGTGACGAATATGTTGAAAATAAAAATCTTACCGATTACTTTTGAAATAGTAACCAACGAATGTGCTTAAAATAAAGTCTTGCCGATAACTTTTGAAATAGTAACCGACGAATATGTGCTGAAAATAAATCTTGCCGATTACTTTTGAAATAGTAACCGACGAATGTGTTGAAAATAAATCATGCCGATTACTTTTGAAATAGTAAGCGACGAATATGTTGAAAATAAAAATCTTACCGATTACTTTTGAAATAGTAACAACGAATATGCTGAAAATAAAGTCTTGCCGATTACTTTTGAAATAGTAACCGACGAATATGTTGAAAATAAAAATCTTGTCGATTACTTTTAAAATAGTAACAGACAAATATGCTGAAAATAAAAATCTTGCCGATTACTTTTGAAATAGTAACCGACGAATATGTTGAAAATAAAAATCTTGTCGATTACTTTTAAAATAGTAACCGACAAATATGCTGAAAATAAAAATCTTGCCGATTACTTTTGAAAAAGTAACCGACAAATATGCTGAAAATAAAAATCTTGCCGATTACTTTTGAAATAGTCACCGACCAATATGCTGAAAATAAAAATCTTGCCGATTACTTTTGAAATAGTAACCGACGAATGTGTTGAAAATAAATCATGCTGATTACTTTTGAAATAGTAAACGATGAATATGTTGGAAATAAAAATCTTACCGATTACTTTTGAAATAGTAACCGACAAATGTGCTGAAAATAAATCATGCCAATTACTATTGAAATAGTAACCGACAAATGTGCTGAAAATAAAAGTCTTGCCGATTACTTTTGAAATAGTAACCTGACGAATGTGCTGAAAATAAATCATGCCGATTACTTTTGAAATAGTCACCGACGAATATGCTGAAAATAAAAATCTTGCCGATTACTTTTGAAATAGTAACCGACAAATGTGCTGAAAATAAATCATGCCAATTACTATTGAAATAGTAACCGACAAATGTGCTGAAAATAAAAGTCTTGCCGATTACTTTTGAAATAGTAACCTGACGAATGTGCTGAAAATAAATCATGCCGATTACTTTTGAAATAGTCACCGACGAATATGCTGAAAATAAAAATCTTGCCGATTACTTTTGAAATAGTAACCGACGAATGTGCTGAAAATAAATGATGCCGATTACTTTCGAAATAGTAAGCGACGAATATGTTGAAAATAAAAATCTTACCGATTACTTTTAAAATGTAACCAACGAATATACTGAAAATAAATCTTGCCGATTACTTTTGAAATAGTAACCGACGAATGTGCTGAAAATAAATCATGCCGATTACTTTGGAAATAGTAAGTGACGAATATGTTGAAAATAAAAATCTTACCGATTACTTTTGAAATAGTAACCAACGAATGTGCTTAAAATAAAGTCTTGCCGATAACTTTTGAAATAGTAACCGACGAATATGTGCTGAAAATAAATCTTGCCGATTACTTTTGAAATAGTAACCGACGAATGTGTTGAAAATAAATCATGCCGATTACTTTTGAAATAGTAAGCGACGAATATGTTGAAAATAAAAATCTTACCGATTACTTTTGAAATAGTAACAACGAATATGCTGAAAATAAAGTCTTGCCGATTACTTTTGAAATAGTAACCGACGAATATGTTGAAAATAAAAATCTTGTCGATTACTTTTAAAATAGTAACCGACAAATATGCTGAAAATAAAAATCTTGCCGATTACTTTTGAAATAGTAACCGACGTACATGCTGAAAATAAAAATCTTGCCGATTACTATTGAAATAGTAACCGACGAATGTGCTGAAAATAAAGTCTTGCCGATTACTTTTGAAATAGTAACCGACGAATGTGCTGAAAATATAGTCTTGCCGATTAATTCTAAAATAGTAACAGACAAATATGCTAAAAATAAAAATTTTGCTGATTACTTTTGAAATAGTAACCGACGAATGTGCAGAAAATAGATCATGCCGATTACTTTTGAAATAGTAACCGACGAATGTGTTGAATATAAAGTCTTGCCGATTACTTTTGAAATAGTAACCGACAAATGTGCTGAAAATAAATCATGCCAATTACTATTGAAATAGTAACCGACAAATGTGCTGAAAATAAAAGTCTTGCCGATTACTTTTGAAATAGTAACCTGACGAATGTGCTGAAAATAAATCATGCCGATTACTTTTGAAATAGTCACCGACGAATATGCTGAAAATAAAAATCTTGCCGATTACTTTTGAAATAGTAATCGACAAATGTGCTGAAAATAAATCATGCCAATTACTATTGAAATAGTAACCGACAAATGTGCTGAAAATAAAAGTCTTGCCGATTACTTTTGAAATAGTAACCTGACGAATGTGCTGAAAATAAATCATGCCGATTACTTTTGAAATAGTCACCGACGAATATGCTGAAAATAAAAATCTTGCCGATTACTTTTGAAATAGTAACCGACAAATGTGCTGAAAATAAATCATGCCAATTACTATTGAAATAGTAACCGACAAATGTGCTGAAAATAAAAGTCTTGCCGATTACTTTTGAAATAGTAACCTGACGAATGTGCTGAAAATAAATCATGCCGATTACTTTTGAAATAGTCACCGACGAATATGCTGAAAATAAAAATCTTGCCGATTACTTTTGAAATAGTAACCGACAAATGTGCTGAAAATAAATCATGCCAATTACTATTGAAATAGTAACCGACAAATGTGCTGAAAATAAAAGTCTTGCCGATTACTTTTGAAATAGTAACCTGACGAATGTGCTGAAAATAAATCATGCCGATAACTTTTGAAATAGTCACCGACGAATATGCTGAAAATAAAAATCTTGCCGATTACTTTTGAAATAGTAACCGACGAATGTGCTGAAAATAAATGATGCCGATTACTTTCGAAATAGTAAGCGACGAATATGTTGAAAATAAAAATCTTACCGATTACTTTTAAAATAGTAACAACGAATATGCTGAAAATAAAGTCTTGCCGATTACTTTTGAAATAGTAACCGACGAATATGCTGAAAATAAAAGTCTTGCCGATTACTTTTGAAATAGTAACCTGACGAATGTGCTGAAAATAAATCATGCCGATTACTTTTGAAATAGTCACCGACGAATATGCTGAAAATAAAAATCTTGCCGATTACTTTTGAAATAGTAACCGACAAATGTGCTGAAAATAAATCATGCCAATTACTATTGAAATAGTAACCGACAAATGTGCTGAAAATAAAAGTCTTGCCGATTACTTTTGAAATAGTAACCTGACGAATGTGCTGAAAATAAATCATGCCGATTACTTTTGAAATAGTCACCGACGAATATGCTGAAAATAAAAATCTTGCCGATTACTTTTGAAATAGTAACCGACGAATGTGCTGAAAATAAATCATGCTGATTACTTTCGAAATAGTAAGCGACGAATATGTTGAAAATAAAAATCTTACCGATTACTTTTAAAATAGTAACCAACGAATATACTGAAAATAAATCTTGCCGATTACTTTTGAAATAGTAACCGACGAATGTGCTGAAAATAAATCATGCCGATTACTTTGGAAATTGTAAGTGACGAATATGTTGAAAATAAAAATCTTACCGATTACTTTTGAAATAGTAACCAACGAATGTGCTTAAAATAAAGTCTTGCCGATAACTTTTGAAATAGTAACCGATGAATATGTGCTGAAAATAAATCTTGCCGATTACTTTTGAAATAGTAACCGACGAATGTGTTGAAAATAAATCATGCCGATTACTTTTGAAATAGTAAGCGACGAATATGTTGAAAATAAAAATCTTACCGATTACTTTTGAAATAGTAACAACGAATATGCTGAAAATAAAGTCTTGCCGATTACTTTTGAAATAGTAACCGACGAATATGTTGAAAATAAAAATCTTGTCGATTACTTTTAAAATAGTAACCGACAAATATGCTGAAAATAAAAATCTTGCCGATTACTTTTGAAATAGTCACCGACCAATATGCTGAAAATAAAAATCTTGCCGATTACTTTTGAAATAGTAACCGACGAATGTGTTGAAAATAAATCATGCGGATTACTTTTGAAATAGTAAACGATGAATATGTTGGAAATAAAAATCTTACCGATTACTTTTGAAATAGTAACCGACAAATGTGCTGAAAATAAATCATGCCAATTACTATTGAAATAGTACCCGACAAATGTGCTGAAAATAAAAGTCTTGCCGATTACTTTTGAAATAGTAACCTGACGAATGTGCTGAAAATAAATCATGCCGATTACTTTTGAAATAGTCACCGACGAATATGCTGAAAATAAAAATCTTGCCGATTACTTTTGAAATAGTAACCGACAAATGTGCTGAAAATAAATCATGCCAATTACTATTGAAATAGTAACCGACAAATGTGCTGAAAATAAAAGTCTTGCCGATTACTTTTGAAATAGTAACCTGACGAATGTGCTGAAAATAAATCATGCCGATAACTTTTGAAATAGTCACCGACGAATATGCTGAAAATAAAAATCTTGCCGATTACTTTTGAAATAGTAACCGACGAATGTGCTGAAAATAAATGATGCCGATTACTTTCGAAATAGTAAGCGACGAATATGTTGAAAATAAAAATCTTACCGATTACTTTTAAAATGTAACCAACGAATATACTGAAAATAAATCTTGCCGATTACTTTTGAAATAGTAACCGACGAATGTGCTGAAAATAAATCATGCCGATTACTTTGGAAATAGTAAGTGACGAATATGTTGAAAATAAAAATCTTACCGATTACTTTTGAAATAGTAACCAACGAATGTGCTTAAAATAAAGTCTTGCCGATAACTTTTGAAATAGTAACCGACGAATATGTGCTGAAAATAAATCTTGCCGATTACTTTTGAAATAGTAACCGACGAATGTGTTGAAAATAAATCATGCCGATTACTTTTGAAATAGTAAGCGACGAATATGTTGAAAATAAAAATCTTACCGATTACTTTTGAAATAGTAACAACGAATATGCTGAAAATAAAGTCTTGCCGATTACTTTTGAAATAGTAACCGACGAATATGTTGAAAATAAAAATCTTGTCGATTACTTTTAAAATAGTAACCGACAAATATGCTGAAAATAAAAATCTTGCCGATTACTTTTGAAATAGTAACCGACGTACATGCTGAAAATAAAAATCTTGCCGATTACTATTGAAATAGTAACCGACGAATGTGCTGAAAATAAAGTCTTGCCGATTACTTTTGAAATAGTAACCGACGAATGTGCTGAAAATATAGTCTTGCCGATTAATTCTAAAATAGTAACAGACAAATATGCTAAAAATAAAAATTTTGCTGATTACTTTTGAAATAGTAACCGACGAATGTGCAGAAAATAGATCATGCCGATTACTTTTGAAATAGTAACCGACGAATGTGTTGAATATAAAGTCTTGCCGATTACTTTTGAAATAGTAACCGACAAATGTGCTGAAAATAAATCATGCCAATTACTATTGAAATAGTAACCGACAAATGTGCTGAAAATAAAAGTCTTGCCGATTAGTTTTGAAATAGTAACCTGACGAATGTGCTGAAAATAAATCATGCCGATTACTTTTGAAATAGTCACCGACGAATATGCTGAAAATAAAAATCTTGCCGATTACTTTTGAAATAGTAATCGACAAATGTGCTGAAAATAAATCATGCCAATTACTATTGAAATAGTAACCGACAAATGTGCTGAAAATAAAAGTCTTGCCGATTACTTTTGAAATAGTAACCTGACGAATGTGCTGAAAATAAATCATGCCGATTACTTTTGAAATAGTCACCGACGAATATGCTGAAAATAAAAAT
The DNA here is from genome assembly GCA_958299785.1 of Medicago lupulina. NCBI lineage: Eukaryota > Viridiplantae > Streptophyta > Magnoliopsida > Fabales > Fabaceae > Medicago > Medicago lupulina. Next base: position 49,114,951 of record OY283140.1, read on the forward strand.
CTTGCCGATTACTTTTGAAATAGTAACCGACAAATGTGCTGAAAATAAATCATGCCAATTACTATTGAAATAGTAACCGACAAATGTGCTGAAAATAAAAGTCTTGCCGATTACTTTTGAAATAGTAACCTGACGAATGTGCTGAAAATAAATCATGCCGATTACTTTTGAAATAGTCACCGACGAATATGCTGAAAATAAAAATCTTGCCGATTACTTTTGAAATAGTAACCGACAAATGTGCTGAAAATAAATCATGCCAATTACTATTGAAATAGTAACCGACAAATGTGCTGAAAATAAAAGTCTTGCCGATTACTTTTGAAATAGTAACCTGACGAATGTGCTGAAAATAAATCATGCCGATAACTTTTGAAATAGTCACCGACGAATATGCTGAAAATAAAAATCTTGCCGATTACTTTTGAAATAGTAACCGACGAATGTGCTGAAAATAAATGATGCCGATTACTTTCGAAATAGTAAGCGACGAATATGTTGAAAATAAAAATCTTACCGATTACTTTTAAAATAGTAACCAACGAATATACTGAAAATAAATCTTGCCGATTACTTTTGAAATAGTAACCGACGAATGTGCTGAAAATAAATCATGCCGATTACTTTGGAAATAGTAAGTGACGAATATGTTGAAAATAAAAATCTTACCGATTACTTTTGAAATAGTAACCAACGAATGTGCTTAAAATAAAGTCTTGCCGATAACTTTTGAAATAGTAACCGACGAATATGTGCTGAAAATAAATCTTGCCGATTACTTTTGAAATAGTAACCGACGAATGTGTTGAAAATAAATCATGCCGATTACTTTTGAAATAGTAAGCGACGAATATGTTGAAAATAAAAATCTTACCGATTACTTTTGAAATAGTAACAACGAATATGCTGAAAATAAAGTCTTGTCGATTACTTTTGAAATAGTAACCGACGAATATGCTGAAAATAAAAATCTTGCCGATTACTTTTGAAATAGTAACCGACGAATGTACTGAAAATAAATCATGCCGATTACTTTGGAAATAGTAAGTGACGAATATGTTGAAAAGAAAAATCTTACCGATTACTTTTGAAATAGTAACCAACGAATGTGCTGAAAATAAAGTCTTGCCGATAACTTTTGAAATAGTAACCGACGAATATGTGCTGAAAATAAATCTTGCCGATTACTTTTGAAATAGTAACCGACGAATGTGCTGAAAATAAATCATGCCGATTACTTTTGAAATAGTAAGCGACGAATTTGTTGAAAATAAAAATCTTACCGATTACTTTTGAAATAGTAACCAACGAATATGCTGAAAAAAAAGTCTTGCCGATTACTTTTGAAATAGTAACCGACGAATATGTTGAAAATAAAAATCTTGTCGATTACTTTTAAAATAGTAACCAACAAATATGCTGAAAATAAAAATCTTGCCGATTACTTTTGAAAAAGTAACCGACAAATATGCTGAAAATAAAAATCTTGCCGATTACTTTTGAAATGGTCACCGACCAATATGCTGAAAATAAAAATCTTGTCGATTACTTTTGAAATAGTAACCGACGAATGTGCTGAAAATAAATCATGCTGATTACTTTTGAAATAGTAAGCGATGAATATGTTGGAAATAAAAATCTTACCGATTACTTTTAAAAAAGTAACCAATTAATGTCCTGAAAATAAAGTCTTGCCGATTAATTTTGAAATAGTAACCGACGAATGTGTTGAAAATAAAGTCTTGCCGATTACTTTTGAAATAGTAACCGACGAATGTGCTGAAAATAAAGTCTTGCCGATTACCTTTGAAATAGTAACCGATGAACATGCTGAAAATTAAAATCTTGCCGATTACTTTTAAAATAGTAACCGACGAATGTGCAGAAAATAGATCATGCCGATTACTTTTGAAATAGTAACCGACGAATGTGTTGAAAATAAATCATGCCGATTACCTTTGAAAGAGTAACCGACGAATATGTTGAAAATAAAAATCTTACCGATTACTTTTGAAATAGTAACCAACGAATATGCTGAAAATAAAGTTTTGCCCATTACTTTTGAAATAGTAACCGACGAATATGTGCTGAAAATAAATCTTGCCGATTACTTTTGAAATAGTAACCGACGAATGTGCTGAAAATAAATCATGCCGATTACTTTTGAAATAGTAAGCGTCGAATATGTTGAAAATAAAAATCTTACCGATTACTTTTGAAATAGTAACCAACGAATATGCTGAAAATAAAGTCTTGCCGATTACTTTTGAAATAGTAACCGATGAATATGTTGAAAATAACAATCTTGTCGATTACTTTTAAAACAGTAACCGACAAATATGCTGAAAATAAAAATCTTGCCGATTACTTTTGAAATAGTCAACGACGAATATGCTGAAAATAAAAATCTTGCCGATTACCTTTGAAATAGTAACCGACGAATGTGCAGAAAATAGATCATGCCGATTACTTTTGAAATAGTAACCGACGAATGTGTTGAAAATAAATCATGTCGATTACCTTTGAAATAGTAACCGACGAATATGCTGAAAATAAATCATGCCGATTGCTTTTGAAATAGTCACCGACGAATATGCTGAAAATAAAAATCTTGCCGATTACTTTTGAAATAGTAACCGACAAATATGCTGAAAATAAAAATCTTGCCGATTACTTTTGAAATGGTCATCGACCAATATGCTGAAAATAAAAATCTTGTCGATTACTTTTGAAATAGTAACCGACGAATGTGCTGAAAATAAATCATGCTGATTACTTTTGAAATAGTAAGCGATGAATATGTTGGAAATAAAAATCTTACCGATTACTTTTAAAAAAGTAACCAATTAATGTCCTGAAAATAAAGTCTTGCCGATTACTTTTGAAATAGTAACCGACGAATGTGTTGAAAATAAAGTCTTGCCGATTACTTTTGAAATAGTAACCGACGAATGTGCTGAAAATAAAGTCTTGCCGATTACCTTTGAAATAGTAACCGATGAACATGCTGAAAATTAAAATCTTGCCGATTACTTTTGAAATAGTAACCGACGAATGTGCAGAAAATAGATCATGCCGATTACTTTTGAAATAGTAACCGACGAATGTGTTGAAAATAATTCATGCCGATTACCTTTGAAAGAGTAACCGACGAATATGTTGAAAATAAAAATCTTACCGATTACTTTTGAAATAGTAACCAACGAATATGCTGAAAATAAAGTTTTGCCCATTACTTTTGAAATAGTAACCGACGAATATGTGCTGAAAATAAATCTTGCCGATTACTTTTGAAATAGTAACCGACGAATGTGCTGAAAATAAATCATGCCGATTACTTTTGAAATAGTAAGCGTCGAATATGTTGAAAATAAAAATCTTACCGATTACTTTTGAAATAGTAACCAACAAATATGCTGAAAATAAAAATCTTGCCGATTACTTTTGAAATAGTAACCGACGAATGTGCTGAAAGTAAATCATGCTGATTACTTTTGAAATAGTAAGCGACGAATATGTTGGAAATAAAAATCTTACCGATTACTTTTAAAAAAGTAACCAATGAATGTGCTGAAAATAAAGTCTTGCCGATTACTTTTGAAATAGTAACCGACGAATATGTTGAAAATAAAAATCTTGCCGAATACTTTTGAAATAGTAACCGACGAATGTGCTGAAATTAAAAATCTTGCTGATTACCTTTGAAATAGTAACCGATGAATATGCTGAAAATAAAAATCTTGCCGATTACTTTTGAAGTAGTAACCGACGAATGTGCAGAAAATAGATCATGCCGATTACTTTTGAAATAGTAACCGACGAATGTGTTGAAAATAAATCATGTCGATTACCTTTGAAATAGTAACCGACGAATATGCTGAAAATAAATCATGCCGATTACTTTTGAAATAGTCACCGACGAATATGCTGAAAATAAAAATCTTGCCGATTACTTTTGAAATAGTAACCGACGAATGTACTGAAAATAAATCATGCCGATTACTTTGGAAATAGTAAGTGACGAATATGTTGAAAAGAAAAATCTTACCGATTACTTTTGAAATAGTAACCAACGAATGTGCTGAAAATAAAGTCTTGCCGATAACTTTTGAAATAGTAACCGACGAATATGTGCTGAAAATAAATCTTGCCGATTACTTTTGAAATAGTAACCGACGAATGTGCTGAAAATAAATCATGCCGATTACTTTTGAAATAGTAAGCGACGAATTTGTTGAAAATAAAAATCTTACCGATTACTTTTGAAATAGTAACCAACGAATATGCTGAAAAAAAAGTCTTGCCGATTACTTTTGAAATAGTAACCGACGAATATGTTGAAAATAAAAATCTTGTCGATTACTTTTAAAATAGTAACCAACAAATATGCTGAAAATAAAAATCTTGCCGATTACTTTTGAAAAAGTAACCGACAAATATGCTGAAAATAAAAATCTTGCCGATTACTTTTGAAATGGTCACCGACCAATATGCTGAAAATAAAAATCTTGTCGATTACTTTTGAAATAGTAACCGACGAATGTGCTGAAAATAAATCATGCTGATTACTTTTGAAATAGTAAGCGATGAATATGTTGGAAATAAAAATCTTACCGATTACTTTTAAAAAAGTAACCAATTAATGTCCTGAAAATAAAGTCTTGCCGATTACTTTTGAAATAGTAACCGACGAATGTGTTGAAAATAAAGTCTTGCCGATTACTTTTGAAATAGTAACCGACGAATGTGCTGAAAATAAAGTCTTGCCGATTACCTTTGAAATAGTAACCGATGAACATGCTGAAAATTAAAATCTTGCCGATTACTTTTAAAATAGTAACCGACGAATGTGCAGAAAATAGATCATGCCGATTACTTTTGAAATAGTAACCGACGAATGTGTTGAAAATAAATCATGCCGATTACCTTTGAAAGAGTAACCGACGAATATGTTGAAAATAAAAATCTTACCGATTACTTTTGAAATAGTAACCAACGAATATGCTGAAAATAAAGTTTTGCCCATTACTTTTGAAATAGTAACCGACGAATATGTGCTGAAAATAAATCTTGCCGATTACTTTTGAAATAGTAACCGACGAATGTGCTGAAAATAAATCATGCCGATTACTTTTGAAATAGTAAGCGTCGAATATGTTGAAAATAAAAATCTTACCGATTACTTTTGAAATAGTAACCAACGAATATGCTGAAAATAAAGTCTTGCCGATTACTTTTGAAATAGTAACCGATGAATATGTTGAAAATAACAATCTTGTCGATTACTTTTAAAACAGTAACCGACAAATATGCTGAAAATAAAAATCTTGCCGATTACTTTTGAAATAGTCAACGACGAATATGCTGAAAATAAAAATCTTGCCGATTACCTTTGAAATAGTAACCGACGAATGTGCAGAAAATAGATCATGCCGATTACTTTTGAAATAGTAACCGACGAATGTGTTGAAAATAAATCATGTCGATTACCTTTGAAATAGTAACCGACGAATATGCTGAAAATAAATCATGCCGATTGCTTTTGAAATAGTCACCGACGAATATGCTGAAAATAAAAATCTTGCCGATTACTTTTGAAATAGTAACCGACAAATATGCTGAAAATAAAAATCTTGCCGATTACTTTTGAAATGGTCATCGACCAATATGCTGAAAATAAAAATCTTGTCGATTACTTTTGAAATAGTAACCGACGAATGTGCTGAAAATAAATCATGCTGATTACTTTTGAAATAGTAAGCGATGAATATGTTGGAAATAAAAATCTTACCGATTACTTTTAAAAAAGTAACCAATTAATGTCCTGAAAATAAAGTCTTGCCGATTACTTTTGAAATAGTAACCGACGAATGTGTTGAAAATAAAGTCTTGCCGATTACTTTTGAAATAGTAACCGACGAATGTGCTGAAAATAAAGTCTTGCCGATTACCTTTGAAATAGTAACCGATGAACATGCTGAAAATTAAAATCTTGCCGATTACTTTTGAAATAGTAACCGACGAATGTGCAGAAAATAGATCATGCCGATTACTTTTGAAATAGTAACCGACGAATGTGTTGAAAATAATTCATGCCGATTACCTTTGAAAGAGTAACCGACGAATATGTTGAAAATAAAAATCTTACCGATTACTTTTGAAATAGTAACCAACGAATATGCTGAAAATAAAGTTTTGCCCATTACTTTTGAAATAGTAACCGACGAATATGTGCTGAAAATAAATCTTGCCGATTACTTTTGAAATAGTAACCGACGAATGTGCTGAAAATAAATCATGTCGATTACTTTTGAAATAGTAAGCGTCGAATATGTTGAAAATAAAAATCTTACCGATTAATTTTGAAATAGTAACCAACAAATATGCTGAAAATAAAAATCTTGCCGATTACTTTTGAAATAGTCACCGACGAATATGCTGAAAATAAAAATCTTGCCGATTACTTTTGAAATAGTAACCGACGAATGTGCTGAAAGTAAATCATGCTGATTACTTTTGAAATAGTAAGCGACGAATATGTTGGAAATAAAAATCTTACCGATTACTTTTAAAAAAGTAACCAATGAATGTGCTGAAAATAAAGTCTTGCCGATTACTTTTGAAATAGTAACCGACGAATATGTTGAAAATAAAAATCTTGCCGAATACTTTTGAAATAGTAACCGACGAATGTGCTGAAATTAAAAATCTTGCCGATTACCTTTGAAATAGTAACCGATGAATATGCTGAAAATAAAAATCTTGCCGATTACTTTTGAAGTAGTAACCGACGAATGTGCAGAAAATAGATCATGCCGATTCCTTTTGAAATAGTAACCGACGAATGTGTTGAAAATAAATCATGTCGATTACCTTTGAAATAGTAACCGACGAATATGCTGAAAATAAATCATGTCGATTACTTTTGAAATAGTCACCGACGAATATGCTGAAAATAAAAATCTTGCCGATTACTTTTGAAATAGTAACCGACGAATGTACTGAAAATAAATCATGCCGATTACTTTGGAAATAGTAAGTGACGAATATGTTGAAAAGAAAAATCTTACCGATTACTTTTGAAATAGTAACCAACGAATGTGCTGAAAATAAAGTCTTGCCGATAACTTTTGAAATAGTAACCGACGAATATGTGCTGAAAATAAATCTTGCCGATTACTTTTGAAATAGTAACCGACGAATGTGCTGAAAATAAATCATGCCGATTACTTTTGAAATAGTAAGCGACGAATTTGTTGAAAATAAAAATCTTACCGATTACTTTTGAAATAGTAACCAACGAATATGCTGAAAAAAAAGTCTTGCCGATTACTTTTGAAATAGTAACCGACGAATATGTTTAAAATAAAAATCTTGTCGATTACTTTTAAAATAGTAACCAACAAATATGCTGAAAATAAAAATCTTGCCGATTACTTTTGAAAAAGTAACCGACAAATATGCTGAAAATAAAAATCTTGCCGATTACTTTTGAAATGGTCACCGACCAATATGCTGAAAATAAAAATCTTGTCGATTACTTTTGAAATAGTAACCGACGAATGTGCTGAAAATAAATCATGCTGATTACTTTTGAAATAGTAAGCGATGAATATGTTGGAAATAAAAATCTTACCGATTACTTTTAAAAAAGTAACCAATTAATGTCCTGAAAATAAAGTCTTGCCGATTACTTTTGAAATAGTAACCGACGAATGTGTTGAAAATAAAGTCTTGCCGATTACTTTTGAAATAGTAACCGACGAATGTGCTGAAAATAAAGTCTTGCCGATTACCTTTGAAATAGTAACCGATGAACATGCTGAAAATTAAAATCTTGCCGATTACTTTTAAAATAGTAACCGACGAATGTGCAGAAAATAGATCATGCCGATTACTTTTGAAATAGTAACCGACGAATGTGTTGAAAATAAATCATGCCGATTACCTTTGAAAGAGTAACCGACGAATATGTTGAAAATAAAAATCTTACCGATTACTTTTGAAATAGTAACCAACGAATATGCTGAAAATAAAGTTTTGCCCATTACTTTTGAAATAGTAACCGACGAATATGTGCTGAAAATAAATCTTGCCGATTACTTTTGAAATAGTAACCGACGAATGTGCTGAAAATAAATCATGCCGATTACTTTTGAAATAGTAAGCGTCGAATATGTTGAAAATAAAAATCTTACCGATTACTTTTGAAATAGTAACCAACGAATATGCTGAAAATAAAGTCTTGCCGATTACTTTTGAAATAGTAACCGATGAATATGTTGAAAATAACAATCTTGTCGATTACTTTTAAAACAGTAACCGACAAATATGCTGAAAATAAAAATCTTGCCGATTACTTTTGAAATAGTCAACGACGAATATGCTGAAAATAAAAATCTTGCCGATTACCTTTGAAATAGTAACCGACGAATGTGCAGAAAATAGATCATGCCGATTACTTTTGAAATAGTAACCGACGAATGTGTTGAAAATAAATCATGTCGATTACCTTTGAAATAGTAACCGACGAATATGCTGAAAATAAATCATGCCGATTACTTTTGAAATAGTCACCGACGAATATGCTGAAAATAAAAATCTTGCCGATTACTTTTGAAATAGTAACCGACGAATGTACTGAAAATAAATCATGCCGATTACTTTGGAAATAGTAAGTGACGAATATGTTGAAAAGAAAAATCTTACCGATTACTTTTGAAATAGTAACCAACGAATGTGCTGAAAATAAAGTCTTGCCGATAACTTTTGAAATAGTAACCGACGAATATGTGCTGAAAATAAATCTTGCCGATTACTTTTGAAATAGTAACCGACGAATGTGCTGAAAATAAATCATGCCGATTACTTTTGAAATAGTAAGCGACGAATTTGTTGAAAATAAAAATCTTACCGATTACTTTTGAAATAGTAACCAACGAATATGCTGAAAAAAAAGTCTTGCCGATTACTTTTGAAATAGTAACCGACGAATATGTTGAAAATAAAAATCTTGTCGATTACTTTTAAAATAGTAACCAACAAATATGCTGAAAATAAAAATCTTGCCGATTACTTTTGAAAAAGTAACCGACAAATATGCTGAAAATAAAAATCTTGCCGATTACTTTTGAAATGGTCACCGACCAATATGCTGAAAATAAAAATCTTGTCGATTACTTTTGAAATAGTAACCGACGAATGTGCTGAAAATAAATCATGCTGATTACTTTTGAAATAGTAAGCGATGAATATGTTGGAAATAAAAATCTTACCGATTACTTTTAAAAAAGTAACCAATTAATGTCCTGAAAATAAAGTCTTGCCGATTACTTTTGAAATAGTAACCGACGAATGTGTTGAAAATAAAGTCTTGCCGATTACTTTTGAAATAGTAACCGACGAATGTGCTGAAAATAAAGTCTTGCCGATTACCTTTGAAATAGTAACCGATGAACATGCTGAAAATTAAAATCTTGCCGATTACTTTTAAAATAGTAACCGACGAATGTGCAGAAAATAGATCATGCCGATTACTTTTGAAATAGTAACCGACGAATGTGTTGAAAATAAATCATGCCGATTACCATTGAAAGAGTAACCGACGAATATGTTGAAAATAAAAATCTTACCGATTACTTTTGAAATAGTAACCAACGAATATGCTGAAAATAAAGTTTTGCCCATTACTTTTGAAATAGTAACCGACGAATATGTGCTGAAAATAAATCTTGCCGATTACTTTTGAAATAGTAACCGACGAATGTGCTGAAAATAAATCATGCCGATTACTTTTGAAATAGTAAGCGTCGAATATGTTGAAAATAAAAATCTTACCGATTACTTTTGAAATAGTAACCAACGAATATGCTGAAAATAAAGTCTTGCCGATTACTTTTGAAATAGTAACCGATGAATATGTTGAAAATAACAATCTTGTCGATTACTTTTAAAACAGTAACCGACAAATATGCTGAAAATAAAAATCTTGCCGATTACTTTTGAAATAGTCAACGACGAATATGCTGAAAATAAAAATCTTGCCGATTACCTTTGAAATAGTAACCGACGAATGTGCAGAAAATAGATCATGCCGATTACTTTTGAAATAGTAACCGACGAATGTGTTGAAAATAAATCATGTCGATTACCTTTGAAATAGTAACCGACGAATATGCTGAAAATAAATCATGCCGATTGCTTTTGAAATAGTCACCGACGAATATGCTGAAAATAAAAATCTTGCCGATTACTTTTGAAATAGTAACCGACAAATATGCTGAAAATAAAAATCTTGCCGATTACTTTTGAAATGGTCATCGACCAATATGCTGAAAATAAAAATCTTGTCGATTACTTTTGAAATAGTAACCGACGAATGTGCTGAAAATAAATCATGCTGATTACTTTTGAAATAGTAAGCGATGAATATGTTGGAAATAAAAATCTTACCGATTACTTTTAAAAAAGTAACCAATTAATGTCCTGAAAATAAAGTCTTGCCGATTACTTTTGAAATAGTAACCGACGAATGTGTTGAAAATAAAGTCTTGCCGATTACTTTTGAAATAGTAACCGACGAATGTGCTGAAAATAAAGTCTTGCCGATTACCTTTGAAATAGTAACCGATGAACATGCTGAAAATTAAAATCTTGCCGATTACTTTTGAAATAGTAACCGACGAATGTGCAGAAAATAGATCATGCCGATTACTTTTGAAATAATAACCGACGAATGTGTTGAAAATAAATCATGCCGATTACCTTTGAAAGAGTAACCGACGAATATGTTGAAAATAAAAATCTTACCGATTACTTTTGAAATAGTAACCAACGAATATGCTGAAAATAAAGTTTTGCCCATTACTTTTGAAATAGTAACCGACGAATATGTGCTGAAAATAAATCTTGCCGATTACTTTTGAAATAGTAACCGACGAATGTGCTGAAAATAAATCATGCCGATTACTTTTGAAATAGTAAGCGTCGAATATGTTGAAAATAAAAATCTTACCGATTACTTTTGAAATAGTAACCAACAAATATGCTGAAAATAAAAATCTTGCCGATTACTTTTGAAATAGTCACCGACGAATATGCTGAAAATAAAAATCTTGCCGATTACTTTTGAAATAGTAACCGACGAATGTGCTGAAAGTAAATCATGCTGATTACTTTTGAAATAGTAAGCGACGAATATGTTGGAAATAAAAATCTTACCGATTACTTTTAAAAAAGTAACCAATGAATGTGCTGAAAATAAAGTCTTGCCGATTACTTTTGAAATAGTAACCGACGAATATGTTGAAAATAAAAATCTTGCCGAATACTTTTGAAATAGTAACCGACGAATGTGCTGAAATTAAAAATCTTGCCGATTACCTTTGAAATAGTAACCGATGAATATGCTGAAAATAAAAATCTTGCCGATTACTTTTGAAGTAGTAACCGACGAATGTGCAGAAAATAGATCATGCCGATTACTTTTGAAATAGTAACCGACGAATGTGTTGAAAATAAATCATGTCGATTACCTTTGAAATAGTAACCGACGAATATGCTGAAAATAAATCATGCCGATTACTTTTGAAATAGTCACCGACGAATATGCTGAAAATAAAAATCTTGCCGATTACTTTTGAAATAGTAACCGACGAATGTACTGAAAATAAATCATGCCGATTACTTTGGAAATAGTAAGTGACGAATATGTTGAAAAGAAAAATCTTACCGATTACTTTTGAAATAGTAACCAACGAATGTGCTGAAAATAAAGTCTTGCCGATAACTTTTGAAATAGTAACCGACGAATATGTGCTGAAAATAAATCTTGCCGATTACTTTTGAAATAGTAACCGACGAATGTGCTGAAAATAAATCATGCCGATTACTTTTGAAATAGTAAGCGACGAATTTGTTGAAAATAAAAATCTTACCGATTACTTTTGAAATAGTAACCAACGAATATGCTGAAAAAAAAAGTCTTGCCGATTACTTTTGAAATAGTAACCGACGAATATGTTGAAAATAAATATCTTGTCGATTACTTTTAAAATAGTAACCGACAAATATGCTGAAAATAAAAATCTTGCCGATTACTTTTGAAAAAGTAACCGACAAATATGCTGAAAATAAAAATCTTGCCGATTACTTTTGAAATGGTCACCGACCAATATGCTGAAAATAAAAATCTTGTCGATTACTTTTGAAATAGTAACCAACGAATGTGCTGAAAATAAATCATGCTGATTACTTTTGAAATAGTAAGCGATGAATATGTTGGAAATAAAAATCTTACCGATTACTTTTAAAAAAGTAACCAATTAATGTCCTGAAAATAAAGTCTTGCCGATTACTTTTGAAATAGTAACCGACGAATGTGTTGAAAATAAAAATCTTACTGATTACTTTTGAAATAGTAACCAACGAATATGCTGAAAATAAAGTCTTGCCGATTACTTTTGATATAGTAACCGACGAATATGTTGAAAATAAAAATCTTGTCGATTACTTTTAAAATAGTAACCGACAAATATGCTGAAAATAAAAATCTTGCCGATTACTTTTGAAATAGTCACCGACCAATATGCTGAAAATAAAAATCTTGCCGATTACTTTTGAAATAGTAACCGACGAATGTGCTGAAAATAAATCATGCTGATTAATTTTGAAATAGTAAGCGATGAATATGTTGGAAATAAAAATCTTACCGATTACTTTTAAAAAAGTAACCAATGAATGTGCTGAAAATAAAGTCTTGCCGATTACTTTTGAAATAGTAACCGACGAATGTGCTGAAAATAAAGTCTTGCCGATTACTTTTGAAATAGTAACCGACGAATGTGCTGAAAATAAAGTCTTGCCGATTACTTTTGAAATAGTAACCGACGAATGTGCTGAAAATAAATCATGCGGATTACTTTTGAAATAGTCACCGACGAATATGCTGAAAATAAAAATCTTGTCGATTACTTTTGAAATAGTAACCGACGAATGTGCTGAAAATAAATCATGCTGATTACTTTTGAAATAGTAAGCGATGAATATGTTGGAAATAAAAATCTTACCGATTACTTTTAAAAAAGTAACCAATTAATGTCCTGAAAATAAAGTCTTGCCGATTACTTTTGAAATAGTAACCGACGAATGTGTTGAAAATAAAGTCTTGCCGATTACTTTTGAAATAGTAACCGACGAATGTGCTGAAAATAAAGTCTTGCCGATTACCTTTGAAATAGTAACCGATGAACATGCTGAAAATTAAAATCTTGCCGATTACTTTTGAAATAGTAACCGACGAATGTGCAGAAAATAGATCATGCCGATTACTTTTGAAATAGTAACCGACGAATGTGTTGAAAATAAATCATGCCGATTACCTTTGAAAGAGTAACCGACGAATATGTTGAAAATAAAAATCTTACCGATTACTTTTGAAATAGTAACCAACGAATATGCTGAAAATAAAGTTTTGCCCATTACTTTTGAAATAGTAACCGACGAATATGTGCTGAAAATAAATCTTGCCGATTACTTTTGAAATAGTAACCGACGAATGTGCTGAAAATAAATCATGCCGATTACTTTTGAAATAGTAAGCGTCGAATATGTTGAAAATAAAAATCTTACCGATTACTTTTGAAATAGTAACCAACAAATATGCTGAAAATAAAAATCTTGCCGATTACTTTTGAAATAGTCACCGACGAATATGCTGAAAATAAAAATCTTGCCGATTACTTTTGAAATAGTAACCGACGAATGTTGGAAATAAAAATCTTACCGATTACTTTTAAAAAAGTAACCAATGAATGTGCTGAAAATAAAGTCTTGCCGATTACTTTTGAAATAGTAACCGACGAATATGTTGAAAATAAAAATCTTGCCGAATACTTTTGAAATAGTAACCGACGAATGTGCTGAAATTAAAAATCTTGCCGATTACCTTTGAAATAGTAACCGATGAATATGCTGAAAATAAAAATCTTGCCGATTACTTTTGAAGTAGTAACCGACGAATGTGCAGAAAATAGATCATGCCGATTACTTTTGAAATAGTAACCGACGAATGTGTTGAAAATAAATCATGTCGATTACCTTTGAAATAGTAACCGACGAATATGCTGAAAATAAATCATGCCGATTACTTTTGAAATAGTCACCGACGAATATGCTGAAAATAAAAATCTTGCCGATTACTTTTGAAATAGTAACCGACGAATGTACTGAAAATAAATCATGCCGATTACTTTGGAAATAGTAAGTGACGAATATGTTGAAAAGAAAAATCTTACCGATTACTTTTGAAATAGTAACCAACGAATGTGCTGAAAATAAAGTCTTGCCGATAACTTTTGAAATAGTAACCGACGAATATGTGCTGAAAATAAATCTTGCCGATTACTTTTGAAATAGTAACCGACGAATGTGCTGAAAATAAATCATGCCGATTACTTTTGAAATAGTAAGCGACGAATTTTTTGAAAATAAAAATCTTACCGATTACTTTTGAAATAGTAACCAACGAATATGCTGAAAAAAAAAGTCTTGCCGATTACTTTTGAAATAGTAACCGACGAATATGTTGAAAATAAATATCTTGTCGATTACTTTTAAAATAGTAACCGACAAATATGCTGAAAATAAAAATCTTGCCGATTACTTTTGAAAAAGTAACCGACAAATATGCTGAAAATAAAAATCTTGCCGATTACTTTTGAAATGGTCACCGACCAATATGCTGAAAATAAAAATCTTGTCGATTACTTTTGAAATAGTAACCAACGAATGTGCTGAAAATAAATCATGCTGATTACTTTTGAAATAGTAAGCGATGAATATGTTGGAAATAAAAATCTTACCGATTACTTTTAAAAAAGTAACCAATTAATGTCCTGAAAATAAAGTCTTGCCGATTACTTTTGAAATAGTAACCGACGAATGTGTTGAAAATAAAAATCTTACCGATTACTTTTGAAATAGTAACCAACGAATATGCTGAAAATAAAGTCTTGCCGATTACTTTTGATATAGTAACCGACGAATATGTTGAAAATAAAAATCTTGTCGATTACTTTTAAAATAGTAACCGACAAATATGCTGAAAATAAAAATCTTGCCGATTACTTTTGAAATAGTCACCGACCAATATGCTGAAAATAAAAATCTTGCCGATTACTTTTGAAATAGTAACCGACGAATGTGCTGAAAATAAATCATGCTGATTAATTTTGAAATAGTAAGCGATGAATATGTTGGAAATAAAAATCTTACCGATTACTTTTAAAAAAGTAACCAATGAATGTGCTGAAAATAAAGTCTTGCCGATTACTTTTGAAATAGTAACCGACGAATGTGCTGAAAATAAAGTCTTGCCGATTACTTTTGAAATAGTAACCGACGAATGTGCTGAAAATAAAGTCTTGCCGATTACTTTTGAAATAGTAACCGACGAATGTGCTGAAAATAAAGTCTTGCCGATTACCTTTGAAATAGTAACCGATGAACATGCTGAAAATTAAAATCTTGCCGATTACTTTTGAAATAGTAACCGACGAATGTGCAGAAAATAGATCATGCCGATTACTTTT
The DNA here is from genome assembly GCA_958299785.1 of Medicago lupulina. Taxonomy (NCBI): domain Eukaryota; kingdom Viridiplantae; phylum Streptophyta; class Magnoliopsida; order Fabales; family Fabaceae; genus Medicago; species Medicago lupulina. Next base: position 49,130,541 of record OY283140.1, read on the forward strand.
GAAATAGTAACCGACGAATGTGTTGAAAATAAATCATGCCGATTACCTTTGAAAGAGTAACCGACGAATATGTTGAAAATAAAAATCTTACCGATTACTTTTGAAATAGTAACCAACGAATATGCTGAAAATAAAGTTTTGCCCATTACTTTTGAAATAGTAACCGACGAATATGTGCTGAAAATAAATCTTGCCGATTACTTTTGAAATAGTAACCGACGAATGTGCTGAAAATAAATCATGCCGATTACTTTTGAAATAGTAAGCGTCGAATATGTTGAAAATAAAAATCTTACCGATTACTTTTGAAATAGTAACCAACAAATATGCTGAAAGTAAAAATCTTGCCGATTACTTTTGAAATAGTCACCGACCAATATGCTGAAAATAAAAATCTTGCCGATTACTTTTGAAATAGTAACCGACGAATGTGCAGAAAATAGATCATGCCGATTACTTTTGAAATAGTAACCGACGAATGTGTTGAAAATAAATCATGCCGATTACCTTTGAAAGAGTAACCGACGAATATGTTGAAAATAAAAATCTTACCGATTACTTTTGAAATAGTAACCAACGAATATGCTGAAAATAAAGTTTTGCCCATTACTTTTGAAATAGTAACCGACGAATATGTGCTGAAAATAAATCATGCCGATTACTTTTGAAATAGTAAGCGTCGAATATGTTGAAAATAAAAATCTTACCGATTACTTTTGAAATAGTAACCAACAAATATGCTGAAAATAAAAATCTTGCCGATTACTTTTGAAATAGTCACCGACGAATATGCTGAAAATAAAAATCTTGCCGATTACTTTTGAAATAGTAACCGACGAATGTGCTGAAAGTAAATCATGCTGATTACTTTTGAAATAGTAAGCGACGAATATGTTGGAAATAAAAATCTTACCGATTACTTTTAAAAAAGTAACCAATGAATGTGCTGAAAATAAAGTCTTGCCGATTACTTTTGAAATAGTAACCGACGAATATGTTGAAAATAAAAATCTTGCCGAATACTTTTGAAATAGTAACCGACGAATGTGCTGAAATTAAAAATCTTGCCGATTACCTTTGAAATAGTAACCGATGAATATGCTGAAAATAAAAATCTTGCCGATTACTTTTGAAGTAGTAACCGACGAATGTGCAGAAAATAGATCATGCCGATTACTTTTGAAATAGTAACCGACGAATGTGTTGAAAATAAATCATGTCGATTACCTTTGAAATAGTAACCGACGAATATGCTGAAAATAAATCATGCCGATTACTTTTGAAATAGTCACCGACGAATATGCTGAAAATAAAAATCTTGCCGATTACTTTTGAAATAGTAACCGACGAATGTACTGAAAATAAATCATGCCGATTACTTTGGAAATAGTAAGTGACGAATATGTTGAAAAGAAAAATCTTACCGATTACTTTTGAAATAGTAACCAACGAATGTGCTGAAAATAAAGTCTTGCCGATAACTTTTGAAATAGTAACCGACGAATATGTGCTGAAAATAAATCTTGCCGATTACTTTTGAAATAGTAACCGACGAATGTGCTGAAAATAAATCATGCCGATTACTTTTGAAATAGTAAGCGACGAATTTTTTGAAAATAAAAATCTTACCGATTACTTTTGAAATAGTAACCAACGAATATGCTGAAAAAAAAAGTCTTGCCGATTACTTTTGAAATAGTAACCGACGAATATGTTGAAAATAAATATCTTGTCGATTACTTTTAAAATAGTAACCGACAAATATGCTGAAAATAAAAATCTTGCCGATTACTTTTGAAAAAGTAACCGACAAATATGCTGAAAATAAAAATCTTGCCGATTACTTTTGAAATGGTCACCGACCAATATGCTGAAAATAAAAATCTTGTCGATTACTTTTGAAATAGTAACCAACGAATGTGCTGAAAATAAATCATGCTGATTACTTTTGAAATAGTAAGCGATGAATATGTTGGAAATAAAAATCTTACCGATTACTTTTAAAAAAGTAACCAATTAATGTCCTGAAAATAAAGTCTTGCCGATTACTTTTGAAATAGTAACCGACGAATGTGTTGAAAATAAAAATCTTACCGATTACTTTTGAAATAGTAACCAACGAATATGCTGAAAATAAAGTCTTGCCGATTACTTTTGATATAGTAACCGACGAATATGTTGAAAATAAAAATCTTGTCGATTACTTTTAAAATAGTAACCGACAAATATGCTGAAAATAAAAATCTTGCCGATTACTTTTGAAATAGTCACCGACCAATATGCTGAAAATAAAAATCTTGCCGATTACTTTTGAAATAGTAACCGACGAATGTGCTGAAAATAAATCATGCTGATTAATTTTGAAATAGTAAGCGATGAATATGTTGGAAATAAAAATCTTACCGATTACTTTTAAAAAAGTAACCAATGAATGTGCTGAAAATAAAGTCTTGCCGATTACTTTTGAAATAGTAACCGACGAATGTGCTGAAAATAAAGTCTTGCCGATTACTTTTGAAATAGTAACCGACGAATGTGCTGAAAATAAAGTCTTGCCGATTACTTTTGAAATAGTAACCGACGAATGTGCTGAAAATAAAGTCTTGCCGATTACCTTTGAAATAGTAACCGATGAACATGCTGAAAATTAAAATCTTGCCGATTACTTTTGAAATAGTAACCGACGAATGTGCAGAAAATAGATCATGCCGATTACTTTTGAAATAGTAACCGACGAATGTGTTGAAAATAAATCATGCCGATTACCTTTGAAAGAGTAACCGACGAATATGTTGAAAATAAAAATCTTACCGATTACTTTTGAAATAGTAACCAACGAATATGCTGAAAATAAAGTTTTGCCCATTACTTTTGAAATAGTAACCGACGAATATGTGCTGAAAATAAATCTTGCCGATTACTTTTGAAATAGTAACCGACGAATGTGCTGAAAATAAATCATGCCGATTACTTTTGAAATAGTAAGCGTCGAATATGTTGAAAATAAAAATCTTACCGATTACTTTTGAAATAGTAACCAACAAATATGCTGAAAGTAAAAATCTTGCCGATTACTTTTGAAATAGTCACCGACCAATATGCTGAAAATAAAAATCTTGCCGATTACTTTTGAAATAGTAACCGACGAATGTGTTGAAAATAAAACATGCTGATTAATTTTGAAATAGTAAGCGATGAATATGTTGGAAATAAAAATCTTACCGATTACTTTTAAAAAAGTAACCAATGAATGTGCTGAAAATAAAGTCTTGCCGATTACTTTTGAAATAGTAACCGACGAATGTGCTGAAAATAAAGTCTTGCCGATTACTTTTGAAATAGTAACCGACGAATGTGCTGAAAATAAAGTCTTGCCGATTACTTTTGAAATAGTAACCGACGAATATGTTGAAAATAAAAATCTTGTCGATTACTTTTAAAATAGTAACCGACAAATATGCTAAAAATAAAAATCTTGCCGATTACTTTTGAAATAGTAACCGACGAATGTGTTGAAAATAAATCATGCCGATTACCTTTGAAAGAGTAACCGACGAATATGTTGAAAATAAAAATCTTACCGATTACTTTTGAAATAGTAACCAACGAATATGCTGAAAATAAAGTTTTGCCCATTACTTTTGAAATAGTAACCGACGAATATGTGCTGAAAATAAATCTTGCCGATTACTTTTGAAATAGTAACCGACGAATGTGCTGAAAATAAATCATGCCGATTACTTTTGAAATAGTAAGCGTCGAATATGTTGAAAATAAAAATCTTACCGATTACTTTTGAAATAGTAACCAACAAATATGCTGAAAATAAAAATCTTGCCGATTACTTTTGAAATAGTCACCGACGAATATGCTGAAAATAAAAATCTTGCCGATTACTTTTGAAATAGTAACCGACGAATGTGCTGAAAGTAAATCATGCTGATTACTTTTGAAATAGTAAGCGACGAATATGTTGGAAATAAAAATCTTACCGATTACTTTTAAAAAAGTAACCAATGAATGTGCTGAAAATAAAGTCTTGCCGATTACTTTTGAAATAGTAACCGACGAATATGTTGAAAATAAAAATCTTGCCGAATACTTTTGAAATAGTAACCGACGAATGTGCTGAAATTAAAAATCTTGCCGATTACCTTTGAAATAGTAACCGATGAATATGCTGAAAATAAAAATCTTGCCGATTACTTTTGAAGTAGTAACCGACGAATGTGCAGAAAATAGATCATGCCGATTACTTTTGAAATAGTAACCGACGAATGTGTTGAAAATAAATCATGTCGATTACCTTTGAAATAGTAACCGACGAATATGCTGAAAATAAATCATGCCGATTACTTTTGAAATAGTCACCGACGAATATGCTGAAAATAAAAATCTTGCCGATTACTTTTGAAATAGTAACCGACGAATGTACTGAAAATAAATCATGCCGATTACTTTGGAAATAGTAAGTGACGAATATGTTGAAAAGAAAAATCTTACCGATTACTTTTGAAATAGTAACCAACGAATGTGCTGAAAATAAAGTCTTGCCGATAACTTTTGAAATAGTAACCGACGAATATGTGCTGAAAATAAATCCTGCCGATTACTTTTGAAATAGTAACCGACGAATGTGCTGAAAATAAATCATGCCGATTACTTTTGAAATAGTAAGCGACGAATTTGTTGAAAATAAAAATCTTACCGATTACTTTTGAAATAGTAACCAACGAATATGCTGAAAAAAAAAGTCTTGCCGATTACTTTTGAAATAGTAACCGACGAATATGTTGAAAATAAATATCTTGTCGATTACTTTTAAAATAGTAACCGACAAATATGCTGAAAATAAAAATCTTGCCGATTACTTTTGAAAAAGTAACCGACAAATATGCTGAAAATAAAAATCTTGCCGATTACTTTTGAAATGGTCACCGACCAATATGCTGAAAATAAAAATCTTGTCGATTACTTTTGAAATAGTAACCAACGAATGTGCTGAAAATAAATCATGCTGATTACTTTTGAAATAGTAAGCGATGAATATGTTGGAAATAAAAATCTTACCGATTACTTTTAAAAAAGTAACCAATTAATGTCCTGAAAATAAAGTCTTGCCGATTACTTTTGAAATAGTAACCGACGAATGTGTTGAAAATAAAAATCTTACCGATTACTTTTGAAATAGTAACCAACGAATATGCTGAAAATAAAGTCTTGCCGATTACTTTTGATATAGTAACCGACGAATATGTTGAAAATAAAAATCTTGTCGATTACTTTTAAAATAGTAACCGACAAATATGCTGAAAATAAAAATCTTGCCGATTACTTTTGAAATAGTCACCGACCAATATGCTGAAAATAAAAATCTTGCCGATTTCTTTTGAAATAGTAACCGACGAATGTGCTGAAAATAAATCATGCTGATTAATTTTGAAATAGTAAGCGATGAATATGTTGGAAATAAAAATCTTACCGATTACTTTTAAAAAAGTAACCAATGAATGTGCTGAAAATAAAGTCTTGCCGATTACTTTTGAAATAGTAACCGACGAATGTGCTGAAAATAAAGTCTTGCCGATTACTTTTGAAATAGTAACCGACGAATGTGCTGAAAATAAAGTCTTGCCGATTACTTTTGAAATAGTAACCGACGAATGTGCTGAAAATAAAGTCTTGCCGATTACTTTTGAAATAGTAACCGACGAATGTGCTGAAAATAAATCATGCCGATTACTTTTGAAATAGTCACCGACGAATATGCTGAAAATAAAAATCTTGTCGATTACTTTTGAAATAGTAACCGACGAATGTGCTGAAAATAAATCATGCTGATTACTTTTGAAATAGTAAGCGATGAATATGTTGGAAATAAAAATCTTACCGATTACTTTTAAAAAAGTAACCAATTAATGTCCTGAAAATAAAGTCTTGCCGATTACTTTTGAAATAGTAACCGACGAATGTGTTGAAAATAAAGTCTTGCCGATTACTTTTGAAATAGTAACCGACGAATGTGCTGAAAATAAAGTCTTGCCGATTACCTAATAGGCTAAAATCTCATTTTCGCGACAAGGGACATTTCAATACTTTCACTTTACCGAATACTTTCAAGGGACATCGAGACATCGAGGGACAAGCTCAACCATCATATTTATCAAATATGTAACCATATAGGCTAAAATCTCATTTTCGCGACAAAGGTCATTCCGATACTTTCAATCTTCCCATTTATCAAACTTTATCACCAAATAGGCTAAAATCTCATTTTCGCGACAAGGGACATTTCAATACTTTCATTTTACCGAATACTTTCAAGGGACATCGAGACATCGAGGGACAAGCTCAACCATCATATTTATCAAATATGTAACCATATAGGCTAAAATCTCATTTTCGCGACAAGGGTCATTCCGATACTTTCGTTTTACCAATTACAAAACCAAAAAGGTTCATATATTATATTTTAAATCAAGAAACACTTTCAACCTTCCCATTTATCAAACATGTAACCAATTAGGCTAAAATCTCATTTTTGCAACAAGGGTCATTGGGATACTATCGTTTTACCGAATATAAATCCAAATAGGTTCACATCATGTTTTAAATCAAGGGACACTTTCAACGTTCCCATTTATCAAACTTTGTAACCAAATAGGCTACAATCCCTTTTTCGCGACAAAGGTCATTCCAATACTTTTGTTTTACTGATTACAAAACAAAATATGTTCACATCAAGTATCAAGGGACAGTTTCAATCTTCCCATTTATCAAACTTTATAACCAAATAGGCTAAAATCTCATTTTCGCGACAAAGGACATTTCAATACTTTCATTTTACCGAATACTTTCAAGGGACATCGAGACATCGAGGGACAAGCTCAACCATCATATTTATCAAATATGTAACGATATAGGCTAAAATCTCATTTTCGCGACAAGGGTCATTCCGATACTTTCAATCTTCCCATTTATCAAACTTTATAACCAAATAGGCTAAAATCTCATTTTCGCGACAAGGGACATTTCAATACTTTCATTTTACCGAATACTTTCAAGGGACATCGAGACATCGAGGGACAAGCTCAACCATCATATTTATCAAATTTGTAACCATATAGGCTAAAATCTCATTTTCGCGACAAAGGTCATTACAATAATTTCAATCTTCCCATTTATCAAACTTTATAACCAAATAGGCTAAAATCTCATTTTCGCGACAAGGGACATTTCAATACTTTCATTTTACCGAATACTTTCAAGGGACATCGAGACATCGAGGGACAAGCTCAACCATCATATTTATCAAATATGTAACCATATAGGCTAAAATCTCATTTTCGCGACAAAGGTCATTCTGATACTTTCAATCTTCCCATTTATCAAACTTTATAACCAAATAGGCTAAAATCTCATTTTCGCGACAAGGGACATTTCAATACTTTCATTTTACCGAATACTTTCAAGGGACATCGAGACATCGAGGGACAAGCTCAACCATCATATTTATCAAATATGTAACCATATAGGCTAAAATCTCATTTTCGCGACAAAGGTCATTCCGATACTTTCAATCTTCCCATTTATCAAACTTTATAACCAAATAGGCTAAAATCTCATTTTCGCGACAAGGGACATTTCAATACTTTCACTTTACCGAATACTTTCAAGGGACATCGAGACATCGAGGGACAAGCTCAACCATCATATTTATCAAATATGTAACCATATAGGCTAAAATCTCATTTTCGCGACAAGGGTCATTCCGATAATTTCAATCTTCCCATTTATCAAACTTTATAACCAAATAGGCTAAAATCTCATTTTCGCGACAAGGGACATTTCAATACTTTCATTTTACCGAATACTTTCAAGGGACATCGAGACATCGAGGGACAAGCTCAACCATCATATTTATCAAATATGTAACCATATAGGCTAAAATCTCATTTTCGCGACAAGGGTCATTCCGATACTTTCGTTTAACCAATTACAAAACCAAAAAGGTTCATATATCATGTTTTAAATCAAGAAACACTTTCAACCTTCCCATTTATCAAACATGTAACCAATTAGGCTAAAATCTCATTTTTGCGACAAGGGTCATTCGAATACTATCGTTTTACCGAATATAAATCCAAATAGGTTCACATCATGTTTTAAATCAAGGGACACTTTCAACGTTCCCATTTATCAAACTTTGTAACCAAATAGGCTACAATCCCCTTTTCGCGAGAAAGGTCATTCCAATACTTTTGTTTTACTGATTACAAAACAGAATAAGTTCACATCAAGTATCAAGGAACAGTTTCAATCTTCCCATTTATCAAACTTTATAACCAAATAGGCTAAAATCTCATTTTCGCGACAAAGGACATTTCAATACTTTCATTTTACCGAATACTTTCAAGGGACATCGAGACATCGAGGGACAAGCTCAACCATCATATTTATCAAATTTGTAACCATATAGGCTAAAATCTCATTTTCGCGACAAAGGTCATTACAATAATTTCAATCTTCCCATTTATCAAACTTTATAACCAAATAGGCTAAAATCTCATTTTCGCGACAAGGGACATTTCAATACTTTCATTTTACCGAATACTTTCAAGGGACATCGAGACATCGAGGGACAAGCTCAACCATCATATTTATCAAATATGTAACCATATAGGCTAAAATCTCATTTTCGCGACAAAGGTCATTCTGATACTTTCAATCTTCCCATTTATCAAACTTTATAACCAAATAGGCTAAAATCTCATTTTCGCGACAAGGGACATTTCAATACTTTCATTTTACCGAATACTTTCAAGGGACATCGAGACATCGAGGGACAAGCTCAACCATCATATTTATCAAATATGTAACCATATAGGCTAAAATCTCATTTTCGCGACAAAGGTCATTCCGATACTTTCAATCTTCCCATTTATCAAACTTTATAACCAAATAGGCTAAAATCTCATTTTCGCGACAAGGGACATTTCAATACTTTCACTTTACCGAATACTTTCAAGGGACATCGAGACATCGAGGGACAAGCTCAACCATCATATTTATCAAATATGTAACCATATAGGCTAAAATCTCATTTTCGCGACAAGGGTCATTCCGATAATTTCAATCTTCCCATTTATCAAACTTTATAACCAAATAGGCTAAAATCTCATTTTCGCGACAAGGGACATTTCAATACTTTCATTTTACCGAATACTTTCAAGGGACATCGAGACATCGAGGGACAAGCTCAACCATCATATTTATCAAATATGTAACCATATAGGCTAAAATCTCATTTTCGCGACAAGGGTCATTCCGATACTTTCGTTTAACCAATTACAAAACCAAAAAGGTTCATATATCATGTTTTAAATCAAGAAACACTTTCAACCTTCCCATTTATCAAACATGTAACCAATTAGGCTAAAATCTCATTTTTGCGACAAGGGTCATTCGAATACTATCGTTTTACCGAATATAAATCCAAATAGGTTCACATCATGTTTTAAATCAAGGGACACTTTCAACGTTCCCATTTATCAAACTTTGTAACCAAATAGGCTACAATCCCCTTTTCGCGAGAAAGGTCATTCCAATACTTTTGTTTTACTGATTACAAAACAGAATAAGTTCACATCAAGTATCAAGGAACAGTTTCAATCTTCCCATTTATCAAACTTTATAACCAAATAGGCTAAAATCTAATTTTCGCGACAAAGGACATTTCAATACTTTCATTTTACCGAATACTTTCAAGGGACATCAAGACATCGAGGGACAAGCTCAACCATCATATTTATCAAATATGTAACCATATAAGCTAAAATCTCATTTTCGCGACAAGGGTCATTCCGATACTTTCAATCTTCCCATTTATCAAACTTTATAACCAAATAGGCTAAAATCTCATTTTCGCGACAAGGGACATTTCAATACTTTCATTTTACCGAATACTTTCAAGGGACATCGAGGGACAAGCTCAACCATCATATTTATCAAATATGTAACCATATAGGCTAAAATCTCATTTTCGCGACAAAGGTCATTCCGATACTTTCAATCTTCCCATTTATCAAACATTATAACCAAATAGGCTAAAATCTCATTTTCGCGACAAGGGACATTTCAATACTTTCACTTTACCGAATACTTTCAAGGGACATCGAGACATCGAGGGACAAGCTCAACCATCATATTTATCAAATATGTAACCATATAGGCTAAAATCTCATTTTCGCGACAAAGGTCATTCCGATACTTTCAATCTTCCCATTTATCAAACTTTATCACCAAATAGGCTAAAATCTCATTTTCGCGACAAGGGACATTTCAATACTTTCATTTTACCGAATACTTTCAAGGGACATCGAGACATCGAGGGACAAGCTCAACCATCATATTTATCAAATATGTAACCATATAGGCTAAAATCTCATTTTCGCGACAAGGGTCATTCCGATACTTTCGTTTTACCAATTACAAAACCAAAAAGGTTCATATATTATATTTTAAATCAAGAAACACTTTCAACCTTCCCATTTATCAAACATGTAACCAATTAGGCTAAAATCTCATTTTTGCAACAAGGGTCATTGGGATACTATCGTTTTACCGAATATAAATCCAAATAGGTTCACATCATGTTTTAAATCAAGGGACACTTTCAACGTTCCCATTTATCAAACTTTGTAACCAAATAGGCTACAATCCCTTTTTCGCGACAAAGGTCATTCCAATACTTTTGTTTTACTGATTACAAAACAAAATAAGTTCACATCAAGTATCAAGGGACAGTTTCAATCTTCCCATTTATCAAACTTTATAACCAAATAGGCTAAAATCTCATTTTCGCGACAAAGGACATTTCAATACTTTCATTTTACCGAATACTTTCAAGGGACATCGAGACATCGAGGGACAAGCTCAACCATCATATTTATCAAATATGTAACGATATAGGCTAAAATCTCATTTTCGCGACAAGGGTCATTCCGATACTTTCAATCTTCCCATTTATCAAACTTTATAACCAAATAGGCTAAAATCTCATTTTCGCGACAAGGGACATTTCAATACTTTCATTTTACCGAATACTTTCAAGGGACATCGAGACATCGAGGGACAAGCTCAACCATCATATTTATCAAATTTGTAACCATATAGGCTAAAATCTCATTTTCGCGACAAAGGTCATTACAATAATTTCAATCTTCCCATTTATCAAACTTTATAACCAAATAGGCTAAAATCTCATTTTCGCGACAAGGGACATTTCAATACTTTCATTTTACCGAATACTTTGAAGGGACATCGAGACATCGAGGGACAAGCTCAACCATCATATTTATCAAATATGTAACCATATAGGCTAAAATCTCATTTTCGCGACAAAGGTCATTCTGATACTTTCAATCTTCCCATTTATCAAACTTTATAACCAAATAGGCTAAAATCTCATTTTCGCGACAAGGGACATTTCAATACTTTCATTTTACCGAATACTTTCAAGGGACATCGAGACATCGAGGGACAAGCTCAACCATCATATTTATCAAATATGTAACCATATAGGCTAAAATCTCATTTTCGCGACAAAGGTCATTCCGATACTTTCAATCTTCCCATTTATCAAACTTTATAACCAAATAGGCTAAAATCTCATTTTCGCGACAAGGGACATTTCAATACTTTCACTTTACCGAATACTTTCAAGGGACATCGAGACATCGAGGGACAAGCTCAACCATCATATTTATCAAATATGTAACCATATAGGCTAAAATCTCATTTTCGCGACAAGGGTCATTCCGATAATTTCAATCTTCCCATTTATCAAACTTTATAACCAAATAGGCTAAAATCTCATTTTCGCGACAAGGGACATTTCAATACTTTCATTTTACCGAATACTTTCAAGGGACATCGAGACATCGAGGGACAAGCTCAACCATCATATTTATCAAATATGTAACCATATAGGCTAAAATCTCATTTTCGCGACAAGGGTCATTCCGATACTTTCGTTTAACCAATTACAAAACCAAAAAGGTTCATATACCATGTTTTAAATCAAGAAACACTTTCAACCTTCCCATTTATCAAACATGTAACCAATTAGGCTAAAATCTCATTTTTGCGACAAGGGTCATTCGAATACTATCGTTTTACCGAATATAAATCCAAATAGGTTCACATCATGTTTTAAATCAAGGGACACTTTCAACGTTCCCATTTATCAAACTTTGTAACCAAATAGGCTACAATCCCCTTTTCGCGAGAAAGGTCATTCCAATACTTTTGTTTTACTGATTACAAAACAGAATAAGTTCACATCAAGTATCAAGGAACAGTTTCAATCTTCCCATTTATCAAACTTTATAACCAAATAGGCTAAAATCTCATTTTCGCGACAAAGGACATTTCAATACTTTCATTTTACCGAATACTTTCAAGGGACATCGAGACATCGAGGGACAAGCTCAACCATCATATTTATCAAATATGTAACCATATAGGCTAAAATCTCATTTTCGCGACAAGGGTCATTCCGATACTTTCAATCTTCCCATTTATCAAACTTTATCACCAAATAGGCTAAAATCTAATTTTCGCGACAAAGGACATTTCAATACTTTCATTTTACCGAATACTTTCACGGGACATCAAGACATCGAGGGACAAGCTCAACCATCATATTTATCAAATATGTAACCATATAGGCTAAAATCTCATTTTCGCGACAAGGGTCATTCCGATACTTTCAATCTTCCCATTTATCAAACTTTATAACCAAATAGGCCAAAATCTCATTTTCGCGACAAGGGACATTTCAATACTTTCATTTTACCGAATACTTTCAAGGGACATCGAGACATCGAGGGACAAGCTCAACCATCATATTTATCAAATATGTAACCATATAGGCTAAAATCTCATTTTCGCGACAAAGGTCATTCCGATACTTTCAATCTTCCCAATTATCAAACTTTATAACCAAATAGGCTAAAATCTCATTTTTGCGACAAGGGACATTTCAATACTTTCACTTTACCGAATACTTTCAAGGGACATCGAGACATCGAGGGACAAGCTCAACCATCATATTTATCAAATATGTAACCATATAGGCTAAAATCTCATTTTCGCGACAAGGGTCATTCCGATAATTTCAATCTTCCCATTTATCAAACTTTATAACCAAATAGGCTAAAATCTCATTTTCGCGACAAGGGACATTTCAATAATTTCATTTTACCGAATACTTTCAAGGGACATCGAGACATCGAGGGACAAGCTCAACCATCATATTTATCAAATATGTAACCATATAGGCTAAAATCTCATTTTCGCGACAAGGGTCATTCCGATACTTTCGTTTAACCAATTACAAAACCAAAAAGGTTCATATATCATGTTTTAAATCAAGAAACACTTTCAACCTTCCCATTTATCAAACATGTAACCAATTAGGCTAAAATCTCATTTTTGCGACAAGGGTCATTCGAATACTATCGTTTTACCGAATATAAATCCAAATAGGTTCACATCATGTTTTAAATCAAGGGACACTTTTAACGTTCCCATTTATCAAACTTTGTAACCAAATAGGCTACAATCCCTTTTTCGCGAGAAAGGTCATTCCAATACTTTTGTTTTACTGATTACAAAACAGAATAAGTTCACATCAAGTATCAAGGGACAGTTTCAATCTTCCCATTTATCAAACTTTATAACCAAATAGGCTAAAATCTCATTTTCGCGACAAAGGACATTTCAATACTTTCATTTTACCGAATACTTTCAAGGGACATCGAGACATCGAGGGACAAGCTCAACCATCATATTTATCAAATATGTAACCATATAGGCTAAAATCTCATTTTCGCGACAAGGGTCATTCCGATACTTTCAATCTTCCCATTTATCAAACTTTATAACCAAATAGGCTAAAATCTCATTTTCGCGACAAGGGACATTTCAATACTTTCATTTTACCGAATACTTTCAAGGGACATCGAGACATCGAGGGACAAGCTCAACCATCATATTTATCAAATATGTAACCATATAGGCTAAAATCTCATTTTCGCAACAAAGGTCATTCCGATACTTTCAATCTTCCCATTTATCAAACTTTATAACCAAATAGGCTAAAATCTCATTTTCGCGACAAGGGACATTTCAATACTTTCACTTTACCGAATACTTTCAAGGGACATCGAGACATCGAGGGACAAGCTCAACCATCATATTTATCAAATATGTAACCATATAGGCTAAAATCTCATTTTCGCGACAAAGGTCATTCCGATACTTTCAATCTTCACATTTATCAAACTTTATAACCAAATAGGCTAAAATCTCATTTTCGCGACAAGGGACATTTCAATACTTTCATTTTACCGAATACTTTCAAGGGACATCGAGACATCGAGGGACAAGCTCAACCATCATATTTATCAAATATGTAACCATATAGGCTAAAATCTCATTTTCGCGACAAGGGTCATTCCGATACTTTCGTTTAACCAATTACAAAACCAAAAAGGTTCATATACCATGTTTTAAATCAAGAAACACTTTCAACCTTCCCATTTATCAAACATGTAGCCAATTAGGCTAAAATCTCATTTTTGCGACAAGGGTCATTCGAATACTATCGTTTTACCGAATATAAATCCAAATAGGTTCACATCATGTTTTAAATCAAGGGACACTTTCAACGTTCCCATTTATCAAACTTTGTAACCAAATAGGCTACAATCCCCTTTTCGCGAGAAAGGTCATTCCAATACTTTTGTTTTACTGATTACAAAACAGAATAAGTTCACATCAAGTATCAAGGAACAGTTTCAATCTTCCCATTTATCAAACTTTATAACCAAATAGGCTAAAATCTCATTTTCGCGACAAAGGACATTTCAATACTTTCATTTTACCGAATACTTTCAAGGGACATCGAGACATCGAGGGACAAGCTCAACCATCATATTTATCAAATATGTAACCATATAGGCTAAAATCTCATTTTCGCGACAAGGGTCATTCCGATACTTTCAATCTTCCCATTTATCAAACTTTATCACCAAATAGGCTAAAATCTAATTTTCGCGACAAAGGACATTTCAATACTTTCATTTTACCGAATACTTTCACGGGACATCAAGACATCGAGGGACAAGCTCAACCATCATATTTATCAAATATGTAACCATATAGGCTAAAATCTCATTTTCGCGACAAGGGTCATTCCGATACTTTCAATCTTCCCATTTATCAAACTTTATAACCAAATAGGCCAAAATCTCATTTTCGCGACAAGGGACATTTCAATACTTTCATTTTACCGAATACTTTCAAGGGACATCGAGACATCGAGGGACAAGCTCAACCATCATATTTATCAAATATGTAACCATATAGGCTAAAATCTCATTTTCGCAACAAAGGTCATTCCGATACTTTCAATCTTCCCATTTATCAAACTTTATAACCAAATAGGCTAAAATCTCATTTTCGCGACAAGGGACATTTCAATACTTTCACTTTACCGAATACTTTCAAGGGACATCGAGACATCGAGGGACAAGCTCAACCATCATATTTATCAAATATGTAACCATATAGGCTAAAATCTCATTTTCGCGACAAAGGTCATTCCGATACTTTCAATCTTCACATTTATCAAACTTTATAACCAAATAGGCTAAAATCTCATTTTCGCGACAAGGGACATTTCAATACTTTCATTTTACCGAATACTTTCAAGGGACATCGAGACATCGAGGGACAAGCTCAACCATCATATTTATCAAATATGTAACCATATAGGCTAAAATCTCATTTTCGCGACAAGGGTCATTCCGATACTTTCGTTTAACCAATTACAAAACCAAAAAGGTTCATATACCATGTTTTAAATCAAGAAACACTTTCAACCTTCCCATTTATCAAACATGTAGCCAATTAGGCTAAAATCTCATTTTTGCGACAAGGGTCATTCGAATACTATCGTTTTACCGAATATAAATCCAAATAGGTTCACATCATGTTTTAAATCAAGGGACACTTTCAACGTTCCCATTTATCAAACTTTGTAACCAAATAGGCTACAATCCCCTTTTCGCGAGAAAGGTCATTCCAATACTTTTGTTTTACTGATTACAAAACAGAATAAGTTCACATCAAGTATCAAGGAACAGTTTCAATCTTCCCATTTATCAAACTTTATAACCAAATAGGCTAAAATCTCATTTTCGCGACAAAGGACATTTCAATACTTTCATTTTACCGAATACTTTCAAGGGACATCGAGACATCGAGGGACAAGCTCAACCATCATATTTATCAAATATGTAACCATATAGGCTAAAATCTCATTTTCGCGACAAGGGTCATTCCGATACTTTCAATCTTCCCATTTATCAAACTTTATCACCAAATAGGCTAAAATCTAATTTTCGCGACAAAGGACATTTCAATACTTTCATTTTACCGAATACTTTCACGGGACATCAAGACATCGAGGGACAAGCTCAACCATCATATTTATCAAATATGTAACCATATAGGCTAAAATCTCATTTTCGCGACAAGGGTCATTCCGATACTTTCAATCTTCCCATTTATCAAACTTTATAACCAAATAGGCCAAAATCTCATTTTCGCGACAAGGGACATTTCAATACTTTCATTTTACCGAATACTTTCAAGGGACATCGAGACATCGAGGGACAAGCTCAACCATCATATTTATCAAATATGTAACCATATAGGCTAAAATCTCATTTTCGCAACAAAGGTCATTCCGATACTTTCAATCTTCCCATTTATCAAACTTTATAACCAAATAGGCTAAAATCTCATTTTCGCGACAAGGGACATTTCAATACTTTCACTTTACCGAATACTTTCAAGGGACATCGAGACATCGAGGGACAAGCTCAACCATCATATTTATCAAATATGTAACCATATAGGCTAAAATCTCATTTTCGCGACAAAGGTCATTCCGATACTTTCAATCTTCACATTTATCAAACTTTATAACCAAATAGGCTAAAATCTCATTTTCGCGACAAGGGACATTTCAATACTTTCATTTTACCGAATACTTTCAAGGGACATCGAGACATCGAGGGACAAGCTCAACCATCATATTTATCAAATATGTAACCATATAGGCTAAAATCTCATTTTCGCGACAAGGGTCATTCCGATACTTTCGTTTAACCAATTACAAAACCAAAAAGGTTCATATACCATGTTTTAAATCAAGAAACACTTTCAACCTTCCCATTTATCAAACATGTAGCCAATTAGGCTAAAATCTCATTTTTGCGACAAGGGTCATTCGAATACTATCGTTTTACCGAATATAAATCCAAATAGGTTCACATCATGTTTTAAATCAAGGGACACTTTCAACGTTCCCATTTATCAAACTTTGTAACCAAATAGGCTACAATCCCCTTTTCGCGAGAAAGGTCATTCCAATACTTTTGTTTTACTGATTACAAAACAGAATAAGTTCACATCAAGTATCAAGGAACAGTTTCAATCTTCCCATTTATCAAACTTTATAACCAAATAGGCTAAAATCTCATTTTCGCGACAAAGGACATTTCAATACTTTCATTTTACCGAATACTTTCAAGGGACATCGAGACATCGAGGGACAAGCTCAACCATCATATTTATCAAATATGTAACCATATAGGCTAAAATCTCATTTTCGCGACAAGGGTCATTCCGATACTTTCAATCTTCCCATTTATCAAACTTTATCACCAAATAGGCTAAAATCTAATTTTCGCGACAAAGGACATTTCAATACTTTCATTTTACCGAATACTTTCACGGGACATCAAGACATCGAGGGACAAGCTCAACCATCATATTTATCAAATATGTAACCATATAGGCTAAAATCTCATTTTCGCGACAAGGGTCATTCCGATACTTTCAATCTTCCCATTTATCAAACTTTATAACCAAATAGGCCAAAATCTCATTTTCGCGACAAGGGACATTTCAATACTTTCATTTTACCGAATACTTTCAAGGGACATCGAGACATCGAGGGACAAGCTCAACCATCATATTTATCAAATATGTAACCATATAGGCTAAAATCTCATTTTCGCGACAAAGGTCATTCCGATACTTTCAATCTTCCCAATTATCAAACTTTATAACCAAATAGGCTAAAATCTCATTTTTGCGACAAGGGACATTTCAATACTTTCACTTTACCGAATACTTTCAAGGGACATCGAGACATCGAGGGACAAGCTCAACCATCATATTTATCAAATATGTAACCATATAGGCTAAAATCTCATTTTCGCGACAAGGGTCATTCCGATAATTTCAATCTTCCCATTTATCAAACTTTATAACCAAATAGGCTAAAATCTCATTTTCGCGACAAGGGACATTTCAATACTTTCATTTTACCGAATACTTTCAAGGGACATCGAGACATCGAGGGACAAGCTCAACCATCATATTTATCAAATATGTAACCATATAGGCTAAAATCTCATTTTCGCGACAAGGGTCATTCCGATACTTTCGTTTAACCAATTACAAAACCAAAAAGGTTCATATATCATGTTTTAAATCAAGAAACACTTTCAACCTTCCCATTTATCAAACATGTAACCAATTAGGCTAAAATCTCATTTTTGCGACAAGGGTCATTCGAATACTATCGTTTTACCGAATATAAATCCAAATAGGTTCACATCATGTTTTAAATCAAGGGACACTTTTAACGTTCCCATTTATCAAACTTTGTAACCAAATAGGCTACAATCCCTTTTTCGCGAGAAAGGTCATTCCAATACTTTTGTTTTACTGATTACAAAACAGAATAAGTTCACATCAAGTATCAAGGGACAGTTTCAATCTTCCCATTTATCAAACTTTATAACCAAATAGGCTAAAATCTCATTTTCGCGACAAAGGACATTTCAATACTTTCATTTTACCGAATACTTTCAAGGGACATCGAGACATCGAGGGACAAGCTCAACCATCATATTTATCAAATATGTAACCATATAGGCTAAAATCTCATTTTCGCGACAAAGGTCATTCCGATACTTTCAATCTTCCCAATTATCAAACTTTATAACCAAATAGGCTAAAATCTCATTTTTGCGACAAGGGACATTTCAATACTTTCACTTTACCGAATACTTTCAAGGGACATCGAGACATCGAGGGACAAGCTCAACCATCATATTTATCAAATATGTAACCATATAGGCTAAAATCTCATTTTCGCGACAAGGGTCATTCCGATAATTTCAATCTTCCCATTTATCAAACTTTATAACCAAATAGGCTAAAATCTCATTTTCGCGACAAGGGACATTTCAATACTTTCATTTTACCGAATACTTTCAAGGGACATCGAGACATCGAGGGACAAGCTCAACCATCATATTTATCAAATATGTAACCATATAGGCTAAAATCTCATTTTCGCGACAAGGGTCATTCCGATACTTTCGTTTAACCAATTACAAAACCAAAAAGGTTCATATATCATGTTTTAAATCAAGAAACACTTTCAACCTTCCCATTTATCAAACATGTAACCAATTAGGCTAAAATCTCATTTTTGCGACAAGGGTCATTCGAATACTATCGTTTTACCGAATATAAATCCAAATAGGTTCACATCATGTTTTAAATCAAGGGACACTTTTAACGTTCCCATTTATCAAACTTTGTAACCAAATAGGCTACAATCCCTTTTTCGCGAGAAAGGTCATTCCAATACTTTTGTTTTACTGATTACAAAACAGAATAAGTTCACATCAAGTATCAAGGGACAGTTTCAATCTTCCCATTTATCAAACTTTATAACCAAATAGGCTAAAATCTCATTTTCGCGACAAAGGACATTTCAATACTTTCATTTTACCGAATACTTTCAAGGGACATCGAGACATCGAGGGACAAGCTCAACCATCATATTTATCAAATATGTAACCATATAGGCTAAAATCTCATTTTCGCGACAAGGGTCATTCCGATACTTTCAATCTTCCCATTTATCAAACTTTATAACCAAATAGGCTAAAATCTCATTTTCGCGACAAGGGACATTTCAATACTTTCATTTTACCGAATACTTTCAAGGGACATCGAGACATCGAGGGACAAGCTCAACCATCATATTTATCAAATATGTAACCATATAGGCTAAAATCTCATTTTCGCGACAAAGGTCATTCCGATACTTTCAATCTTCACATTTATCAAACTTTATCACCAAATAGGCTAAAATCTCATTTTCGCGACAAGGGACATTTCAATACTTTCATTTTACCGAATACTTTCAAGGGACATCGAGACATCGAGGGACAAGCTCAACCATCATATTTATCAAATATGTAACCATATAGGCTAAAATCTCATTATCGCGACAAGGGTCATTCCGATACTTTCGTTTTACCAATTACAAAACCAAAAAGGTTCATATATCATGTTTTAAATCAAGAAACACTTTCAACCTTCCCATTTATCAAACATGTAACTAATTAGGCTAAAATCTCATTTTTGCGACAAGGGACATTTCAATACTTTCATTTTACCGAATACTTTCAAGGGACATCGAGACATCGAGGGACAAGCTCAACCATTATATTTATCAAATATGTAACCATATAGGCTAAAATCTCATTTTCGCGACAAAGGTCATTCCGATACTTTCAATCTTCCCAATTATCAAACTTTATAACCAAATAGGCTAAAATCTCATTTTTGCGACAAGGGACATTTCAATACTTTCACTTTACCGAATACTTTCAAGGGACATCGAGACATCGAGGGACAAGCTCAACCATCATATTTATCAAATATGTAACCATATAGGCTAAAATCTCATTTTCGCGACAAGGGTCATTCCGATAATTTCAATCTTCCCATTTATCAAACTTTATAACCAAATAGGCTAAAATCACATTTTCGCGACAAGGGACATTTCAATACTTTCATTTTACCGAATACTTTCAAGGGACATCGAGACATCGAGGGACAAGCTCAACCATCATATTTATCAAATATGTAACCATATAGGCTAAAATCTCATTTTCGCGACAAGGGTCATTCCGATACTTTCGTTTAACCAATTACAAAACCAAAAAGGTTCATATATCATGTTTTAAATCAAGAAACACTTTCAACCTTCCCATTTATCAAACATGTAACCAATTAGGCTAAAATCTCATTTTTGCGACAAGGGTCATTCGAATACTATCGTTTTACCGAATATAAATCCAAATAGGTTCACATCATGTTTTAAATCAAGGGACACTTTTAACGTTCCCATTTATCAAACTTTGTAACCAAATAGGCTACAATCCCTTTTTCGCGAGAAAGGTCATTCCAATACTTTTGTTTTACTGATTACAAAACAGAATAAGTTCACATCAAGTATCAAGGGACAGTTTCAATCTTCCCATTTATCAAACTTTATAACCAAATAGGCTAAAATCTCATTTTCGCGACAAAGGACATTTCAATACTTTCATTTTACCGAATACTTTCAAGGGACATCGAGACATCGAGGGACAAGCTCAACCATCATATTTATCAAATATGTAACCATATAGGCTAAAATCTCATTTTCGCGACAAGGGTCATTCCGATACTTTCAATCTTCCCATTTATCAAACTTTATAACCAAATAGGCTAAAATCTCATTTTCGCGACAAGGGACATTTCAATACTTTCATTTTACCGAATACTTTCAAGGGACATCGAGACATCGAGGGACAAGCTCAACCATCATATTTATCAAATATGTAACCATATAGGCTAAAATCTCATTTTCGCGACAAAGGTCATTCCGATACTTTCAATCTTCCCATTTATCAAACTTTATCACCAAATAGGCTAAAATCTCATTTTCGAGACAAGGGACATTTCAATACTTTCATTTTACCGAATACTTTCAAGGGACATCGAGACATCGAGGGACAAGCTCAACCATCATATTTATCAAATATGTAACCATATAGGCTAAAATCTCATTTTCGCGACAAGGGTCATTCCGATACTTTCGTTTTACCAATTACAAAACCAAAAAGGTTCATATATCATGTTTTAAATCAAGAAACACTTTCAACCTTCCCATTTATCAAACATGTAACTAATTAGGCTAAAATCTCATTTTTGCGACAAGGGACATTTCAATACTTTCATTTTACCGAATACTTTCAAGGGACATCGAGACATCGAGGGACAAGCTCAACCATTATATTTATCAAATATGTAACCATATAGGCTAAAATCTCATTTTCGCGACAAAGGTCATTCCGATACTTTCAATCTTCCCAATTATCAAACTTTATAACCAAATAGGCTAAAATCTCATTTTTGCGACAAGGGACATTTCAATACTTTCACTTTACCGAATACTTTCAAGGGACATCGAGACATCGAGGGACAAGCTCAACCATCATATTTATCAAATATGTAACCATATAGGCTAAAATCTCATTTTCGCGACAAGGGTCATTCCGATAATTTCAATCTTCCCATTTATCAAACTTTATAACCAAATAGGCTAAAATCACATTTTCGCGACAAGGGACATTTCAATACTTTCATTTTACCGAATACTTTCAAGGGACATCGAGACATCGAGGGACAAGCTCAACCATCATATTTATCAAATATGTAACCATATAGGCTAAAATCTCATTTTCGCGACAAGGGTCATTCCGATACTTTCGTTTAACCAATTACAAAACCAAAAAGGTTCATATATCATGTTTTAAATCAAGAAACACTTTCAACCTTCCCATTTATCAAACATGTAACCAATTAGGCTAAAATCTCATTTTTGCGACAAGGGTCATTCGAATACTATCGTTTTACCGAATATAAATCCAAATAGGTTCACATCATGTTTTAAATCAAGGGACACTTTTAACGTTCCCATTTATCAAACTTTGTAACCAAATAGGCTACAATCCCTTTTTCGCGAGAAAGGTCATTCCAATACTTTTGTTTTACTGATTACAAAACAGAATAAGTTCACATCAAGTATCAAGGGACAGTTTCAATCTTCCCATTTATCAAACTTTATAACCAAATAGGCTAAAATCTCATTTTCGCGACAAAGGACATTTCAATACTTTCATTTTACCGAATACTTTCAAGGGACATCGAGACATCGAGGGACAAGCTCAACCATCATATTTATCAAATATGTAACCATATAGGCTAAAATCTCATTTTCGCGACAAGGGTCATTCCGATACTTTCAATCTTCCCATTTATCAAACTTTATAACCAAATAGGCTAAAATCTCATTTTCGCGACAAGGGACATTTCAATACTTTCATTTTACCGAATACTTTCAAGGGACATCGAGACATCGAGGGACAAGCTCAACCATCATATTTATCAAATATGTAACCATATAGGCTAAAATCTCATTTTCGCAACAAAGGTCATTCCGATACTTTCAATCTTCCCATTTATCAAACTTTATAACCAAATAGGCTAAAATCTCATTTTCGCGACAAGGGACATTTCAATACTTTCACTTTACCGAATACTTTCAAGGGACATCGAGACATCGAGGGACAAGCTCAACCATCATATTTATCAAATATGTAACCATATAGGCTAAAATCTCATTTTCGCGACAAAGGTCATTCCGATACTTTCAATCTTCACATTTATCAAACTTTATCACCAAATAGGCTAAAATCTCATTTTCGCGACAAGGGACATTTCAATACTTTCATTTTACCGAATACTTTCAAGGGACATCGAGACATCGAGGGACAAGCTCAACCATCATATTTATCAAATATGTAACCATATAGGCTAAAATCTCATTTTCGCGACAAGGGTCATTCCGATACTTTCGTTTTACCAATTACAAAACCAAAAAGGTTCATATATCATGTTTTAAATCAAGAAACACTTTCAACCTTCCCATTTATCAAACATGTAACTAATTAGGCTAAAATCTCATTTTTGCGACAAGGGACATTTCAATACTTTCATTTTACCGAATACTTTCAAGGGACATCGAGACATCGAGGGACAAGCTCAACCATCATATTTATCAAATATGTAACCATATAGGCTAAAATCTCATTTTCGCGACAAAGGTCATTCCGATACTTTCAATCTTCCCATTTATCAAACTTTATCACCAAATAGGCTAAAATCTCATTTTCGAGACAAGGGACATTTCAATACTTTCATTTTACCGAATACTTTCAAGGGACATCGAGACATCGAGGGACAAGCTCAACCATCATATTTATCAAATATGTAACCATATAGGCTAAAATCTCATTTTCGCGACAAGGGTCATTCCGATACTTTCGTTTTACCAATTACAAAACCAAAAAGGTTCATATATCATGTTTTAAATCAAGAAAAACTTTCAACCTTCCCATTTATCAAACATGTAACCAATTAGGCTAAAATCTCATTTTTGCAACAAGGGTCATTCGGATACTATCGTTTTACCGAATATAAATCCAAATAGGTTCACATCATGTTTTAAATCAAGGGACACTTTCAACGTTCCCATTTATCAAACTTTGTAACCAAATAGGCTACAATCCCTTTTTCGCGACAAAGGTCATTCCAATACTTTTGTTTTACTGATTACAAAACAAAATAAGTTCACATCAAGTATCAAGGGACAGTTTCAATCTTCCCATTTATCAAACATTATAACCAAATAGGCTAAAATCTCATTTTCGCGACAAAGGACATTTCAATACTTTCATTTTACCGAATACTTTCAAGGGACATCGAGACATCGAGGGACAAGCTCAACCATCATATTTATCAAATATGTAACCATATAGGCTAAAATCTCATTTTCGCGACAAGGGTCATTCCGATACTTTCAATCTTCCCATTTATCAAACTTTATAACCAAATAGGCTAAAATCTCATTTTCGCGACAAGGGACATTTCAATACTTTCATTTTACCGAATACTTTCAAGGGACATCGAGACATCGAGTGATAAGCTCAACCATCATATTTATCAAATATGTAACCATATAGGCTAAAATCTCATTTTCGCAACAAAGGTCATTCCGATACTTTCAATCTTCCCATTTATCAAACTTTATAACCAAATAGGCTAAAATCTCATTTTCGCGACAAGGGACATTTCAATACTTTCACTTTACCGAATACTTTCAAGGGACATCGAGGGACAAGCTCAACCATCATATTTATCAAATATGTAACCATATAGGCTAAAATCTCATTTTCGCGACAAAGGTCATTCCGATACTTTCAATCTTCCCATTTATCAAACTTTATAACCAAATAGGCTAAAATCTCATTTTCGCGACAAGGGACATTTCAATACTTTCATTTTACCGAATACTTTCAAGGGACATCGAGACATCGAGGGACAAGCTCAACCATCATATTTATCAAATTTGTAACCATATAGGCTAAAATCTCATTTTCGCGACAAAGGTCATTACAATAATTTCAATCTTCCCATTTATCAAACTTTATAACCAAATAGGCTAAAATCTCATTTTCGCGACAAGGGACATTTCAATACTTTCATTTTACCGAATACTTTCAAGGGACATCGAGACATCGAGGGACAAGCTCAACCATCATATTTATCAAATATGTAACCATATAGGCTAAAATCTCATTTTCGCGACAAAGGTCATTCTGATACTTTCAATCTTCCCATTTATCAAACTTTATAACCAAATAGGCTAAAATCTCATTTTCGCGACAAGGGACATTTCAATACTTTCATTTTACCGAATACTTTCAAGGGACATCGAGACATCGAGGGACAAGCTCAACCATCATATTTATCAAATATGTAACCATATAGGCTAAAATCTCATTTTCGCGACAAAGGTCATTCCGATACTTTCAATCTTCCCATTTATCAAACTTTATAACCAAATAGGCTAAAATCTCATTTTCGCGACAAGGGACATTTCAATACTTTCATTTTACCGAATACTTTCAAGGGACATCGAGACATCGAGGGACAAGCTCAACCATCATATTTATCAAATATGTAACCATATAGGCTAAAATCTCATTTTCGCGACAAAGGTCATTCTGATACTTTCAATCTTCCCATTTATCAAACTTTATAACCAAATAGGCTAAAATCTCATTTTCGCGACAAGGGACATTTCAATACTTTCATTTTACCGAATACTTTCAAGGGACATCGAGACATCGAGGGACAAGCTCAACCATCATATTTATCAAATATGTAACCATATAGGCTAAAATCTCATTTTCGCGACAAAGGTAATTCCGATACTTTCAATCTTCCCATTTATCAAACTTTATAACCAAATAGGCTAAAATCTCATTTTCGCGACAAGGGACATTTCAATACTTTCATTTTACCGAATACTTTCAAGGGACATC
The DNA here is from genome assembly GCA_958299785.1 of Medicago lupulina. Lineage (NCBI taxonomy): Eukaryota > Viridiplantae > Streptophyta > Magnoliopsida > Fabales > Fabaceae > Medicago > Medicago lupulina. The sequence goes on from OY283140.1 coordinate 49,156,988, forward strand.
GAGACATCGAGGGACAAGCTCAACCATCATATTTATCAAATATGTAACCATATAGGCTAAAATCTCATTTTCGCGACAAGGGTCATTCCGATACTTTCGTTTAACCAATTACAAAACCAAAAAGGTTCATATATCATGTTTTAAATCAAGAAACACTTTCAACCTTCCCATTTATCAAACATGTAACCAATTAGGCTAAAATCTCATTTTTGCGACAAGGGTCATTCGAATACTATCGTTTTACCGAATATAAATCCAAATAGGTTCACATCATGTTTTAAATCAAGGGACACTTTCAACGTTCCCATTTATCAAACTTTGTAACCAAATAGGCTACAATCCCCTTTTCGCGAGAAAGGTCATTCCAATACTTTTGTTTTACTGATTACAAAACAGAATAAGTTCACATCAAGTATCAAGGAACAGTTTCAATCTTCCCATTTATCAAACTTTATAACCAAATAGGCTAAAATCTCATTTTCGCGACAAAGGACATTTCAATACTTTCATTTTACCGAATACTTTCAAGGGACATGGAGACATCGAGGGACAAGCTCAACCATCATATTTATCAAATATGTAACCATATAGGCTAAAATCTCATTTTCGCGACAAGGGTCATTCCGATACTTTCAATCTTCCCATTTATCAAACTTTATCACCAAATAGGCTAAAATCTAATTTTCGCGACAAAGGACATTTCAATACTTTCATTTTACCGAATACTTTCAAGGGACATCAAGACATCGAGGGACAAGCTCAACCATCATATTTATCAAATATGTAACCATATAGGCTAAAATCTCATTTTCGCGACAAGGGTCATTCCGATACTTTCAATCTTCCCATTTATCAAACTTTATAACCAAATAGGCTAAAATCTCATTTTCGCGACAAGGGACATTTCAATACTTTCATTTTACCGAATACTTTCAAGGGACATCGAGACATCGAGGGACAAGCTCAACCATCATATTTATCAAATATGTAACCATATAGGCTAAAATCTCATTTTCGCGACAAAGGTCATTCCGATACTTTCAATCTTCCCAATTATCAAGCTTTATAACCAAATAGGCTAAAATCTCATTTTTGCGACAAGGGACATTTCAATACTTTCACTTTACCGAATACTTTCAAGGGACATCGAGACATCGAGGGACAAGCTCAACCATCATATTTATCAAATATGTAACCATATAGGCTAAAATCTCATTTTCGCGACAAGGGTCATTCCGATAATTTCAATCTTCCCATTTATCAAACTTTATAACCAAATAGGCTAAAATCACATTTTCGCGACAAGGGACATTTCAATACTTTCATTTTACCGAATACTTTCAAGGGACATCGAGACATCGAGGGACAAGCTCAACCATCATATTTATCAAATATGTAACCATATAGGCTAAAATCTCATTTTCGCGACAAGGGTCATTCCGATACTTTCGTTTAACCAATTACAAAACCAAAAAGGTTCATATATCATGTTTTAAATCAAGAAACACTTTCAACCTTCCCATTTATCAAACATGTAACCAATTAGGCTAAAATCTCATTTTTGCGACAAGGGTCATTCGAATACTATCGTTTTACCGAATATAAATCCAAATAGGTTCACATCATGTTTTAAATCAAGGGACACTTTTAACGTTCCCATTTATCAAACTTTGTAACCAAATAGGCTACAATCCCTTTTTCGCGAGAAAGGTCATTCCAATACTTTTGTTTTACTGATTACAAAACAGAATAAGTTCACATCAAGTATCAAGGGACAGTTTCAATCTTCCCATTTATCAAACTTTATAACCAAATAGGCTAAAATCTCATTTTTGCGACAAGGGACATTTCAATACTTTCATTTTACCGAATACTTTCAAGGGACATCGAGACATCGAGGGACAAGCTCAACCATCATATTTATCAAATATGTAACCATATAGGCTAAAATCTCATTTTCGCAACAAAGGTCATTCCGATACTTTCAATCTTCCCATTTATCAAACTTTATAACCAAATAGGCTAAAATCTCATTTTCGCGACAAGGGACATTTCAATACTTTCACTTTACCGAATACTTTCAAGGGACATCGAGGGACAAGCTCAACCATCATATTTATCAAATATGTAACCATATAGGCTAAAATCTCATTTTCGCGACAAAGGTCATTCCGATACTTTCAATCTTCCCATTTATCAAACTTTATAACCAAATAGGCTAAAATCTCATTTTCGCGACAAGGGACATTTCAATACTTTCATTTTACCGAATACTTTCAAGGGACATCGAGACATCGAGGGACAAGCTCAACCATCATATTTATCAAATTTGTAACCATATAGGCTAAAATCTCATTTTCGCGACAAAGGTCATTACAATAATTTCAATCTTCCCATTTATCAAACTTTATAACCAAATAGGCTAAAATCTCATTTTCGCGACAAGGGACATTTCAATACTTTCATTTTACCGAATACTTTCAAGGGACATCGAGACATCGAGGGACAAGCTCAACCATCATATTTATCAAATATGTAACCATATAGGCTAAAATCTCATTTTCGCGACAAAGGTCATTCTGATACTTTCAATCTTCCCATTTATCAAACTTTATAACCAAATAGGCTAAAATCTCATTTTCGCGACAAGGGACATTTCAATACTTTCATTTTACCGAATACTTTCAAGGGACATCGAGACATCGAGGGACAAGCTCAACCATCATATTTATCAAATATGTAACCATATAGGCTAAAATCTCATTTTCGCGACAAAGGTCATTCCGATACTTTCAATCTTCCCATTTATCAAACTTTATAACCAAATAGGCTAAAATCTCATTTTCGCGACAAGGGACATTTCAATACTTTCATTTTACCGAATACTTTCAAGGGACATCGAGACATCGAGGGACAAGCTCAACCATCATATTTATCAAATATGTAACCATATAGGCTAAAATCTCATTTTCGCGACAAAGGTCATTCTGATACTTTCAATCTTCCCATTTATCAAACTTTATAACCAAATAGGCTAAAATCTCATTTTCGCGACAAGGGACATTTCAATACTTTCATTTTACCGAATACTTTCAAGGGACATCGAGACATCGAGGGACAAGCTCAACCATCATATTTATCAAATATGTAACCATATAGGCTAAAATCTCATTTTCGCGACAAAGGTAATTCCGATACTTTCAATCTTCCCATTTATCAAACTTTATAACCAAATAGGCTAAAATCTCATTTTCGCGACAAGGGACATTTCAATACTTTCATTTTACCGAATACTTTCAAGGGACATCGAGACATCGAGGGACAAGCTCAACCATCATATTTATCAAATATGTAACCATATAGGCTAAAATCTCATTTTCGCGACAAGGGTCATTCCGATACTTTCGTTTAACCAATTACAAAACCAAAAAGGTTCATATATCATGTTTTAAATCAAGAAACACTTTCAACCTTCCCATTTATCAAACATGTAACCAATTAGGCTAAAATCTCATTTTTGCGACAAGGGTCATTCGAATACTATCGTTTTACCGAATATAAATCCAAATAGGTTCACATCATGTTTTAAATCAAGGGACACTTTCAACGTTCCCATTTATCAAACTTTGTAACCAAATAGGCTACAATCCCCTTTTCGCGAGAAAGGTCATTCCAATACTTTTGTTTTACTGATTACAAAACAGAATAAGTTCACATCAAGTATCAAGGAACAGTTTCAATCTTCCCATTTATCAAACTTTATAACCAAATAGGCTAAAATCTCATTTTCGCGACAAAGGACATTTCAATACTTTCATTTTACCGAATACTTTCAAGGGACATGGAGACATCGAGGGACAAGCTCAACCATCATATTTATCAAATATGTAACCATATAGGCTAAAATCTCATTTTCGCGACAAGGGTCATTCCGATACTTTCAATCTTCCCATTTATCAAACTTTATCACCAAATAGGCTAAAATCTAATTTTCGCGACAAAGGACATTTCAATACTTTCATTTTACCGAATACTTTCAAGGGACATCAAGACATCGAGGGACAAGCTCAACCATCATATTTATCAAATATGTAACCATATAGGCTAAAATCTCATTTTCGCGACAAGGGTCATTCCGATACTTTCAATCTTCCCATTTATCAAACTTTATAACCAAATAGGCTAAAATCTCATTTTCGCGACAAGGGACATTTCAATACTTTCATTTTACCGAATACTTTCAAGGGACATCGAGACATCGAGGGACAAGCTCAACCATCATATTTATCAAATATGTAACCATATAGGCTAAAATCTCATTTTCGCGACAAAGGTCATTCCGATACTTTCAATCTTCCCAATTATCAAGCTTTATAACCAAATAGGCTAAAATCTCATTTTTGCGACAAGGGACATTTCAATACTTTCACTTTACCGAATACTTTCAAGGGACATCGAGACATCGAGGGACAAGCTCAACCATCATATTTATCAAATATGTAACCATATAGGCTAAAATCTCATTTTCGCGACAAGGGTCATTCCGATAATTTCAATCTTCCCATTTATCAAACTTTATAACCAAATAGGCTAAAATCACATTTTCGCGACAAGGGACATTTCAATACTTTCATTTTACCGAATACTTTCAAGGGACATCGAGACATCGAGGGACAAGCTCAACCATCATATTTATCAAATATGTAACCATATAGGCTAAAATCTCATTTTCGCGACAAGGGTCATTCCGATACTTTCGTTTAACCAATTACAAAACCAAAAAGGTTCATATATCATGTTTTAAATCAAGAAACACTTTCAACCTTCCCATTTATCAAACATGTAACCAATTAGGCTAAAATCTCATTTTTGCGACAAGGGTCATTCGAATACTATCGTTTTACCGAATATAAATCCAAATAGGTTCACATCATGTTTTAAATCAAGGGACACTTTTAACGTTCCCATTTATCAAACTTTGTAACCAAATAGGCTACAATCCCTTTTTCGCGAGAAAGGTCATTCCAATACTTTTGTTTTACTGATTACAAAACAGAATAAGTTCACATCAAGTATCAAGGGACAGTTTCAATCTTCCCATTTATCAAACTTTATAACCAAATAGGCTAAAATCTCATTTTTGCGACAAGGGACATTTCAATACTTTCATTTTACCGAATACTTTCAAGGGACATCGAGACATCGAGGGACAAGCTCAACCATCATATTTATCAAATATGTAACCATATAGGCTAAAATCTCATTTTCGCGACAAAGGTCATTCCGATACTTTCAATCTTCCCATTTATCAAACTTTATCACCAAATAGGCTAAAATCTCATTTTCGAGACAAGGGACATTTCAATACTTTCATTTTACCGAATACTTTCAAGGGACATCGAGACATCGAGGGACAAGCTCAACCATCATATTTATCAAATATGTAACCATATAGGCTAAAATCTCATTTTCGCGACAAGGGTCATTCCGATACTTTCGTTTTACCAATTACAAAACCAAAAAGGTTCATATATCATGTTTTAAATCAAGAAAAACTTTCAACCTTCCCATTTATCAAACATGTAACCAATTAGGCTAAAATCTCATTTTTGCAACAAGGGTCATTCGGATACTATCGTTTTACCGAATATAAATCCAAATAGGTTCACATCATGTTTTAAATCAAGGGACACTTTCAACGTTCCCATTTATCAAACTTTGTAACCAAATAGGCTACAATCCCTTTTTCGCGACAAAGGTCATTCCAATACTTTTGTTTTACTGATTACAAAACAAAATAAGTTCACATCAAGTATCAAGGGACAGTTTCAATCTTCCCATTTATCAAACATTATAACCAAATAGGCTAAAATCTCATTTTCGCGACAAAGGACATTTCAATACTTTCATTTTACCGAATACTTTCAAGGGACATCGAGACATCGAGGGACAAGCTCAACCATCATATTTATCAAATATGTAACCATATAGGCTAAAATCTCATTTTCGCGACAAGGGTCATTCCGATACTTTCAATCTTCCCATTTATCAAACTTTATAACCAAATAGGCTAAAATCTCATTTTCGCGACAAGGGACATTTCAATACTTTCATTTTACCGAATACTTTCAAGGGACATCGAGACATCGAGTGATAAGCTCAACCATCATATTTATCAAATATGTAACCATATAGGCTAAAATCTCATTTTCGCAACAAAGGTCATTCCGATACTTTCAATCTTCCCATTTATCAAACTTTATAACCAAATAGGCTAAAATCTCATTTTCGCGACAAGGGACATTTCAATACTTTCACTTTACCGAATACTTTCAAGGGACATCGAGGGACAAGCTCAACCATCATATTTATCAAATATGTAACCATATAGGCTAAAATCTCATTTTCGCGACAAAGGTCATTCCGATACTTTCAATCTTCCCATTTATCAAACTTTATAACCAAATAGGCTAAAATCTCATTTTCGCGACAAGGGACATTTCAATACTTTCATTTTACCGAATACTTTCAAGGGACATCGAGACATCGAGGGACAAGCTCAACCATCATATTTATCAAATTTGTAACCATATAGGCTAAAATCTCATTTTCGCGACAAAGGTCATTACAATAATTTCAATCTTCCCATTTATCAAACTTTATAACCAAATAGGCTAAAATCTCATTTTCGCGACAAGGGACATTTCAATACTTTCATTTTACCGAATACTTTCAAGGGACATCGAGACATCGAGGGACAAGCTCAACCATCATATTTATCAAATATGTAACCATATAGGCTAAAATCTCATTTTCGCGACAAAGGTCATTCTGATACTTTCAATCTTCCCATTTATCAAACTTTATAACCAAATAGGCTAAAATCTCATTTTCGCGACAAGGGACATTTCAATACTTTCATTTTACCGAATACTTTCAAGGGACATCGAGACATCGAGGGACAAGCTCAACCATCATATTTATCAAATATGTAACCATATAGGCTAAAATCTCATTTTCGCGACAAAGGTCATTCCGATACTTTCAATCTTCCCATTTATCAAACTTTATAACCAAATAGGCTAAAATCTCATTTTCGCGACAAGGGACATTTCAATACTTTCATTTTACCGAATACTTTCAAGGGACATCGAGACATCGAGGGACAAGCTCAACCATCATATTTATCAAATATGTAACCATATAGGCTAAAATCTCATTTTCGCGACAAAGGTCATTCTGATACTTTCAATCTTCCCATTTATCAAACTTTATAACCAAATAGGCTAAAATCTCATTTTCGCGACAAGGGACATTTCAATACTTTCATTTTACCGAATACTTTCAAGGGACATCGAGACATCGAGGGACAAGCTCAACCATCATATTTATCAAATATGTAACCATATAGGCTAAAATCTCATTTTCGCGACAAAGGTAATTCCGATACTTTCAATCTTCCCATTTATCAAACTTTATAACCAAATAGGCTAAAATCTCATTTTCGCGACAAGGGACATTTCAATACTTTCATTTTACCGAATACTTTCAAGGGACATCGAGACATCGAGGGACAAGCTCAACCATCATATTTATCAAATATGTAACCATATAGGCTAAAATCTCATTTTCGCGACAAGGGTCATTCCGATACTTTCGTTTAACCAATTACAAAACCAAAAAGGTTCATATATCATGTTTTAAATCAAGAAACACTTTCAACCTTCCCATTTATCAAACATGTAACCAATTAGGCTAAAATCTCATTTTTGCGACAAGGGTCATTCGAATACTATCGTTTTACCGAATATAAATCCAAATAGGTTCACATCATGTTTTAAATCAAGGGACACTTTCAACGTTCCCATTTATCAAACTTTGTAACCAAATAGGCTACAATCCCCTTTTCGCGAGAAAGGTCATTCCAATACTTTTGTTTTACTGATTACAAAACAGAATAAGTTCACATCAAGTATCAAGGAACAGTTTCAATCTTCCCATTTATCAAACTTTATAACCAAATAGGCTAAAATCTCATTTTCGCGACAAAGGACATTTCAATACTTTCATTTTACCGAATACTTTCAAGGGACATGGAGACATCGAGGGACAAGCTCAACCATCATATTTATCAAATATGTAACCATATAGGCTAAAATCTCATTTTCGCGACAAGGGTCATTCCGATACTTTCGTTTAACCAATTACAAAACCAAAAAGGTTCATATATCATGTTTTAAATCAAGAAACACTTTCAACCTTCCCATTTATCAAACATGTAACCAATTAGGCTAAAATCTCATTTTTGCGACAAGGGTCATTCGAATACTATCGTTTTACCGAATATAAATCCAAATAGGTTCACATCATGTTTTAAATCAAGGGACACTTTTAACGTTCCCATTTATCAAACTTTGTAACCAAATAGGCTACAATCCCTTTTTCGCGAGAAAGGTCATTCCAATACTTTTGTTTTACTGATTACAAAACAGAATAAGTTCACATCAAGTATCAAGGGACAGTTTCAATCTTCCCATTTATCAAACTTTATAACCAAATAGGCTAAAATCTCATTTTCGCGACAAAGGACATTTCAATACTTTCATTTTACCGAATACTTTCAAGGGACATCGAGACATCGAGGGACAAGCTCAACCATCATATTTATCAAATATGTAACCATATAGGCTAAAATCTCATTTTCGCGACAAGGGTCATTCCGATACTTTCAATCTTCCCATTTATCAAACTTTATAACCAAATAGGCTAAAATCTCATTTTCGCGACAAGGGACATTTCAATACTTTCATTTTACCGAATACTTTCAAGGGACATCGAGACATCGAGGGACAAGCTCAACCATCATATTTATCAAATATGTAACCATATAGGCTAAAATCTCATTTTCGCAACAAAGGTCATTCCGATACTTTCAATCTTCCCATTTATCAAACTTTATAACCAAATAGGCTAAAATCTCATTTTCGCGACAAGGGACATTTCAATACTTTCACTTTACCGAATACTTTCAAGGGACATCGAGACATCGAGGGACAAGCTCAACCATCATATTTATCAAATATGTAACCATATAGGCTAAAATCTCATTTTCGCGACAAAGGTCATTCCGATACTTTCAATCTTCACATTTATCAAACTTTATCACCAAATAGGCTAAAATCTCATTTTCGCGACAAGGGACATTTCAATACTTTCATTTTACCGAATACTTTCAAGGGACATCGAGACATCGAGGGACAAGCTCAACCATCATATTTATCAAATATGTAACCATATAGGCTAAAATCTCATTTTCGCGACAAGGGTCATTCCGATACTTTCGTTTTACCAATTACAAAACCAAAAAGGTTCATATATCATGTTTTAAATCAAGAAACACTTTCAACCTTCCCATTTATCAAACATGTAACTAATTAGGCTAAAATCTCATTTTTGCGACAAGGGACATTTCAATACTTTCATTTTACCGAATACTTTCAAGGGACATCGAGACATCGAGGGACAAGCTCAACCATCATATTTATCAAATATGTAACCATATAGGCTAAAATCTCATTTTCGCGACAAAGGTCATTCCGATACTTTCAATCTTCCCATTTATCAAACTTTATCACCAAATAGGCTAAAATCTCATTTTCGAGACAAGGGACATTTCAATACTTTCATTTTACCGAATACTTTCAAGGGACATCGAGACATCGAGGGACAAGCTCAACCATCATATTTATCAAATATGTAACCATATAGGCTAAAATCTCATTTTCGCGACAAGGGTCATTCCGATACTTTCGTTTTACCAATTACAAAACCAAAAAGGTTCATATATCATGTTTTAAATCAAGAAAAACTTTCAACCTTCCCATTTATCAAACATGTAACCAATTAGGCTAAAATCTCATTTTTGCAACAAGGGTCATTCGGATACTATCGTTTTACCGAATATAAATCCAAATAGGTTCACATCATGTTTTAAATCAAGGGACACTTTCAACGTTCCCATTTATCAAACTTTGTAACCAAATAGGCTACAATCCCTTTTTCGCGACAAAGGTCATTCCAATACTTTTGTTTTACTGATTACAAAACAAAATAAGTTCACATCAAGTATCAAGGGACAGTTTCAATCTTCCCATTTATCAAACATTATAACCAAATAGGCTAAAATCTCATTTTCGCGACAAAGGACATTTCAATACTTTCATTTTACCGAATACTTTCAAGGGACATCGAGACATCGAGGGACAAGCTCAACCATCATATTTATCAAATATGTAACCATATAGGCTAAAATCTCATTTTCGCGACAAGGGTCATTCCGATACTTTCAATCTTCCCATTTATCAAACTTTATAACCAAATAGGCTAAAATCTCATTTTCGCGACAAGGGACATTTCAATACTTTCATTTTACCGAATACTTTCAAGGGACATCGAGACATCGAGTGATAAGCTCAACCATCATATTTATCAAATATGTAACCATATAGGCTAAAATCTCATTTTCGCAACAAAGGTCATTCCGATACTTTCAATCTTCCCATTTATCAAACTTTATAACCAAATAGGCTAAAATCTCATTTTCGCGACAAGGGACATTTCAATACTTTCACTTTACCGAATACTTTCAAGGGACATCGAGGGACAAGCTCAACCATCATATTTATCAAATATGTAACCATATAGGCTAAAATCTCATTTTCGCGACAAAGGTCATTCCGATACTTTCAATCTTCCCATTTATCAAACTTTATAACCAAATAGGCTAAAATCTCATTTTCGCGACAAGGGACATTTCAATACTTTCATTTTACCGAATACTTTCAAGGGACATCGAGACATCGAGGGACAAGCTCAACCATCATATTTATCAAATTTGTAACCATATAGGCTAAAATCTCATTTTCGCGACAAAGGTCATTACAATAATTTCAATCTTCCCATTTATCAAACTTTATAACCAAATAGGCTAAAATCTCATTTTCGCGACAAGGGACATTTCAATACTTTCATTTTACCGAATACTTTCAAGGGACATCGAGACATCGAGGGACAAGCTCAACCATCATATTTATCAAATATGTAACCATATAGGCTAAAATCTCATTTTCGCGACAAAGGTCATTCTGATACTTTCAATCTTCCCATTTATCAAACTTTATAACCAAATAGGCTAAAATCTCATTTTCGCGACAAGGGACATTTCAATACTTTCATTTTACCGAATACTTTCAAGGGACATCGAGACATCGAGGGACAAGCTCAACCATCATATTTATCAAATATGTAACCATATAGGCTAAAATCTCATTTTCGCGACAAAGGTCATTCCGATACTTTCAATCTTCCCATTTATCAAACTTTATAACCAAATAGGCTAAAATCTCATTTTCGCGACAAGGGACATTTCAATACTTTCATTTTACCGAATACTTTCAAGGGACATCGAGACATCGAGGGACAAGCTCAACCATCATATTTATCAAATATGTAACCATATAGGCTAAAATCTCATTTTCGCGACAAAGGTCATTCTGATACTTTCAATCTTCCCATTTATCAAACTTTATAACCAAATAGGCTAAAATCTCATTTTCGCGACAAGGGACATTTCAATACTTTCATTTTACCGAATACTTTCAAGGGACATCGAGACATCGAGGGACAAGCTCAACCATCATATTTATCAAATATGTAACCATATAGGCTAAAATCTCATTTTCGCGACAAAGGTAATTCCGATACTTTCAATCTTCCCATTTATCAAACTTTATAACCAAATAGGCTAAAATCTCATTTTCGCGACAAGGGACATTTCAATACTTTCATTTTACCGAATACTTTCAAGGGACATCGAGACATCGAGGGACAAGCTCAACCATCATATTTATCAAATATGTAACCATATAGGCTAAAATCTCATTTTCGCGACAAGGGTCATTCCGATACTTTCGTTTAACCAATTACAAAACCAAAAAGGTTCATATATCATGTTTTAAATCAAGAAACACTTTCAACCTTCCCATTTATCAAACATGTAACCAATTAGGCTAAAATCTCATTTTTGCGACAAGGGTCATTCGAATACTATCGTTTTACCGAATATAAATCCAAATAGGTTCACATCATGTTTTAAATCAAGGGACACTTTCAACGTTCCCATTTATCAAACTTTGTAACCAAATAGGCTACAATCCCCTTTTCGCGAGAAAGGTCATTCCAATACTTTTGTTTTACTGATTACAAAACAGAATAAGTTCACATCAAGTATCAAGGAACAGTTTCAATCTTCCCATTTATCAAACTTTATAACCAAATAGGCTAAAATCTCATTTTCGCGACAAAGGACATTTCAATACTTTCATTTTACCGAATACTTTCAAGGGACATGGAGACATCGAGGGACAAGCTCAACCATCATATTTATCAAATATGTAACCATATAGGCTAAAATCTCATTTTCGCGACAAGGGTCATTCCGATACTTTCAATCTTCCCATTTATCAAACTTTATCACCAAATAGGCTAAAATCTAATTTTCGCGACAAAGGACATTTCAATACTTTCATTTTACCGAATACTTTCAAGGGACATCAAGACATCGAGGGACAAGCTCAACCATCATATTTATCAAATATGTAACCATATAGGCTAAAATCTCATTTTCGCGACAAGGGTCATTCCGATACTTTCAATCTTCCCATTTATCAAACTTTATAACCAAATAGGCTAAAATCTCATTTTCGCGACAAGGGACATTTCAATACTTTCATTTTACCGAATACTTTCAAGGGACATCGAGACATCGAGGGACAAGCTCAACCATCATATTTATCAAATATGTAACCATATAGGCTAAAATCTCATTTTCGCGACAAAGGTCATTCCGATACTTTCAATCTTCCCAATTATCAAGCTTTATAACCAAATAGGCTAAAATCTCATTTTTGCGACAAGGGACATTTCAATACTTTCACTTTACCGAATACTTTCAAGGGACATCGAGACATCGAGGGACAAGCTCAACCATCATATTTATCAAATATGTAACCATATAGGCTAAAATCTCATTTTCGCGACAAGGGTCATTCCGATAATTTCAATCTTCCCATTTATCAAACTTTATAACCAAATAGGCTAAAATCTCATTTTCGCGACAAGGGACATTTCAATACTTTCATTTTACCGAATACTTTCAAGGGACATCGAGACATCGAGGGACAAGCTCAACCATCATATTTATCAAATATGTAACCATATAGGCTAAAATCTCATTTTCGCGACAAGGGTCATTCCGATACTTTCGTTTAACCAATTACAAAACCAAAAAGGTTCATATATCATGTTTTAAATCAAGAAACACTTTCAACCTTCCCATTTATCAAACATGTAACCAATTAGGCTAAAATCTCATTTTTGCGACAAGGGTCATTCGAATACTATCGTTTTACCGAATATAAATCCAAATAGGTTCACATCATGTTTTAAATCAAGGGACACTTTTAACGTTCCCATTTATCAAACTTTGTAACCAAATAGGCTACAATCCCTTTTTCGCGAGAAAGGTCATTCCAATACTTTTGTTTTACTGATTACAAAACAGAATAAGTTCACATCAAGTATCAAGGGACAGTTTCAATCTTCCCATTTATCAAACTTTATAACCAAATAGGCTAAAATCTCATTTTCGCGACAAGGGACATTTCAATACTTTCATTTTACCGAATACTTTCAAGGGACATCGAGACATCGAGGGACAAGCTCAACCATCATATTTATCAAATATGTAACCATATAGGCTAAAATCTCATTTTCGCAACAAAGGTCATTCCGATACTTTCAATCTTCCCATTTATCAAACTTTATAACCAAATAGGCTAAAATCTCATTTTCGCGACAAGGGACATTTCAATACTTTCACTTTACCGAATACTTTCAAGGGACATCGAGACATCGAGGGACAAGCTCAACCATCATATTTATCAAATATGTAACCATATAGGCTAAAATCTCATTTTCGCGACAAAGGTCATTCCGATACTTTCAATCTTCACATTTATCAAACTTTATCACCAAATAGGCTAAAATCTCATTTTCGCGACAAGGGACATTTCAATACTTTCATTTTACCGAATACTTTCAAGGGACATCGAGACATCGAGGGACAAGCTCAACCATCATATTTATCAAATATGTAACCATATAGGCTAAAATCTCATTTTCGCGACAAGGGTCATTCCGATACTTTCGTTTTACCAATTACAAAACCAAAAAGGTTCATATATCATGTTTTAAATCAAGAAAAACTTTCAACCTTCCCATTTATCAAACATGTAACCAATTAGGCTAAAATCTCATTTTTGCAACAAGGGTCATTCGGATACTATCGTTTTACCGAATATAAATCCAAATAGGTTCACGTCATGTTTTAAATCAAGGGACACTTTCAACGTTCCCATTTATCAAACTTTGTAACCAAATAGGCTACAATCCCTTTTTCGCGACAAAGGTCATTCCAATACTTTTGTTTTACTGATTACAAAACAAAATAAGTTCACATCAAGTATCAAGGGACAGTTTCAATCTTCCCATTTATCAAACATTATAACCAAATAGGCTAAAATCTCATTTTCGCGACAAAGGACATTTCAATACTTTCATTTTACCGAATACTTTCAAGGGACATCGAGACATCGAGGGACAAGCTCAACCATCATATTTATCAAATATGTAACCATATAGGCTAAAATCTCATTTTCGCGACAAGGGTCATTCCGATACTTTCAATCTTCCCATTTATCAAACTTTATAACCAAATAGGCTAAAATCTCATTTTCGCGACAAGGGACATTTCAATACTTTCATTTTACCGAATACTTTCAAGGGACATCCAGACATCGAGTGACAAGCTCAACCATCATATTTATCAAATATGTAACCATATAGGCTAAAATCTCATTTTCGCAACAAGGGTCATTCCGATACTTTCGTTTTACCAATTACAAAACCAAAAAGGTTCATATATTATGTTTTAAATCAAGAAACACTTTCAACCTTCCCATTTATCAAACATGTAACCAATTAGGCTAAAATCTCATTTTTGCAACAAGGGTCATTGGGATACTATCGTTTTACCGAATATAAATCCAAATAGGTTCACATCATGTTTTAAATCAAGGGACACTTTCAACGTTCCCATTTATCAAACTTTGTAACCAAATAGGCTACAATCCCTTTTTCGCGACAAAGGTCATTCCAATACTTTTGTTTTACTGATTACAAAACAAAATAAGTTCACATCAAGTATCAAGGGACAGTTTCAATCTTCCCATTTATCAAACTTTATAACCAAATAGGCTAAAATCTCATTTTCGCGACAAAGGACATTTCAATACTTTCATTTTACCGAATACTTTCAAGGGACATCGAGACATCGAGGGACAAGCTCAACCATCATATTTATCAAATATGTAACCATATAGGCTAAAATCTCATTTTCGCGACAAGGGTCATTCTGATACTTTCAATCTTCCCATTTATCAAACTTTATAACCAAATAGGCTAAAATCTCATTTTCGCGACAAGGGACATTTCAATACTTTCATTTTACCGAATACTTTCAAGGGACATCGAGACATCGAGGGACAAGCTCAACCATCATATTTATCAAATATGTAACCATATAGGCTAAAATCTCATTTTCGCGACAAAGGTCATTCCGATACTTTCAATCTTCCCATTTATCAAACATTATAACCAAATAGGCTAAAATCTCATTTTCGCGACAAGGGACATTTCAATACTTTCACTTTACCGAATACTTTCAAGGGACATCGAGACATCGAGGGACAAGCTCAACCATCATATTTATCAAATATCTAACCATATAGGCTAAAATCTCATTTTCGCGACAAGGGACATTTCAATACTTTCATTTTACCGAATACTTTCAAGGGACATCGAGACATCGAGGGACAAGCTCAACCATCATATTTATCAAATATGTAACCATATAGGCTAAAATCTCATTTTCGCGACAAAGGTCATTCCGATACTTTCAATCTTCCCATTTATCAAACATTATAACCAAATAGGCTAAAATCTCATTTTCGCGACAAGGGACATTTCAATACTTTCACTTTACCGAATACTTTCAAGGGACATCGAGACATCGAGGGACAAGCTCAACCATCATATTTATCAAATATGTAACCATATAGGCTAAAATCTCATTTTCGCGACAAAGGTCATTCCGATACTTTCAATCTTCCCATTTATCAAACTTTATCACCAAATAGGCTAAAATCTCATTTTCGCGACAAGGGACATTTCAATACTTTCATTTTACCGAATACTTTCAAGGGACATCGAGACATCGAGGGACAAGCTCAACCATCATATTTATCAAATATGTAACCATATAGGCTAAAATCTCATTTTCGCGACAAGGGTCATTCCGATACTTTCGTTTTACCAATTACAAAACCAAAAAGGTTCATATATTATATTTTAAATCAAGAAACACTTTCAACCTTCCCATTTATCAAACATGTAACCAATTAGGCTAAAATCTCATTTTTGCAACAAGGGTCATTGGGATACTATCGTTTTACCGAATATAAATCCAAATAGGTTCACATCATGTTTTAAATCAAGGGACACTTTCAACGTTCCCATTTATCAAACTTTGTAACCAAATAGGCTACAATCCCCTTTTCGCGAGAAAGGTCATTCCAATACTTTTGTTTTACTGATTACAAAACAGAATAAGTTCACATCAAGTATCAAGGAACAGTTTCAATCTTCCCATTTATCAAACTTTATAACCAAATAGGCTAAAATCTCATTTTCGCGACAAAGGACATTTCAATACTTTCATTTTACTGAATGCTTTCAAGGGACATCGAGACATCGAGGGACAAGCTCAACCATCATATTTATCAAATATGTAACCATATAGGCTAAAATCTCATTTTCGCGACAAGGGTCATTCCGATACTTTCAATCTTCCCATTTATCAAACTTTATCACCAAATAGGCTAAAATCTCATTTTCGCGACAAGGGACATTTGAATACTTTCATTTTACCGAATACTTTCAAGGGACATCGAGACATCGAGGGACAAGCTCAACCATCATATTTATCAAATATGTAACCATATAGGCTAAAATCTCATTTTCGCGACAAGGGTCATTCCGATACTTTCGTTTTACCAATTACAAAACCAAAAAGGTTCATATATTATGTTTTAAATCAAGAAACACTTTCAACCTTCCCATTTATCAAACATGTAACCAATTAGGCTAAAATCTCATTTTTGCAACAAGGGTCATTGGGATACTATCGTTTTACCGAATATAAATCCAAATAGGTTCACATCATGTTTTAAATCAAGGGACACTTTCAACGTTCCCATTTATCAAACTTTGTAACCAAATAGGCTACAATCCCTTTTTCGCGACAAAGGTCATTCCAATACTTTTGTTTTACTGATTACAAAACAAAATAAGTTCACATCAAGTATCAAGGGACAGTTTCAATCTTCCCATTTATCAAACTTTATAACCAAATAGGCTAAAATCTCATTTTCGCGACAAAGGACATTTCAATACTTTCATTTTACCGAATACTTTCAAGGGACATCGAGACATCGAGGGACAAGCTCAACCATCATATTTATCAAATATGTAACCATATAGGCTAAAATCTCATTTTCGCGACAAGGGTCATTCTGATACTTTCAATCTTCCCATTTATCAAACTTTATAACCAAATAGGCTAAAATCTCATTTTCGCGACAAGGGACATTTCAATACTTTCATTTTACCGAATACTTTCAAGGGACATCGAGACATCGAGGGACAAGCTCAACCATCATATTTATCAAATATGTAACCATATAGGCTAAAATCTCATTTTCGCGACAAGGGTCATTCCGATACTTTCAATCTTCCCATTTATCAAACTTTATCACCAAATAGGCTAAAATCTCATTTTCGCGACAAGGGACATTTGAATACTTTCATTTTACCGAATACTTTCAAGGGACATCGAGACATCGAGGGACAAGCTCAACCATCATATTTATCAAATATGTAACCATATAGGCTAAAATCTCATTTTCGCGACAAGGGTCATTCCGATACTTTCGTTTTACCAATTACAAAACCAAAAAGGTTCATATATTATGTTTTAAATCAAGAAACACTTTCAACCTTCCCATTTATCAAACATGTAACCAATTAGGCTAAAATCTCATTTTTGCAACAAGGGTCATTGGGATACTATCGTTTTACCGAATATAAATCCAAATAGGTTCACATCATGTTTTAAATCAAGGGACACTTTCAACGTTCCCATTTATCAAACTTTGTAACCAAATAGGCTACAATCCCTTTTTCGCGACAAAGGTCATTCCAATACTTTTGTTTTACTGATTACAAAACAAAATAAGTTCACATCAAGTATCAAGGGACAGTTTCAATCTTCCCATTTATCAAACTTTATAACCAAATAGGCTAAAATCTCATTTTCGCGACAAAGGACATTTCAATACTTTCATTTTACCGAATACTTTCAAGGGACATCGAGACATCGAGGGACAAGCTCAACCATCATATTTATCAAATATGTAACCATATAGGCTAAAATCTCATTTTCGCGACAAGGGTCATTCTGATACTTTCAATCTTCCCATTTATCAAACTTTATAACCAAATAGGCTAAAATCTCATTTTCGCGACAAGGGACATTTCAATACTTTCATTTTACCGAATACTTTCAAGGGACATCGAGACATCGAGGGACAAGCTCAACCATCATATTTATCAAATATGTAACCATATAGGCTAAAATCTCATTTTCGCGACAAAGGTCATTCCGATACTTTCAATCTTCCCATTTATCAAACATTATAACCAAATAGGCTAAAATCTCATTTTCGCGACAAGGGACATTTCAATACTTTCACTTTACCGAATACTTTCAAGGGACATCGAGACATCGAGGGACAAGCTCAACCATCATATTTATCAAATATCTAACCATATAGGCTAAAATCTCATTTTCGCGACAAGGGACATTTCAATACTTTCATTTTACCGAATACTTTCAAGGGACATCGAGACATCGAGGGACAAGCTCAACCATCATATTTATCAAATATGTAACCATATAGGCTAAAATCTCATTTTCGCGACAAAGGTCATTCCGATACTTTCAATCTTCCCATTTATCAAACATTATAACCAAATAGGCTAAAATCTCATTTTCGCGACAAGGGACATTTCAATACTTTCACTTTACCGAATACTTTCAAGGGACATCGAGACATCGAGGGACAAGCTCAACCATCATATTTATCAAATATGTAACCATATAGGCTAAAATCTCATTTTCGCGACAAAGGTCATTCCGATACTTTCAATCTTCCCATTTATCAAACTTTATCACCAAATAGGCTAAAATCTCATTTTCGCGACAAGGGACATTTCAATACTTTCATTTTACCGAATACTTTCAAGGGACATCGAGACATCGAGGGACAAGCTCAACCATCATATTTATCAAATATGTAACCATATAGGCTAAAATCTCATTTTCGCGACAAGGGTCATTCCGATACTTTCAATCTTCCCATTTATCAAACTTTATCACCAAATAGGCTAAAATCTCATTTTCGCGACAAGGGACATTTGAATACTTTCATTTTACCGAATACTTTCAAGGGACATCGAGACATCGAGGGACAAGCTCAACCATCATATTTATCAAATATGTAACCATATAGGCTAAAATCTCATTTTCGCGACAAGGGTCATTCCGATACTTTCGTTTTACCAATTACAAAACCAAAAAGGTTCATATATTATGTTTTAAATCAAGAAACACTTTCAACCTTCCCATTTATCAAACATGTAACCAATTAGGCTAAAATCTCATTTTTGCAACAAGGGTCATTGGGATACTATCGTTTTACCGAATATAAATCCAAATAGGTTCACATCATGTTTTAAATCAAGGGACACTTTCAACGTTCCCATTTATCAAACTTTGTAACCAAATAGGCTACAATCCCTTTTTCGCGACAAAGGTCATTCCAATACTTTTGTTTTACTGATTACAAAACAAAATAAGTTCACATCAAGTATCAAGGGACAGTTTCAATCTTCCCATTTATCAAACTTTATAACCAAATAGGCTAAAATCTCATTTTCGCGACAAAGGACATTTCAATACTTTCATTTTACCGAATACTTTCAAGGGACATCGAGACATCGAGGGACAAGCTCAACCATCATATTTATCAAATATGTAACCATATAGGCTAAAATCTCATTTTCGCGACAAGGGTCATTCTGATACTTTCAATCTTCCCATTTATCAAACTTTATAACCAAATAGGCTAAAATCTCATTTTCGCGACAAGGGACATTTCAATACTTTCATTTTACCGAATACTTTCAAGGGACATCGAGACATCGAGGGACAAGCTCAACCATCATATTTATCAAATATGTAACCATATAGGCTAAAATCTCATTTTCGCGACAAAGGTCATTCCGATACTTTCAATCTTCCCATTTATCAAACATTATAACCAAATAGGCTAAAATCTCATTTTCGCGACAAGGGACATTTCAATACTTTCACTTTACCGAATACTTTCAAGGGACATCGAGACATCGAGGGACAAGCTCAACCATCATATTTATCAAATATCTAACCATATAGGCTAAAATCTCATTTTCGCGACAAGGGACATTTCAATACTTTCATTTTACCGAATACTTTCAAGGGACATCGAGACATCGAGGGACAAGCTCAACCATCATATTTATCAAATATGTAACCATATAGGCTAAAATCTCATTTTCGCGACAAAGGTCATTCCGATACTTTCAATCTTCCCATTTATCAAACATTATAACCAAATAGGCTAAAATCTCATTTTCGCGACAAGGGACATTTCAATACTTTCACTTTACCGAATACTTTCAAGGGACATCGAGACATCGAGGGACAAGCTCAACCATCATATTTATCAAATATGTAACCATATAGGCTAAAATCTCATTTTCGCGACAAAGGTCATTCCGATACTTTCAATCTTCCCATTTATCAAACTTTATCACCAAATAGGCTAAAATCTCATTTTCGCGACAAGGGACATTTCAATACTTTCATTTTACCGAATACTTTCAAGGGACATCGAGACATCGAGGGACAAGCTCAACCATCATATTTATCAAATATGTAACCATATAGGCTAAAATCTCATTTTCGCGACAAGGGTCATTCCGATACTTTCGTTTTACCAATTACAAAACCAAAAAGGTTCATATATTATATTTTAAATCAAGAAACACTTTCAACCTTCCCATTTATCAAACATGTAACCAATTAGGCTAAAATCTCATTTTTGCAACAAGGGTCATTGGGATACTATCGTTTTACCGAATATAAATCCAAATAGGTTCACATCATGTTTTAAATCAAGGGACACTTTCAACGTTCCCATTTATCAAACTTTGTAACCAAATAGGCTACAATCCCCTTTTCGCGAGAAAGGTCATTCCAATACTTTTGTTTTACTGATTACAAAACAGAATAAGTTCACATCAAGTATCAAGGAACAGTTTCAATCTTCCCATTTATCAAACTTTATAACCAAATAGGCTAAAATCTCATTTTCGCGACAAAGGACATTTCAATACTTTCATTTTACCGAATGCTTTCAAGGGACATCGAGACATCGAGGGACAAGCTCAACCATCATATTTATCAAATATGTAACCATATAGGCTAAAATCTCATTTTCGCGACAAGGGTCATTCCGATACTTTCAATCTTCCCATTTATCAAACTTTATCACCAAATAGGCTAAAATCTCATTTTCGCGACAAGGGACATTTGAATACTTTCATTTTACCGAATACTTTCAAGGGACATCGAGACATCGAGGGACAAGCTCAACCATCATATTTATCAAATATGTAACCATATAGGCTAAAATCTCATTTTCGCGACAAGGGTCATTCCGATACTTTCGTTTTACCAATTACAAAACCAAAAAGGTTCATATATTATGTTTTAAATCAAGAAACACTTTCAACCTTCCCATTTATCAAACATGTAACCAATTAGGCTAAAATCTCATTTTTGCAACAAGGGTCATTGGGATACTATCGTTTTACCGAATATAAATCCAAATAGGTTCACATCATGTTTTAAATCAAGGGACACTTTCAACGTTCCCATTTATCAAACTTTGTAACCAAATAGGCTACAATCCCCTTTTCGCGAGAAAGGTCATTCCAATACTTTTGTTTTACTGATTACAAAACAGAATAAGTTCACATCAAGTATCAAGGAACAGTTTCAATCTTCCCATTTATCAAACTTTATAACCAAATAGGCTAAAATCTCATTTTCGCGACAAAGGACATTTCAATACTTTCATTTTACCGAATGCTTTCAAGGGACATCGAGACATCGAGGGACAAGCTCAACCATCATATTTATCAAATATGTAACCATATAGGCTAAAATCTCATTTTCGCGACAAGGGTCATTCCGATACTTTCAATCTTCCCATTTATCAAACTTTATCACCAAATAGGCTAAAATCTCATTTTCGCGACAAGGGACATTTGAATACTTTCATTTTACCGAATACTTTCAAGGGACATCGAGACATCGAGGGACAAGCTCAACCATCATATTTATCAAATATGTAACCATATAGGCTAAAATCTCATTTTCGCGACAAGGGTCATTCCGATACTTTCGTTTTACCAATTACAAAACCAAAAAGGTTCATATATTATGTTTTAAATCAAGAAACACTTTCAACCTTCCCATTTATCAAACATGTAACCAATTAGGCTAAAATCTCATTTTTGCAACAAGGGTCATTGGGATACTATCGTTTTACCGAATATAAATCCAAATAGGTTCACATCATGTTTTAAATCAAGGGACACTTTCAACGTTCCCATTTATCAAACTTTGTAACCAAATAGGCTACAATCCCCTTTTCGCGAGAAAGGTCATTCCAATACTTTTGTTTTACTGATTACAAAACAGAATAAGTTCACATCAAGTATCAAGGAACAGTTTCAATCTTCCCATTTATCAAACTTTATAACCAAATAGGCTAAAATCTCATTTTCGCGACAAAGGACATTTCAATACTTTCATTTTACCGAATGCTTTCAAGGGACATCGAGACATCGAGGGACAAGCTCAACCATCATATTTATCAAATATGTAACCATATAGGCTAAAATCTCATTTTCGCGACAAGGGTCATTCCGATACTTTCAATCTTCCCATTTATCAAACTTTATCACCAAATAGGCTAAAATCTCATTTTCGCGACAAGGGACATTTGAATACTTTCATTTTACCGAATACTTTCAAGGGACATCGAGACATCGAGGGACAAGCTCAACCATCATATTTATCAAATATGTAACCATATAGGCTAAAATCTCATTTTCGCGACAAGGGTCATTCCGATACTTTCGTTTTACCAATTACAAAACCAAAAAGGTTCATATATTATGTTTTAAATCAAGAAACACTTTCAACCTTCCCATTTATCAAACATGTAACCAATTAGGCTAAAATCTCATTTTTGCAACAAGGGTCATTGGGATACTATCGTTTTACCGAATATAAATCCAAATAGGTTCACATCATGTTTTAAATCAAGGGACACTTTCAACGTTCCCATTTATCAAACTTTGTAACCAAATAGGCTACAATCCCTTTTTCGCGACAAAGGTCATTCCAATACTTTTGTTTTACTGATTACAAAACAAAATAAGTTCACATCAAGTATCAAGGGACAGTTTCAATCTTCCCATTTATCAAACTTTATAACCAAATAGGCTAAAATCTCATTTTCGCGACAAAGGACATTTCAATACTTTCATTTTACCGAATACTTTCAAGGGACATCGAGACATCGAGGGACAAGCTCAACCATCATATTTATCAAATATGTAACCATATAGGCTAAAATCTCATTTTCGCGACAAGGGTCATTCCGATACTTTCAATCTTCCCATTTATCAAACTTTATAACCAAATAGGCTAAAATCTCATTTTCACGACAAGGGACATTTCAATACTTTCATTTTACCGAATACTTTCAAGGGACATCGAGACATCGAGGGACAAGCTCAACCATCATATTTATCAAATATGTAACCATATAGGCTAAAATCTCATTTTCGCGACAAAGGTCATTCCGATAATTTCAATCTTCCCATTTATCAAACTTTATAACTAAATAGGCTAAAATCTCATTTTCGCGACAAGGGACATTTCAATACTTTCATTTTACCGAATACTTTCAAGGGACATCGAGACATCGAGGGACAAGCTCAACCATCATATTTATCAAATATGTAACCATATAGGCTAAATTTTTATTTTCGCAACAAAGGTCATTCCGATACTTTCAATCTTCCCATTTATCAAACTTTATAACCAAATAGGCTAAAATCTCATTTTCGCGACAAGGGACATTTCAATACTTTCATTTTACCGAATACTTTCAAGGGACATCGAGACATCGAGGGACAAGCTCAACCATCATATTTATCAAATATGTAACCATATAGGCTAAAATCTCATTTTCGCGACAAAGGTCATTCCGATACTTTCAATCTTCCCAATTATCAAACTTTATAACCAAATAGGCTAAAATCTCATTTTTGCGACAAGGGACATTTCAATACTTTCACTTTACCGAATACTTTCAAGGGACATCGAGACATCGTGGGACAAGCTCAACCATCATATTTATCAAATATGTAACCATATAGGCTAAAATCTCATTTTCGCGACAAGGGTCATTCCGATAATTTCAATCTTCCCATTTATCAAACTTTATAACCAAATAGGCTAAAATCTCATTTTCGCGACAAGGGACATTTCAATACTTTCATTTTACCGAATACTTTCAAGGGACATCGAGGGACAAGCTCAACCATCATATTTATCAAATATGTAACCATATAGGCTAAAATCTCATTTTCGCGACAAAGGTCATTCCGATACTTTCAATCTTCCCATTTATCAAACTTTATCACCAAATAGGCTAAAATCTCATTTTCGCGACAAGGGACATTTCAATACTTCCATTTTACCGAATACTTTCAAGGGACATCGAGACATCGAGGGACAAGCTCAACCATCATATTTATCAAATATGTAACCATATAGGCTAAAATCTCATTTTCGCGACAAGGGTCATTCCGATACTTTCAATCTTCCCATTTATCAAACTTTATAACCAAATAGGCTAAAATCTCATTTTCACGACAAGGGACATTTCAATACTTTCATTTTACCGAATACTTTCAAGGGACATCGAGACATCGAGGGACAAGCTCAACCATCATATTTATCAAATATGTAACCATATAGGCTAAAATCTCATTTTCGCGACAAAGGTCATTCCGATAATTTCAATCTTCCCATTTATCAAACTTTATAACCAAATAGGCTAAAATCTCATTTTCGCGACAAGGGACATTTCAATACTTTCATTTTACCGAATACTTTCAAGGGACATCGAGACATCGAGGGACAAGCTCAACCATCATATTTATCAAATATGTAACCATATAGGCTAAATTCTCATTTTCGCGACAAAGGTCATTCCGATACTTTCAATCTTCCCATTTATCAAACTTTATAACCAAATAGGCTAAAATCTCATAACTGGTATTAATTGGTACATAATTGGCTTTAGGTGTAAACATAAAAGTTGTAGATAATTGAGTTAGCTTTCTAATGGCACTGGTTTGACTCGAAGAGGATTTGTAGATTTTGAATTATGATGAAAATAGTCCAGGTAGGTCTTCAGAAATTTTTTAGAAAACTTAGCCTAACTAATCCCAAGTTAGTCCAAAACTTATGGTTGGTTTCCTAACTTCAAACTTAAGTATTAGTTAGTTGTTTGGACTGTTTGTTGTTTTTGCGATCTAATTTCGCATGGGACTTGAGAGGGACCCTTGGGGTAGTGTTGAGATGTTTTATACCCTTAGATGAGTTACGTAAAGATGATTGCTGATGGTTCTTTTATGTTGTGAATAATTGATGTATTGTTGATAGTAAGTGATGTTTAAATATGATGATTATGTGATTGTGATGATGTTACGTGTTGTGATGTATATGATTGATGAGATGATATTCTGCCATGTAACTATTATACTTGCATGTGTCAGTTTTGCATTATGAATGATGTTTGAGACGGTGTATTAAGTTGTTAAATGACGAGTCCATGCATTTGCATATTTATGAGACGGTGGAGCTTTATGCTCAAAGCGACGGTGGAGCTTTATGCTCAAAGCGACGGTGGAGCATTTGCTCAAAGCGACGGTGAAGCATATTAATGCTATAAATATATGGTACCACATGCATGATGTCAAGATGTTAGGGTTGCATTTAGTTGAGTCAAATTGTGACATATATGAGATGATGTTTTGAGACGTTGATGCTTATGATGTTGTTATGATGATGCTTATGATGTTGTTATGATAATGCTTATGATGTTGTTATGATAATGCTTATGATGGTGTTATGATGATGCTTATGATGTTGTTATGATGATGCTTATGATGTTGTTATGATGATGTTATGGTGTGCTATGATGTATATGTATGAGTTGGATTTATGATTGTTAATCTTGACGTTTGATTTATATATTAATATTATTGTTGTGAATCTCACCCCTTCTGCTGGAATTGCCGCCTCGTGGGCAAGTGCAGGTAGCGAAGGATAGATAGGAGTTGGCTCTCGTGTCGTAGGCTCTGATACGTAACGGGATGGGGATTTTGATGTTTAATTCTTTCATTCCTTATGTATCATTTTATTTGAAGGACATGTCGTTGGAGATTTTATCTTTATGCAATAAATTGTAGTATGATGAGGCCTTTGTGCCAAGGATGATGACATAGTTGTTGATTGATGCTTAAATAAATATTCCGCTGCAGATTTTTATAAAATGAGGTGTTGAATTAAATAGTTTTTATTTTTCTATTTAAATAATTTTTGAAAAGTAGATGTAATGCTCCGTTGTATGATGATTAACTCTGATGTTTTATATAATATTACGTTGTTTTGGGAAACGGGGTGTTACAGTTACTATTTCAATAGTAATCGGCAAGATTTTTATTTTCAGCATGTACGTCAGTTACTATTTCAAAAGTAATCGGCAAGATTTTTATTTTCAGCATATTTGTCGGTTACTATTTAAAAGTAATCGGCAAGACTTTATTTTCAGCACATTCGTCGGTTACTATTTCAAAAGTAATCGGCAAGATTTTTATTTTCAACATATTCGTCGGTTACTATTTCAAAAGTAATCGGCAAGACTTTATTTTCTGCACAATCGTCGGTTACAATTTCAAAAGTAATCGGCAAGATTTTTATTTTCAGCATATTTGTCGGTTACTATTTTAAAAGTAATCGACAAGATTTTTATTTTCAACATATTCGTCGGTTCCTATTTAAAAAGTAATCGGCAAGACTTTATTTTCAGTACATTCGTTGGTTACTATTTTAAAAGTAATCGGTAAGGATTTTATTTTCAACATATTCGTCGCTTACTATTTCGAAAGTAATCGGCATGATTTATTTTCAGCACATTCGTCGGTTATTATTTCAAAAGTAATCGGCAAGATTTTTATTTTCAACATATTTGTCGGTTACTATTTTAAAAGTAATCGACAAGATTTTTATTTTCAACATATTCGTCGGTTACTATTTCAAAAGTAATCGGCAAGACTTTATTTTCAGCATATTCCTTTGTTACTATTTCAAAAGTAATCGGTAAGATTTTTATTTTCAACATATTCGTCGGTTACTATTTCAAAGGTAATCGGCATGATTTATTTTCAGTACATTCGTTGGTTACTATTTTAAAAGTAATCGGTAAGATTTTTATTTTCAACATATTCGTCGCTCACTATTTCGAAAGTAATCGGCATGATTTATTTTCAGCACATTCGTCGGTTACTATTTCAAAAGTAATCGGCAAGATTTTTATTTTCAGCATATTCGTCGGTGACTATTTCAAAAGTAGTCGGCATGATTTATTTTCAGCACATTCGTCAGGTTACTATTTCAAAAGTAATCGGCAAGACTTTTATTTTCAGCACATTTGTCGGTTACTATTTCAATTGTAATTGGCATGATTTATTTTCAGCACATTTGTCGGTTACTATTTCAAAAGTAATCGGCAAGACTTTATATTCAACACATTCGTCGGTTACTATTTCAAAAGTAATCGGCATGATCTATTTTCTGCACATTCGTCGGTTACTATTTCAAAAGTAATCAGCAAAATTTTTATTTTTAGCATATTTGTCTGTTACTATTTTAGAATTAATCGGCAAGACTATATTTTCAGCACATTCGTCGGTTACTATTTCAAAAGTAATCGGCAAGACTTTATTTTCAGCCCATTTGTCGGTTACTATTTCAATAGTAATCGGCAAGATTTTTATTTTCAGCATGTACGTCAGTTACTATTTCAAAAGTAATCGGCAAGATTTTTATTTTCAGCATATTTGTCGGTTACTATTTTAAAAGTAATCGGCAAGACTTTATTTTCAGCACATTCGTCGGTTACTATTTCAAAAGTAATCGGCAAGATTTTTATTTTCAACATATTCGTCGGTTACTATTTCAAAAGTAATCGGCAAGACTTTATTTTCAGCACATTCATTGGTTACTTTTTTAAAAGTAATCGGTAAGATTTTTATTTCCAACATATTCATCGTTTACTATTTCAAAAGTAATCAGCATGATTTATTTTCAACACATTCGTCGGTTACTATTTCAAAAGTAATCGGCAAGATTTTTATTTTCAACATATTCGTCGGTTACTATTTCAAAAGTAATCGGCAAGACTTTATTTTCTGCACAATCGTCGGTTACTATTTCAAAAGTAATCGGCAAGATTTTTATTTTCAGCATATTTGTCGGTTACTATTTTAAAAGTAATCGACAAGATTTTTATTTTCAACATATTCGTCGGTTCCTATTTAAAAAGTAATCGGCAAGACTTTATTTTCAGTACATTCGTTGGTTACTATTTTAAAAGTAATCGGTAAGATTTTTATTTTCAACATATTCGTCGCTTACTATTTCGAAAGTAATCGGCATGATTTATTTTCAGCACATTCGTCGGTTACTATTTCAAAAGTAATCGGCAAGATTTTTATTTTCAACATATTTGTCGGTTACTATTTTAAAAGTAATCGACAAGATTTTTATTTTCAACATATTCGTCGGTTACTATTTCAAAAGTAATCGGCAAGACTTTATTTTCAGCATATTCCTTTGTTACTATTTCAAAAGTAATCGGTAAGATTTTTATTTTCAACATATTCGTCGGTTACTATTTCAAAGGTAATCGGCATGATTTATTTTCAGTACATTCGTTGGTTACTATTTTAAATGTAATCGGTAAGATTTTTATTTTCAACATATTCGTCGCTCACTATTTCGAAAGTAATCGGCATGATTTATTTTCAGCACATTCGTCGGTTACTATTTCAAAAGTAATCGGCAAGATTTTTATTTTCAGCATATTCGTCGGTGACTATTTCAAAAGTAATCGGCATGATTTATTTTCAGCACATTCGTCAGGTTACTATTTCAAAAGTAATCGGCAAGACTTTTATTTTCAGCACATTTGTCGGTTACTATTTCAATTGTAATTGGGATGATTTATTTTCAGCACATTTGTCGGTTACTATTTCAAAAGTAATCGGCAAGACTTTATATTCAACACATTCGTCGGTTACTATTTCAAAAGTAATCGGCATGATCTATTTTCTGCACATTCGTCGGTTACTATTTCAAAAGTAATCGGCAAAATTTTTATTTTTAGCATATTTGTCTGTTACTATTTTAGAATTAATCGGCAAGACTATATTTTCAGCACATTCGTCGGTTACTATTTCAAAAGTAATCGGCAAGACTTTATTTTCAGCACATTTGTCGGTTACTATTTCAAAAGTAATCGGCAAGATTTATTTTCAGCACATATTCGTCAGTTACTATTTCAAATGTTATCGGCAAGACTTTATTTTAAGCATATTCGTTGGTTACTATTTCAAAAGTAATCGGCAAGACTTTATTTTCAACATACTCGTCGGTTACTATTTCCAAAGTAATCGGCATGATTTATTTTCAGCACATTCGTCGGTTACTATTTCAAAAGTAATCGGCAAGATTTATTTTCAGTATATTCGTTGGTTACTATTTTAAAAGTAATCGGTAAGATTTTTATTTTCAACATATTCGTCGCTTACTATTTTGAAAGTAATCGGCATGATATATTTTCAGCACATTCGTCGGTTACTATTTCAAAAGTAATCGGCAAGATTTTTATTTTCAACATATTTGTCGGTTACTATTTTAAAAGTAATCGACAAGATTTTTATTTTCAACATATTCGTCGGTTACTATTTCAAAAGTAATCGGCAAGATTTTTATTTTCAACATATTCGTCGGTTACTATTTCAAAAGTAATCGGCAAGACTTTATTTTCTGCACAATCGTCGGTTACTATTTCAAAAGTAATCGGCAAGATTTTTATTTTCAGCATATTTGTCGGTTACTATTTTAAAAGTAATCGACAAGATTTTTATTTTCAACATATTCGTCGGTTCCTATTTAAAAAGTAATCGGCAAGACTTTATTTTCAGTACATTCGTTGGTTACTATTTTAAAAGTAATCGGTAAGATTTTTATTTTCAACATATTCGTCGCTTACTATTTCGAAAGTAATCGACATGATTTATTTTCAGCACATTCGTCGGTTACTATTTCAAAAGTAATCGGCAAGATTTTTATTTTCAACATATTTGTCGGTTACTATTTTAAAAGTAATCGACAAGATTTTTATTTTCAACATATTCGTCGGTTACTATTTCAAAAGTAATCGGCAAGACTTTATTTTCAACATATTCCTTTGTTACTATTTCAAAAGTAATCGGTAAGATTTTTATTTTCAACATATTCGTCGGTTACTATTTCAAAGGTAATCGGCATGATTTATTTTCAGTACATTCGTTGGTTACTATTTTAAATGTAATCGGTAAGATTTTTATCTTCAACATATTCGTCGCTCACTATTTCGAAAGTAATCGGCATGATTTATTTTCAGCACATTCGTCGGTTACTATTTCAAAAGTAATCGGCAAGATTTTTATTTTCAGCATATTCGTCGGTGACTATTTCAAAAGTAATCGGCATGATTTATTTTCAGCACATTCGTCAGGTTACTATTTCAAAAGTAATCGGCAAGACTTTTATTTTCAGCACATTTGTCGGTTACTATTTCAATTGTAATTGGCATGATTTATTTTCAGCACATTTGTCGGTTACTATTTCAAAAGTAATCGGCAAGACTTTATATTCAACACATTCGTCGGTTACTATTTCAAAAGTAATCGGCATGATCTATTTTCTGCACATTCGTCGGTTACTATTTCAAAAGTAATCGGCAAAATTTTTATTTTTAGCATATTTGTCTGTTACTATTTTAGAATTAATCGGCAAGACTATATTTTCAGCACATTCGTCGGTTACTATTTCAAAAGTAATCGGCAAGACTTTATTTTCAGCACATTTGTCGGTTACTATTTCAAAAGTAATCGGCAAGACTTTATTTTCAGCACATTTGTCGGTTACTATTTCAAAAGTAATCGGCAAGATTTATTTTCAGCACATATTCGTCAGTTACTATTTCAAATGTTATCGGCAAGACTTTATTTTAAGCATATTCGTTGGTTACTATTTCAAAAGTAATCGGCAAGACTTTATTTTCAACATACTCGTCGGTTACTATTTCCAAAGTAATCGGCATGATTTATTTTCAGCACATTCGTCGGTTACTATTTCAAAAGTAATCGGCAAGATTTATTTTCAGTATATTCGTTGGTTACTATTTTAAAAGTAATCGGTAAGATTTTTATTTTCAACATATTCGTCGCTTACTATTTTGAAAGTAATCGGCATGATATATTTTCAGCACATTCGTCGGTTACTATTTCAAAAGTAATCGGCAAGATTTTTATTTTCAGCATATTCGTCGGTGACTATTTCAAAAGTAATCGGCATGATTTATTTTCAGCACATTCGTCAGGTTACTATTTCAAAAGTAATCGGCAAGAATTTTATTTTCAACATATTCGTCGGTTCCTATTTCAAAAGTAATCGGCAAGATTTTTAGTTTTAGCATATTTGTCGGTTACTATTTTAAAAGCAATCGAGAAGATTTTTATTTTCAACATATTCGTCGCTTACTATTTCAAAAGTAATCGGCATGATTTATTTTCAGCACATTCGTCGGTTACTATTTCAAAAGTAATCAGCAAGATTTATTTTCAGCACATATTCGTCGGTTACTATTTCAAAAGTAATGGGCAAGACTTTTATTTTCAGCACATTTGTCGGTTACTATTTCAATAGTAATCGACATGATTTATTTTCAGCACATTCGTCGGTTACTATTTCAAAAATAATCGGCATGATTTATTTTCAACACATTCGTCGGTTACTAGTTCAAAAGTAACCGGCATGATTTATTTTCTGCACAATCGTCGGTTACTATTTCAAAAGTAATCGGCAAGATTTTTATTTTCAGCATATTTGTCGGTTACTATTTTAAAAGTAATCGACAAGATTTTTATTTTCAACATATTCGTCGGTTCCTATTTGAAAAGTAATCGGCAAGACTTTATTTTCAGTACATTCGTTGGTTACTATTTTAAAAGTAATCGGTACGATTTTTATTTTCAACATATTCGTCGCTTACTATTTCGAAAGTAATCGGCATGATTTATTTTCAGCACATTCGTCGGTTACTATTTCAAAAGTAATCGGCAAGATTTTTATTTTCAACATATTTGTCGGTTACTATTTTAAAAGTAATCGACAAGATTTTTATTTTCAACATATTCGTCGGTTACTATTTCAAAAGTAATCGGCAAGACTTCATTTTCAGCATATTCCTTTGTTACTATTTCAAAAGTAATCGGTAAGATTTTTATTTTCAACATATTCGTCGGTTACTATTTCAAAGGTAATCGGCATGATTTATTTTCAGTACATTCGTTGGTTACTATTTTAAAAGTAATCGGTAAGATTTTTATTTTCAACATATTCGTCGCTCACTATTTCGAAAGTAATCGGCATGATTTATTTTCAGCACATTTGTCGGTTACTATTTCAAAAGTAATCGGCAAGATTTTTATTTTCAGCATATTCGTCGGTGACTATTTCAAAAGTAGTCGGCATGATTTATTTTCAGCACATTCGTCAGGTTACTATTTCAAAAGTAATCGGCAAGACTTTTATTTTCAGCACATTTGTCGGTTACTATTTCAATTGTAATTGGCATGATTTATTTTCAGCACATTTGTCGGTTACTATTTCAAAAGTAATCGGCAAGACTTTATATTCAACACATTCGTCGGTTACTATTTCAAAAGTAATCGGCATGATCTATTTTCTGCACATTCGTCGGTTACTATTTCAAAAGTAATCAGCAAAATTTTTATTTTTAGCATATTTGTCTGTTACTATTTTAGAATTAATCGGCAAGTCTATATTTTCAGCACATTCGTCGGTTACTATTTCAAAAGTAATCGGCAAGACTTTATTTTCAGCACATTTGTCGGTTACTATTTCAATAGTTATCGGCAAGATTTTTATTTTCAGCATGTACGTCAGTTACTATTTCAAAAGTAATCGGTAAGATTTTTATTTTCAACATATTCGTCGCTTACTATTTCAAAAGTAATCGGCATGATTTATTTTCAACACATTCGTCGGTTACTATTTCAAAAGTAATCGGCAAGATTTATTTTCAGCACATATTCGTCGGTTACTATTTCAAAAGTTATCGGCAAGACTTTATTTTAAGCACATTCGTTGGTTACTATTTCAAAAGTAATCGGTAAGATTTTTATTTTCAACATACTCGTCACTTACTATTTCCAAAGTAATCGGCATGATTTATTTTCAGCACATTCGTCGGTTACTATTTCAAAAGTAATCGGCAAGATTTATTTTCAGTATATTCGTTGGTTACTATTTTAAAAGTAATCGGTAAGATTTTTATTTTCAACATATTCGTCGCTTACTATTTTGAAAGTTATCTGCATGATATATTTTCAGCACATTCGTCGGTTACTATTTCAAAAGTAATCGGCAAGATTTTTAGTTTTAGCATATTTGTCGGTTACTATTTTAAAAGCAATCGAGAAGATTTTTATTTTCAACATATTCGTCGCTTACTATTTCAAAAGTAATCGGCATGATTTATTTTCAGCACATTCGTCGGTTACTATTTCAAAAGTAATCGGCAAGATTTATTTTCAGCACATATTCGTCGGTTACTATTTCAAAAGTAATGGGCAAGACTTTTATTTTCAGCACATTTGTCGGTTACTATTTCAATAGTAATCGGC
The DNA here is from genome assembly GCA_958299785.1 of Medicago lupulina. NCBI lineage: Eukaryota > Viridiplantae > Streptophyta > Magnoliopsida > Fabales > Fabaceae > Medicago > Medicago lupulina. Next base: position 49,191,518 of record OY283140.1, read on the forward strand.
ATGATTTATTTTCAGCACATTCGTCGGTTACTATTTCAAAAATAATCGGCATGATTTATTTTCAACACATTCGTCGGTTACTAGTTCAAAAGTAATCGGCATGATTTATTTTCTGCACAATCGTCGGTTACTATTTCAAAAGTAATCGGCAAGATTTTTATTTTCAGCATATTTGTCGGTTACTATTTTAAAAGTAATCGACAAGATTTTTATTTTCAACATATTCGTCGGTTCCTATTTGAAAAGTAATCGGCAAGACTTTATTTTCAGTACATTCGTTGGTTACTATTTTAAAAGTAATCGGTAAGATTTTTATTTTCAACATATTCGTCGCTTACTATTTCGAAAGTAATCGGCATGATTTATTTTCAGCACATTCGTCGGTTACTATTTCAAAAGTAATCGGCAAGATTTTTATTTTCAACATATTTGTCGGTTACTATTTTAAAAGTAATCGACAAGATTTTTATTTTCAACATATTCGTCGGTTACTATTTCAAAAGTAATCGGCAAGACTTCATTTTCAGCATATTCCTTTGTTACTATTTCAAAAGTAATCGGTAAGATTTTTATTTTCAACATATTCGTCGGTTACTATTTCAAAGGTAATCGGCATGATTTATTTTCAGTACATTCGTTGGTTACTATTTTAAAAGTAATCGGTAAGATTTTTATTTTCAACATATTCGTCGCTCACTATTTCGAAAGTAATCGGCATGATTTATTTTCAGCACATTCGTCGGTTACTATTTCAAAAGTAATCGGCAAGATTTTTATTTTCAGCATATTCGTCGGTGACTATTTCAAAAGTAGTCGGCATGATTTATTTTCAGCACATTCGTCAGGTTACTATTTCAAAAGTAATCGGCAAGACTTTTATTTTCAGCACATTTGTCGGTTACTATTTCAATTGTAATTGGCATGATTTATTTTCAGCACATTTGTCGGTTACTATTTCAAAAGTAATCGGCAAGACTTTATATTCAACACATTCGTCGGTTACTATTTCAAAAGTAATCGGCATGATCTATTTTCTGCACATTCGTCGGTTACTATTTCAAAAGTAATCAGCAAAATTTTTATTTTTAGCATATTTGTCTGTTACTATTTTAGAATTAATCGGCAAGACTATATTTTCAGCACATTCGTCAGTTACTATTTCAAAAGTAATCGGCAAGACTTTATTTTCAGCACATTTGTCGGTTACTATTTCAATAGTAATCGGCAAGATTTTTATTTTCAGCATGTACGTCAGTTACTATTTCAAAAGTAATCGGCAAGATTTTTATTTTCAGCATATTTGTCGGTTACTATTTTAAAAGTAATCGGCAAGACTTTATTTTCAGCACATTCGTCGGTTACTATTTCAAAAGTAATCGGCAAGATTTTTATTTTCAACATATTCGTCGGTTACTATTTCAAAAGTAATCGGCAAGACTTTCTTTTCTGCACATTCATTGGTTACTTTTTTAAAAGTAATCGGTAAGATTTTTATTTCCAACATATTCATCGTTTACTATTTCAAAAGTAATCAGCATGATTTATTTTCAACACATTCGTCGGTTACTATTTCAAAAGTAATCGGCAAGATTTTTATTTTCAGCATATTGGTCGGTGACTATTTCAAAAGTAATCGGCAAGATTTTTATTTTCAGCATATTTGTCGGTTACTTTTTCAAAAGTAATCGGCAAGATTTTTATTTTCAGCATATTTGTCGGTTACTATTTTAAAAGTAATCGACAAGATTTTTATTTTCAACATATTCGTCGGTTACTATTTCAAAAGTAATCGGCAAGACTTTATTTTCAGCATATTCGTTGTTACTATTTCAAAAGTAATCGGTAAAATTTTTATTTTCAACATATTCGTCGCTTACTATTTCAAAAGTAATCGGCATGATTTATTTTCAACACATTCGTCGGTTACTATTTCAAAAGTAATCGGCAAGATTTATTTTCAGCACATATTCGTCGGTTACTATTTCAAAAGTTATCGGCAAGACTTTATTTTAAGCACATTCGTTGGTTACTATTTCAAAAGTAATCGGTAAGATTTTTATTTTCAACATATTCGTCACTTACTATTTCCAAAGTAATCGGCATGATTTATTTTCAGCACATTCGTCGGTTACTATTTCAAAAGTAATCGGCAAGATTTTTATTTTCAACATATTTGTCGGTTACTATTTTAAAAGTAATCGACAAGATTTTTATTTTCAACATATTCGTCGGTTACTATTTCAAAAGTAATCGGCAAGACTTTATCTTCAGCATATTCCTTTGTTACTATTTCAAAAGTAATCGGTAAGATTTTTATTTTCAACATATTCGTCAGTTACTATTTCAAAGGTAATCGGCATGATTTATTTTCAGTACATTCGTTGGTTACTATTTTAAAAGTAATCGGTAAGATTTTTATTTTCAACATATTCGTCGCTCACTATTTCGAAAGTAATCGGCATGATTTATTTTCAGCACATTCGTCGGTTACTATTTCAAAAGTAATCGGCAAGATTTTTATTTTCAACATATTCGTCGGTTACTATTTCAAAAGTAATCGGCAAGACTTTCTTTTCTGCACATTCATTGGTTACTTTTTTAAAAGTAATCGGTAAGATTTTTATTTCCAACATATTCATCGTTTACTATTTCAAAAGTAATCAGCATGATTTATTTTCAACACATTCGTCGGTTACTATTTCAAAAGTAATCGGCAAGATTTTTATTTTCAGCATATTGGTCGGTGACTATTTCAAAAGTAATCGGCAAGATTTTTATTTTCAGCATATTTGTCGGTTACTTTTTCAAAAGTAATCGGCAAGATTTTTATTTTCAGCATATTTGTCGGTTACTATTTTAAAAGTAATCGACAAGATTTTTATTTTCAACATATTCGTCGGTTACTATTTCAAAAGTAATCGGCAAGACTTTATTTTCAGCATATTCGTTGTTACTATTTCAAAAGTAATCGGTAAAATTTTTATTTTCAACATATTCGTCGCTTACTATTTCAAAAGTAATCGGCATGATTTATTTTCAACACATTCGTCGGTTACTATTTCCAAAGTAATCGGCAAGATTTATTTTCAGCACATATTCGTCGGTTACTATTTCAAAAGTTATCGGCAAGACTTTATTTTAAGCACATTCGTTGGTTACTATTTCAAAAGTAATCGGTAAGATTTTTATTTTCAACATATTCGTCACTTACTATTTCCAAAGTAATCGGCATGATTTATTTTCAGCACATTCGTCGGTTACTATTTCAAAAGTAATCGGCAAGATTTTTATTTTCAACATATTTGTCGGTTACTATTTTAAAAGTAATCGACAAGATTTTTATTTTCAACATATTCGTCGGTTACTATTTCAAAAGTAATCGGCAAGACTTTATTTTCAGCATATTCCTTTGTTACTATTTCAAAAGTAATCGGTAAGATTTTTATTTTCAACATATTCGTCAGTTACTATTTCAAAGGTAATCGGCATGATTTATTTTCAGTACATTCGTTGGTTACTATTTTAAAAGTAATCGGTAAGATTTTTATTTTCAACATATTCGTCGCTCACTATTTCGAAACTAATCGGCATGATTTATTTTCAGCACATTCGTCGGTTACTATTTCAAAAGTAATCGGCAAGATTTTTATTTTCAGCATATTCGTCGGTGACTATTTCAAAAGTAATCGGCATGATTTATTTTCAGCACATTCGTCGGTTACTATTTCAAAAGTAATCGGCATGATCTATTTTCTGCACATTCGTCGGTTACTATTTCAAAAGTAATCAGCAAAATTTTTATTTTTAGCATATTTGTCTGTTACTATTTTAGAATTAATCGGCAAGACTATATTTTCAGCACATTCGTCAGTTACTATTTCAAAAGTAATCGGCAAGACTTTATTTTCAGCACATTTGTCGGTTACTATTTCAATAGTAATCGGCAAGATTTTTATTTTTAGCATGTACGTCAGTTACTATTTCAAAAGTAATCGGCAAGATTTTTATTTTCAGCATATTTGTCGGTTACTATTTTAAAAGTAATCGGCAAGACTTTATTTTCAGCACATTCGTCGGTTACTATTTCAAAAGTAATCGGCAAGATTTTTATTTTCAGCATATTTGTCGGTTACTTTTTCAAAAGTAATCGGCAAGATTTTTATTTTCAGCATATTTGTCGGTTACTATTTTAAAAGTAATCGACAAGATTTTTATTTTCAACATATTCGTCGGTTACTATTTCAAAAGTAATCGGCAAGACTTTATTTTCAGCATATTCGTTGTTACTATTTCAAAAGTAATCGGTAAGATTTTTATTTTCAACATATTCGTCGCTTACTATTTCAAAAGTAATCGGCATGATTTATTTTCAACACATTCGTCGGTTACTATTTCAAAAGTAATCGGCAAGATTTATTTTCAGCACATATTCGTCGGTTACTATTTCAAAAGTTATCGGCAAGACTTTATTTTAAGCACATTCGTTGGTTACTATTTCAAAAGTAATCGGTAAGATTTTTATTTTCAACATATTCGTCACTTACTATTTCCAAAGTAATCGGCATGATTTATTTTCAGCACATTCGTCGGTTACTATTTCAAAAGTAATCGGCAAGATTTATTTTCAGTATATTCGTTGGTTACTATTTTAAAACTAATCGGTAAGATTTTTATTTTCAACATATTCGTCGCTTGCTATTTCGAAAGTAATCGGCATGATTTATTTTCAGCACATTCGTCGGTTACTATTTCAAAAGTAATCGGCAAGATTTTTATTTTCAGCATATTCGTCGGTGACTATTTCAAAAGTAATCGGCATGATTTATTTTCAGCACATTCGTCAGGTTACTATTTCAAAAGTAATCGGCAAGACTTTTATTTTCAGCACATTTGTCGGTTACTATTTCAATAGTAATTGGCATGATTTATTTTCAGCACATTTGTCGGTTACTATTTCAAAAGTAATCGGCAAGATTTTTATTTTCAGCATATTCGTCGGTGACTATTTCAAAAGTAATCGGCATGATTTATTTTCAGCACATTCGTCAGGTTACTATTTCAAAAGTAATCGGCAAGACTTTTATTTTCAGCACATTTGTCGGTTACTATTTCAATAGTAATTGGCATGATTTATTTTCAGCACATTTGTCGGTTACTATTTCAAAAGTAATCGGCAAGACTTTATATTCAACACATTCGTCGGTTACTATTTCAAAAGTAATCGGCATGATCTATTTTCTGCACATTCGTCGGTTACTATTTCAAAAGTAATCGGCAAAATTTTTATTTTTAGCATATTTGTCTGTTACTATTTTAGAATTAATCGGCAAGACTATATTTTCAGCACATTCGTCGGTTACTATTTCAAAAGTAATCGGCAAGACTTTATTTTCAGCACATTCGTCGGTTACTATTTCAATAGTAATCGGCAAGATTTTTATTTTCAGCATGTACGTCGGTTACTATTTCAAAAGTAATCGGCAAGATTTTTATTTTCAGCATATTTGTCGGTTACTATTTCAAAAGTAATCGGTAAGATTTTTATTTCCAACATATTCATCGTTTACTATTTCAAAAGTAATCAGCATGATTTATTTTCAACACATTCGTCGGTTACTATTTCAAAAGTAATCGGCAAGATTTTTATTTTCAGCATATTGGTCGGTGACTATTTCAAAAGTAATCGGCAAGATTTTTATTTTCAGCATATTTTTCGGTTACTTTTTCAAAAGTAATCGGCAAGATTTTTATTTTCAGCATATTTGTCGGTTACTATTTTAAAAGTAATCGACAAGATTTTTATTTTCAACATATTCGTCGGTTACTATTTCAAAAGTAATCGGCAAGACTTTATTTTCAGCATATTCGTTGTTACTATTTCAAAAGTAATCGGTAAGATTTTTATTTTCAACATATTCGTCGCTTACTATTTCAAAAGTAATCGGCATGATTTATTTTCAACACATTCGTCGGTTACTATTTCAAAAGTAATCGGCAAGATTTATTTTCAGCACATATTCGTCGGTTACTATTTCAAAAGTTATCGGCAAGACTTTATTTTAAGCACATTCGTTGGTTACTATTTCAAAAGTAATCGGTAAGATTTTTATTTTCAACATATTCGTCACTTACTATTTCCAAAGTAATCGGCATGATTTATTTTCAGCACATTCGTCGGTTACTATTTCAAAAGTAATCGGCAAGATTTATTTTCAGTATATTCGTTGGTTACATTTTAAAAGTAATCGGTAAGATTTTTATTTTCAACATATTCGTCGCTTACTATTTCGAAAGTAATCGGCATGATTTATTTTCAGCACATTCGTCGGTTACTATTTCAAAAGTAATCGGCAAGATTTTTATTTTCAGCATATTCGTCGGTGACTATTTCAAAAGTAATCGACATGATTTATTTTCAGCACATTCGTCAGGTTACTATTTCAAAAGTAATCGGCAAGACTTTTATTTTCAGCACATTTGTCGGTTACTATTTCAATAGTAATTGGCATGATTTATTTTCAGCACATTTGTCGGTTACTATTTCAAAAGTAATCGGCAAGATTTTTATTTTCAGCATATTCGTCGGTGACTATTTCAAAAGTAATCGGCATGATTTATTTTCAGCACATTCGTCAGGTTACTATTTCAAAAGTAATCGGCAAGACTTTTATTTTCAGCACATTTGTCGGTTACTATTTCAATAGTAATTGGCATGATTTATTTTCAGCACATTTGTCGGTTACTATTTCAAAAGTAATCGGCAAGACTTTATATTCAACACATTCGTCGGTTACTATTTCAAAAGTAATCGGCATGATCTATTTTCTGCACATTCGTCGGTTACTATTTCAAAAGTAATCGGCAAAATTTTTATTTTTAGCATATTTGTCTGTTACTATTTTAGAATTAATCGGCAAGACTATATTTTCAGCACATTCGTCGGTTACTATTTCAAAAGTAATCGGCAAGACTTTATTTTCAGCACATTCGTCGGTGACTATTTCAAAAGTAATCGGCAAGATTTTTATTTTCAGCATATTTTTCGGTTACTTTTTCAAAAGTAATCGGCAAGATTTTTATTTTCAGCATATTTGTCGGTTACTATTTTAAAAGTAATCGACAAGATTTTTATTTTCAACATATTCGTCGGTTACTATTTCAAAAGTAATCGGCAAGACTTTATTTTCAGCATATTCGTTGTTACTATTTCAAAAATAATCGGTAAGATTTTTATTTTCAACATATTCGTCGCTTACTATTTCAAAAGTAATCGGCATGATTTATTTTCAACACATTCGTCGGTTACTATTTCAAAAGTAATCGGCAAGATTTTTATTTTCAGCATATTCGTCGGTGACTATTTCAAAAGTAATCGGCATGATTTATTTTCAGCACATTCGTCAGGTTACTATTTCAAAAGTAATCGGCAAGACTTTTATTTTCAGCACATTTGTCGGTTACTATTTCAATAGTAATTGGCATGATTTATTTTCAGCACATTTGTCGGTTACTATTTCAAAAGTAATCGGCAAGATTTTTATTTTCAGCATATTCGTCGGTGACTATTTCAAAAGTAATCGGCATGATTTATTTTCAGCACATTCGTCAGGTTACTATTTCAAAAGTAATCGGCAAGACTTTTATTTTCAGCACATTTGTCGGTTACTATTTCAATAGTAATTGGCATGATTTATTTTCAGCACATTTGTCGGTTACTATTTCAAAAGTAATCGGCAAGACTTTATATTCAACACATTCGTCGGTTACTATTTCAAAAGTAATCGGCATGATCTATTTTCTGCACATTCGTCGGTTACTATTTCAAAAGTAATCGGCAAAATTTTTATTTTTAGCATATTTGTCTGTTACTATTTTAGAATTAATCGGCAAGACTATATTTTCAGCACATTCGTCGGTTACTATTTCAAAAGTAATCGGCAAGACTTTATTTTCAGCACATTCGTCGGTTACTATTTCAATAGTAATCGGCAAGATTTTTATTTTCAGCATGTACGTCGGTTACTATTTCAAAAGTACTCGGCAAGATTTTTATTTTCAGCATATTTGTCGGTTACTATTTCAAAAGTAATCGGTAAGATTTTTATTTCCAACATATTCTTCGTTTACTATTTCAAAAGTAATCAGCATGATTTATTTTCAACACATTCGTCGGTTACTATTTCAAAAGTAATCGGCAAGATTTTTAATTTCAGCATATTGGTCGGTGACTATTTCAAAAGTAATCGGCAAGATTTTTATTTTCAGCATATTTGTCGGTTACTTTTTCAAAAGTAATCGGCAAGATTTTTATTTTCAGCATATTTGTCGGTTACTATTTTAAAAGTAATCGACAAGATTTTTATTTTCAACATATTCGTCGGTTACTATTTCAAAAGTAATCGGCAAGACTTTATTTTCAGCATATTCGTTGTTACTATTTCAAAAGTAATCGGTAAGATTTTTATTTTCAACATATTCGTCACTTACTATTTCCAAAGTAATCGGCATGATTTATTTTCAGCACATTCGTCGGTTACTATTTCAAAAGTAATCGGCAAGATTTATTTTCAGTATATTCGTTGGTTACATTTTAAAAGTAATCGGTAAGATTTTTATTTTCAACATATTCGTCGCTTACTATTTCGAAAGTAATCGGCATGATTTATTTTCAGCACATTCGTCGGTTACTATTTCAAAAGTAATCGGCAAGATTTTTATTTTCAGCATATTCGTCGGTGACTATTTCAAAAGTAATCGGCATGATTTATTTTCAGCACATTCGTCAGGTTACTATTTCAAAAGTAATCGGCAAGACTTTTATTTTCAGCACATTTGTCGGTTACTATTTCAATAGTAATTGGCATGATTTATTTTCAGCACATTTGTCGGTTACTATTTCAAAAGTAATCGGCAAGACTTTATATTCAACACATTCGTCGGTTACTATTTCAAAAGTAATCGGCATGATCTATTTTCTGCACATTCGTCGGTTACTATTTCAAAAGTAATCGGCAAAATTTTTATTTTTAGCATATTTGTCTGTTACTATTTTAGAATTAATCGGCAAGACTATATTTTCAGCACATTCGTCGGTTACTATTTCAAAAGTAATCGGCAAGACTTTATTTTCAGCACATTCGTCGGTGACTATTTCAAAAGTAATCGGCAAGATTTTTATTTTCAGCATATTTTTCGGTTACTTTTTCAAAAGTAATCGGCAAGATTTTTATTTTCAGCATATTTGTCGATTACTATTTTAAAAGTAATCGACAAGATTTTTATTTTCAACATATTCGTCGGTTACTATTTCAAAAGTAATCGGCAAGACTTTATTTTCAGCATATTCGTTGTTACTATTTCAAAAGTAATCGGTAAGATTTTTATTTTCAACATATTCGTCGCTTACTATTTCAAAAGTAATCGGCATGATTTATTTTCAACACATTCGTCGGTTACTATTTCAAAAGTAATCGGCAAGATTTTTATTTTCAGCATATTCGTCGGTGACTATTTCAAAAGTAATCGGCATGATTTATTTTCAGCACATTCGTCAGGTTACTATTTCAAAAGTAATCGGCAAGACTTTTATTTTCAGCACATTTGTCGGTTACTATTTCAATAGTAATTGGCATGATTTATTTTCAGCACATTTGTCGGTTACTATTTCAAAAGTAATCGGCAAGATTTATATTTTCAGCATATTCGTCGGTGACTATTTCAAAAGTAATCGGCATGATTTATTTTCAGCACATTCGTCAGGTTACTATTTCAAAAGTAATCGGCAAGACTTTTATTTTCAGCACATTTGTCGGTTACTATTTCAATAGTAATTGGCATGATTTATTTTCAGCACATTTGTCGGTTACTATTTCAAAAGTAATCGGCAAGACTTTATATTCAACACATTCGTCGGTTACTATTTCAAAAGTAATCGGCATGATCTATTTTCTGCACATTCGTCGGTTACTATTTCAAAAGTAATCGGCAAAATTTTTATTTTTAGCATATTTGTCTGTTACTATTTTAGAATTAATCGGCAAGACTATATTTTCAGCACATTCGTCGGTTACTATTTCAAAAGTAATCGGCAAGACTTTATTTTCAGCACATTCGTCGGTTACTATTTCAATAGTAATCGGCAAGATTTTTATTTTCAGCATGTACGTCGGTTACTATTTCAAAAGTACTCGGCAAGATTTTTATTTTCAGCATATTTGTCGGTTACTATTTCAAAAGTAATCGGTAAGATTTTTATTTCCAACATATTCTTCGTTTACTATTTCAAAAGTAATCAGCATGATTTATTTTCAACACATTCGTCGGTTACTATTTCAAAAGTAATCGGCAAGATTTTTAATTTCAGCATATTGGTCGGTGACTATTTCAAAAGTAATCGGCAAGATTTTTATTTTCAGCATATTTGTCGGTTACTTTTTCAAAAGTAATCGGCAAGATTTTTATTTTCAGCATATTTGTCGGTTACTATTTTAAAAGTAATCGACAAGATTTTTATTTTCAACATATTCGTCGGTTACTATTTCAAAAGTAATCGGCAAGACTTTATTTTCAGCATATTCGTTGTTACTATTTCAAAAGTAATCGGTAAGATTTTTATTTTCAACATATTCGTCACTTACTATTTCCAAAGTAATCGGCATGATTTATTTTCAGCACATTCGTCGGTTACTATTTCAAAAGTAATCGGCAAGATTTATTTTCAGTATATTCGTTGGTTACATTTTAAAAGTAATCGGTAAGATTTTTATTTTCAACATATTCGTCGCTTACTATTTCGAAAGTAATCGGCATGATTTATTTTCAGCACATTCGTCGGTTACTATTTCAAAAGTAATCGGCAAGATTTTTATTTTCAGCATATTCGTCGGTGACTATTTCAAAAGTAATCGGCATGATTTATTTTCAGCACATTCGTCAGGTTACTATTTCAAAAGTAATCGGCAAGACTTTTATTTTCAGCACATTTGTCGGTTACTATTTCAATAGTAATTGGCATGATTTATTTTCAGCACATTTGTCGGTTACTATTTCAAAAGTAATCGGCAAGATTTTTATTTTCAGCATATTCGTCGGTGACTATTTCAAAAGTAATCGGCATGATTTATTTTCAGCACATTCGTCAGGTTACTATTTCAAAAGTAATCGGCAAGACTTTTATTTTCAGCACATTTGTCGGTTACTATTTCAATAGTAATTGGCATGATTTATTTTCAGCACATTTGTCGGTTACTATTTCAAAAGTAATCGGCAAGACTTTATATTCAACACATTCGTCGGTTACTATTTCAAAAGTAATCGGCATGATCTATTTTCTGCACATTCGTCGGTTACTATTTCAAAAGTAATCGGCAAAATTTTTATTTTTAGCATATTTGTCTGTTACTATTTTAGAATTAATCGGCAAGACTATATTTTCAGCACATTCGTCGGTTACTATTTCAAAAGTAATCGGCAAGACTTTATTTTCAGCACATTCGTCGGTTACTATTTCAATAGTAATCGGCAAGATTTTTATTTTCAGCATGTACGTCGGTTACTATTTCAAAAGTACTCGGCAAGATTTTTATTTTCAGCATATTTGTCGGTTACTATTTCAAAAGTAATCGGTAAGATTTTTATTTCCAACATATTCTTCGTTTACTATTTCAAAAGTAATCAGCATGATTTATTTTCAACACATTCGTCGGTTACTATTTCAAAAGTAATCGGCAAGATTTTTAATTTCAGCATATTGGTCGGTGACTATTTCAAAAGTAATCGGCAAGATTTTTATTTTCAGCATATTTGTCGGTTACTTTTTCAAAAGTAATCGGCAAGATTTTTATTTTCAGCATATTTGTCGGTTACTATTTTAAAAGTAATCGACAAGATTTTTATTTTCAACATATTCGTCGGTTACTATTTCAAAAGTAATCGGCAAGACTTTATTTTCAGCATATTCGTTGTTACTATTTCAAAAGTAATCGGTAAGATTTTTATTTTCAACATATTCGTCACTTACTATTTCCAAAGTAATCGGCATGATTTATTTTCAGCACATTCGTCGGTTACTATTTCAAAAGTAATCGGCAAGATTTATTTTCAGTATATTCGTTGGTTACATTTTAAAAGTAATCGGTAAGATTTTTATTTTCAACATATTCGTCGCTTACGATTTCGAAAGTAATCGGCATGATTTATTTTCAGCACATTCGTCGGTTACTATTTCAAAAGTAATCGGCAAGATTTTTATTTTCAGCATATTCGTCGGTGACTATTTCAAAAGTAATCGGCATGATTTATTTTCAGCACATTCGTCAGGTTACTATTTCAAAAGTAATCGGCAAGACTTTTATTTTCAGCACATTTGTCGGTTACTATTTCAATAGTAATTGGCATGATTTATTTTCAGCACATTTGTCGGTTACTATTTCAAAAGTAATCGGCAAGATTTTTATTTTCAGCATATTCGTCGGTGACTATTTCAAAAGTAATCGGCATGATTTATTTTCAGCACATTCGTCAGGTTACTATTTCAAAAGTAATCGGCAAGACTTTTATTTTCAGCACATTTGTCGGTTACTATTTCAATAGTAATTGGCATGATTTATTTTCAGCACATTTGTCGGTTACTATTTCAAAAGTAATCGGTAAGATTTTTATTTTCAGCATGTACGTCGGTTACTATTTCAAAAGTAATCGGCAAGATTTTTATTTTCAGCACATTTGTCGGTTACTATTTCAAAAGTAATCGGTAAGATTTTTATTTCCAACATATTCATCGTTTACTATTTCAAAAGTAATCAGCATGATTTATTTTCAACACATTCGTCGGTTACTATTTCAAAAGTAATCGGCAAGATTTTTATTTTCAGCATATTGGTCGGTGACTATTTCAAAAGTAATCGGCAAGATTTTTATTTTCAGCATATTTGTCGGTTACTTTTTCAAAAGTAATCGGCAAGATTTTTATTTTCAGCATATTTGTCGGTTACTATTTTAAAAGTAATCGACAAGATTTTTATTTTCAACATATTCGTCGGTTACTATTTCAAAAGTAATCGGCAAGACTTTATTTTCAGCATATTCGTTGTTACTATTTCAAAAGTAATCGGTAAGATTTTTATTTTCAACATATTCGTCGCTAACTATTTCAAAAGTAATCGGCATGATTTATTTTCAACACATTCGTCGGTTACTATTTCAAAAGTAATCGGCAAGATTTATTTTCAGCACATATTCGTCGGTTACTATTTCAAAAGTAATGGGCATGAGTTTTATTTTCAGCACATTCGTTGGTTACTATTTCAAAAGTAATCGGTAAGATTTTTATTTTCAACATATTCGTCACTTACTATTTCCAAAGTAATCGGCATGATTTATTTTCAGCACATTCGTCGGTTACTATTTCAAAAGTAATCGGCAAGATTTATTTTCAGTATATTCGTTGGTTACATTTTAAAAGTAATCGGTAAGATTTTTATTTTCAACATATTCGTCGCTTACTATTTCGAAAGTAATCGGCATGATTTATTTTCAGCACATTCGTCGGTTACTATTTCAAAAGTAATCGGCAAGATTTTTATTTTCAGCATATTCGTCGGTGACTATTTCAAAAGTAATCGGCATGATTTATTTTCAGCACATTCGTCAGGTTACTATTTCAAAAGTAATCGGCAAGACTTTTATTTTCAGCACATTTGTCGGTTACTATTTCAATAGTAATTGGCATGATTTATTTTCAGCACATTTGTCGGTTACTATTTCAAAAGTAATCGGCAAGATTTTTATTTTCAGCATATTCGTCGGTGACTATTTCAAAAGTAATCGGCATGATTTATTTTCAGCACATTCGTCAGGTTACTATTTCAAAAGTAATCGGCAAGACTTTTATTTTCAGCACATTTGTCGGTTACTATTTCAATAGTAATTGGCATGATTTATTTTCAGCACATTTGTCGGTTACTATTTGAAAAGTAATCGGCAAGACTTTATATTCAACACATTCGTCGGTTACTATTTCAAAAGTAATCGGCATGATCTATTTTCTGCACATTCGTCGGTTACTATTTCAAAAGTAATCGGCAAAATTTTTATTTTTAGCATATTTGTCTCTTACTATTTTAGAATTAATCGGCAAGACTATATTTTCAGCACATTCGTCGGTTACTATTTCAAAAGTAATCGGCAAGACTTTATTTTCAGCACATTCGTCGGTTACTATTTCAATAGTAATCGGCAAGATTTTTATTTTCAGCATGTACGTCGGTTACTATTTCAAAAGTAATCGGCAAGATTTTTATTTTCAGCATATTTGTCGGTTACTATTTCAAAAGTAATCGGTAAGATTTTTATTTCCAACATATTCATCGTTTACTATTTCAAAAGTAATCAGCATGATTTATTTTCAACACATTCGTCGGTTACTATTTCAAAAGTAATCGGCAAGATTTTTATTTTCAGCATATTGGTCGGTGACTATTTCAAAAGTAATCGGCAAGATTTTTATTTTCAGCATATTTGTCGGTTACTTTTTCAAAAGTAATCGGCAAGATTTTTATTTTCAGCATATTTGTCGGTTACTATTTTAAAAGTAATCGACAAGATTTTTATTTTCAACATATTCGTCGGTTACTATTTCAAAAGTAATCGGCAAGACTTTATTTTCAGCATATTCGTTGTTACTATTTCAAAAGTAATCGGTAAGATTTTTATTTTCAACATATTCGTCGCTTACTATTTCAAAAGTAATCGGCATGATTTATTTTCAACACATTCGTCGGTTACTATTTCAAAAGTAATCGGCAAGATTTATTTTCAGCACATATTCGTCGGTTACTATTTCAAAAGTTATCGGCAAGACTTTATTTTAAGCACATTCGTTGGTTACTATTTCAAAAGTAATCGGTAAGATTTTTATTTTCAACATATTCGTCACTTACTATTTCCAAAGTAATCGGCATGATTTATTTTCAGCACATTCGTCGGTTACTATTTCAAAAGTAATCGGCAAGATTTATTTTCAGTATATTCGTTGGTTACTATTTTAAAAGTAATCGGTAAGATTTTTATTTTCAACATATTCGTCGCTTACTATTTCGAAAGTAATCGGCATCATTTAATTTCAGCACATTCGTCGGTTACTATTTCAAAAGTAATCGGCAAGATTTTTATTTTCAGCATATTCGTCGGTGACTATTTCAAAAGTAATCGGCATGATTTATTTTCAGCACATTCGTCAGGTTACTATTTCAAAAGTAATCGGCAAGACTTTTGTAACACCCATACTAAACGTATCTAGAAAGTTTAGCATGTGCATTAATTTAGTACTGGATACATTAAAATTTACAACTTAAATCACTTCGAATGAATATTGAATACAACAATACACGTTCGTACATCAGAGTAATGATACAACTATCCAAATAATATAAAAGTACATTCTTGAATCCATGCGAATAATCCTGCAGCGGGTACGAACGAGTCCTTGCTGAGTATCCATCCGGCGATAACTTGCTCAACTGCTCTGCTAGTCTGAAACAAATAAGGATTGGGATGAGACATAATGTCTCAGTGAGTTCTCCTAATCCTAGGCTATAGGTGACTTCGGGGAAACCTATAGTCACCACGTGTCTAGGACGCTACCTGACTGTGGAGCGTCGTGCGTGAGGCTTACATAGACGGTCGTGCAAAGCTAAAGCCGTCATAGGGTCATCTTATTTGCTTCCTTCATGTCATGGCGGTCAAGGGATCCTAGGACCGCTAACTCGAGATGCACTAAACGCATCAAGACATAACCTAACATATTCATGACACGGAACTAGACCGGACGATTAGGGGAAAACTAAGATCGTCGTCGGTACACATACTTAACTAGTTCTATAGCCTAAGCTATACGTATCCAACCTCTTAGCATAAACATAATCGTAACATAGTCATAATTGTAACATAATCATATGCAATCCATTTATAAGGTCTGAAAGATTATCTAAGTTGATTTTACGGAAATATAGTCGAGTGGAGTAACCCCGAGTATATCCCAAAACATAACCGATGAACCTAGCTAGGGAACATCGGACTCCACCATGTCGTGCGGCTTCCTTACGGCTAAATCATTCACCTGGTGTGAACCTCCGGTATCCCATTCTAGCATGGATAGTCAGAGACACGACATGGCCTAGCATAAAACATAGTTTTGTTCATAGTCCAACATATCATAAACATAGGCATGGCATAACAAACATATGTATCTCTAACTAATTCGCCATTGGCGTCATCGCATAACTAGGTCATAAACATGACATTACGTAACATAGCATACTAGTTCTCAACGATCTACGTCGAGGTTCTATGGTTTTCCCATTGCTTAAGGGTTAGAATACTACCCGAGCATAACATATACTTAATCGTACTCTCGTGTTAATATGATGACAATGATGTATATTAATACTTGGTTAACTTTTATTAGGCTTTCTGAGATTGCAAAATGGTCACTAGGCAGAAAATATTCATTCTTTAAGAAAATGGTGGATTTTGCTGTCACCGTGGCTTAGCCACCATCTGGCTCGCTTAGCCACCATGGCAGAACATCAAAAACTTAGTAAAATCATGTTTTGAGCATATGTGAGATGCCCAATCACCCAAGATCATTCTAACAATTTCAGTAAGCCTATTTGAGTGAAATAATAAAGTTTTAAACCAAGAATAACAAGTTTTGTCAAGCATTAACAATTGGGCAACTAATCTCCTAATTTCATAAATCTTAAATAACAAGTTATCTCACATGGTAAAACTCATAATACCAAGGGTGGGAACTAACTAAAGAACTCACCTCGCCTTATTTCGAACTCTTGAACAATATACGCATCAACTGAGCCTCTTCACCTCTGCCTCTATTCGGTCCTCCAAAGATCAGTCCAAAACTACAATAGCTTAGTTCATCAACAACTTGAATCTCGGTTCAGCACAAAATCCTACTTCTGCCCCCAACTTCAAAATCGTCTACAGACTTTAATACTGGACTAAAATCAGTGAAACTGGTACCAAAACGTCCGGAAATTCGTTAGCTAACCATAGCATCGAAAATCACTTAATTCCAAGTTACAGAGAGAAAGTTCTTACCGTTTTAGTGAAGCCCTGTCACAAACCCGTAACCAGAATCCAGCAGAAATTACCAATCTTCAAATGCGTTTTTCGAATCCGTTTCTAATCCAAAACAGATGAAATTTATATGCAAACTGAAGTAAATTAAACGTAGAATCCAAATCTTTAACAACCATTTAATTCTGTTTTACACAGTAAAAGATGTGAGCAAAATGACCATACGAATTCTACCCACATTTCAAAAGTTCAAGAATAATTACTTTTACCAATGATAATTCCTTTTGGTCAGAACCCAACCTTACCATAATCACTTTCAGACAACTTTCAGCAGCTTATAATTAACCCTGTTTTGAACCTCTAAGCACCCAAGCTTCTTCCATGATCCAACTTCTAATATCTTGCCACTAATCACCATCAGGACACACAATCAGCCACCACTTCACACATGCACAACCATTATCACATGAAATCCTCACAAAAGTTCAATTGAGCAAGGAGAGGGAGTGGTTCGGTTGGCAGGATAAAGGAAGGAGGAGAAAGACTTAAATCTTGAAATAGAGATTTAATTGCATAAGGGTTACAATGGTGGTCTTGCATGTTGGATTGATTACGGCTTAGGTGAAGAGATTGAAGGTTATGAGTGGAGAGGGATGAGAGCCGAGAGGGAGATGAGAGTTGAGTAAAAGAGAGAAATGGAATGGGTACATGAGAAATGAAATAGGAGAGGTTTGGCACACATATAAATATAAGTATTTACTTGGATTGAATTTACTAAATTACCCCTTCTCGGTCTAAACTTCATCAGATATGTTAAAAGTGACACTGCAATTGACTGAATTTAAGCGGGATATTACAACTTTTATTTTCAGCACATTTGTCGGTTACTATTTCAATAGTAATTGGCATGATTTATTTTCAGCACATTTGTCGGTTACTATTTCAAAAGTAATCGGCAAGATTTTTATTTTCAGCATATTCGTCGGTGACTATTTCAAAAGTAATCGGCATGATTTATTTTCAGCACATTCGTCAGGTTACTATTTCAAAAGTAATCGGCAAGACTTTTATTTTCAGCACATTTGTCGGTTACTATTTCAATAGTAATTGGCATGATTTATTTTCAGCACATTTGTCGGTTACTATTTCAAAAGTAATCGGCAAGACTTTATATTCAACACATTCGTCGGTTACTATTTCAAAAGTAATCGGCATGATCTATTTTCTGCACATTCGTCGGTTACTATTTCAAAAGTAATCAGCAAAATTTTTATTTTTAGCATATTTGTCTGTTACTATTTTAGAATTAATCGGCAAGACTATATTTTCAGCACATTCGTCGGTTACTATTTCAAAAGTAATCGGCAAGACTTTATTTTCAGCACATTCGTCGGTTACTATTTCAATAGTAATCGGCAAGATTTTTATTTTCAGCATGTACGTCGGTTACTATTTCAAAAGTAATCGACAAGATTTTTATTTTCAGCATATTTGTCGGTTACTATTTTAAAAGTAATCGACAAGATTTTTATTTTCAACATATTCGTCGGTTACTATTTCAAAAGTAATCGGCAAGACTTTATTTTCAGCATATTCGTTGTTACTATTTCAAAAGTAATCGGTAAGATTTTTATTTTCAACATATTCGTCCCTTACTATTTCAAAAGTAATCGACATGATTTATTTTCAACACATTCGTCGGTTACTATTTCAAAAGTAATCGGCAAGATTTATTTTCAGCACATATTCGTCGGTTACTATTTCAAAAGTTATCGGCAAGACTTTATTTTAAGCACATTCGTTGGTTACTATTTCAAAAGTAATCGGTAAGATTTTTATTTTCAACATATTCGTCACTTACTATTTCCAAAGTAATCGGCATGATTTATTTTCAGCACATTCGTCGGTTACTATTTCAAAAGTAATCGGCAAGATTTATTTTCAGTATATTCGTTGGTTACATTTTAAAAGTAATCGGTAAGATTTTTATTTTCAACATATTCGTCGCTTACTATTTCGAATGTAATCGGCATCATTTATTTTCAGCACATTCGTCGGTTACTATTTCAAAAGTAATCGGCAAGATTTTTATTTTCAGCATATTCGTCGGTGACTATTTCAAAAGTAATCGGCATGATTTATTTTCAGCACATTCGTCAGGTTACTATTTCAAAAGTAATCGGCAAGACTTTTATTTTCAGCACATTTGTCGGTTACTATTTCAATAGTAATTGGCATGATTTATTTTCAGCACATTTGTCGGTTACTATTTCAAAAGTAATCGGCAAGACTTTATATTCAACACATTCGTCAGGTTACTATTTCAAAAGTAATCGGCAAGACTTTTATTTTCAGCACATTTGTCGGTTACTATTTCAATAGTAATTGGCATGATTTATTTTCAGCACATTTGTCGGTTACTATTTCAAAAGTAATCGGCAAGATTTTTATTTTCAGCATATTCGTCGGTGACTATTTCAAAAGTAATCGGCATGATTTATTTTCAGCACATTCGTCAGGTTACTATTTCAAAAGTAATCGGCAAGACTTTTATTTTCAGCACATTTGTCGGTTACTATTTCAATAGTAATTGGCATGATTTATTTTCAGCACATTTGTCGGTTACTATTTCAAAAGTAATCGGCAAGATTTTTATTTTCAGCATATTCGTCGGTGACTATTTCAAAAGTAATCGGCATGATTTATTTTCAGCACATTCGTCAGGTTACTATTTCAAAAGTAATCGGCAAGACTTTTATTTTCAGCACATTTGTCGGTTACTATTTCAATAGTAATTGGCATGATTTATTTTCAGCACTTTTGTCGGTTACTATTTCAAAAGTAATCGGCAAGATTTTTATTTTCAGCATATTCGTCGGTGACTATTTCAAAAGTAATCGGCATGATTTATTTTCAGCACATTCGTCAGGTTACTATTTCAAAAGTAATCGGCAAGACTTTTATTTTCAGCACATTTGTCGGTTACTATTTCAATAGTAATTGGCATGATTTATTTTCAGCACATTCGTCAGGTTACTATTTCAAAAGTAATCGGCAAGACTTTTATTTTCAGCACATTTGTCGGTTACTATTTCAAAAGTAATCGGCATGATCTATTTTCTGCACATTCGTCGGTTACTATTTCAAAAGTAATCAGCAAAATTTTTATTTTTAGCATATTGGTCTGTTACTATTTTAGAATTAATCGGCAAGACTATATTTTCAGCACATTCGTCGGTTACTATTTCAAAAGTAATCGGCAAGACTTTATTTTCAGCACATTCGTCGGTTACTATTTCAATAGTAATCGGCAAGATTTTTATTTTCAGCATGTACGTCGGTTACTATTTCAAAAGTAATCGGCAAGATTTTTATTTTCAGCATATTCGTCGGTGACTATTTCAAAAGTAATCGGCATGATTTATTTTCAGCACATTCGTCAGGTTACTATTTCAAAAGTAATCGGCAAGACTTTTATTTTCAGCACATTTGTCGGTTACTATTTCAATAGTAATTGGAATGATTTATTTTCAGCACATTTGTCGGTTACTATTTCAAAAGTAATCGGCAAGACTTTATATTCAACACATTCGTCGGTTACTATTTCAAAAGTAATCGGCATGATCTATTTTCTGCACATTCGTCGGTTACTATTTCAAAAGTAATCAGCAAAATTTTTATTTTTAGCATATTTGTCTGTTACTATTTTAGAATTAATCGGCAAGACTATATTTTCAGCACATTCGTCGGTTACTATTTCAAAAGTAATCGGCAAGACTTTATTTTCAGCACATTCGTCGGTTACTATTTCAATAGTAATCGGCAAGATTTTTATTTTCAGCATGTACGTCGGTTACTATTTCAAAAGTAATCGGCAAGATTTTTATTTTCAGCATATTTGTCGGTTACTATTTTAAAAGTAATCGACAAGATTTTTATTTTCAACATATTCGTCGGTTACTATTTCAAAAGTAATCGGCAAGACTTTATTTTCAGCATATTCGTTGTTACTATTTCAAAAGTAATCGGTAAGATTTTTATTTTCAACATATTCGTCGCTTACTATTTCAAAAGTAATCGGCATGATTTATTTTCAACACATTCGTCGGTTACTATTTCAAAAGTAATCGGCAAGATTTATTTTCAGTATATTCGTTGGTTACATTTTAAAAGTAATCGGTAAGATTTTTATTTTCAACATATTCGTCGCTTACTATTTCGAATGTAATCGGCATCATTTATTTTCAGCACATTCGTCGGTTACTATTTCAAAAGTAATCGGCATGATTTATTTTCAGCACATTCGTCAGGTTACTATTTCAAAAGTAATCGGCAAGACTTTTATTTTCAGCACATTTGTCGGTTACTATTTCAATAGTAATTGGCATGATTTATTTTCAGCACATTTGTCGGTTACTATTTCAAAAGTAATCGGCAAGATTTTTATTTTCAGCATATTCGTCGGTGACTATTTCAAAAGTAATCGGCATGATTTATTTTCAGCACATTCGTCAGGTTACTATTTCAAAAGTAATCGGCAAGACTTTTATTTTCAGCACATTTGTCGGTTACTATTTCAATAGTAATTGGCATGATTTATTTTCAGCACATTTGTCGGTTACTATTTCAAAAGTAATCGGCAAGATTTTTATTTTCAGCATATTCGTCGGTGACTATTTCAAAAGTAATCGGCATGATTTATTTTCAGCACATTCGTCAGGTTACTATTTCAAAAGTAATCGGCAAGATTTTTATTTTCAGCATATTCGTCGGTGACTATTTCAAAAGTAATCGGCATGATTTATTTTCAGCACATTCGTCAGGTTACTATTTCAAAAGTAATCGGCAAGACTTTTATTTTCAGCACATTTGTCGGTTACTATTTCAATAGTAATTGGCATGATTTATTTTCAGCACATTTGTCGGTTACTATTTCAAAAGTAATCGGCAAGACTTTATATTCAACACATTCGTCAGGTTACTATTTCAAAAGTAATCGGCAAGACTTTTATTTTCAGCACATTTGTCGGTTACTATTTCAATAGTAATTGGCATGATTTATTTTCAGCACATTTGTCGGTTACTATTTCAAAAGTAATCGGCAAGATTTTTATTTTCAGCATATTCGTCGGTGACTATTTCAAAAGTAATCGGCATGATTTATTTTCAGCACATTCGTCAGGTTACTATTTCAAAAGTAATCGGCAAGACTTTTATTTTCAGCATATTCGTCGGTGACTATTTCAAAAGTAATCGGCATGATTTATTTTCAGCACATTCGTCAGGTTACTATTTCAAAAGTAATCGGCAAGACTTTTATTTTCAGCACATTTGTCGGTTACTATTTCAATAGTAATTGGCATGATTTATTTTCAGCACATTTGTCGGTTACTATTTCAAAAGTAATCGGCAAGACTTTATATTCAACACATTCGTCAGGTTACTATTTCAAAAGTAATCGGCAAGACTTTTATTTTCAGCACATTTGTCGGTTACTATTTCAATAGTAATTGGCATGATTTATTTTCAGCACATTTGTCGGTTACTATTTCAAAAGTAATCGGCAAGATTTTTATTTTCAGCATATTCGTCGGTGACTATTTCAAAAGTAATCGGCATGATTTATTTTCAGCACATTCGTCAGGTTACTATTTCAAAAGTAATCGGCAAGACTTTTATTTTCAGCACATTTGTCGGTTACTATTTCAATAGTAATTGGCATGATTTATTTTCAGCACATTTGTCGGTTACTATTTCAAAAGTAATCGGCAAGACTTTATATTCAACACATTCGTCAGGTTACTATTTCAAAAGTAATCGGCAAGACTTTTATTTTCAGCACATTTGTCGGTTACTATTTCAATAGTAATTGGCATGATTTATTTTCAGCACATTTGTCGGTTACTATTTCAAAAGTAATCGGCAAGATTTTTATTTTCAGCATATTCGTCGGTGACTATTTCAAAAGTAATCGGCATGATTTATTTTCAGCACATTCGTCAGGTTACTATTTCAAAAGTAATCGGCAAGACTTTTATTTTCAGCACATTTGTCGGTTACTATTTCAATAGTAATTGGCATGATTTATTTTCAGCACATTTGTCGGTTACTATTTCAAAAGTAATCGGCAAGATTTTTATTTTCAGCATATTCGTCGGTGACTATTTCAAAAGTAATCGGCATGATTTATTTTCAGCACATTCGTCAGGTTACTATTTCAAAAGTAATCGGCAAGACTTTTATTTTCAGCACATTTGTCGGTTACTATTTCAATAGTAATTGGCATGATTTATTTTCAGCACATTTGTCGGTTACTATTTCAAAAGTAATCGGCAAGATTTTTATTTTCAGCATATTCGTCGGTGACTATTTCAAAAGTAATCGGCATGATTTATTTTCAGCACATTCGTCAGGTTACTATTTCAAAAGTAATCGGCAAGACTTTTATTTTCAGCACATTTGTCGGTTACTATTTCAATAGTAATTGGCATGATTTATTTTCAGCACATTTGTCGGTTACTATTTCAAAAGTAATCGGCAAGATTTTTATTTTCAGCATATTCGTCGGTGACTATTTCAAAAGTAATCGGCATGATTTATTTTCAGCACATTCGTCAGGTTACTATTTCAAAAGTAATCGGCAAGATTTTTATTTTCAGCATATTCGTCGGTGACTATTTCAAAAGTAATCGGCATGATTTATTTTCAGCACATTCGTCAGGTTACTATTTCAAAAGTAATCGGCAAGACTTTTATTTTCAGCACATTTGTCGGTTACTATTTCAATAGTAACTGGCATGATTTATTTTCAGCACATTTGTCGGTTACTATTTCAAAAGTAATCGGCAAGACTTTATATTCAACACATTCGTCAGGTTACTATTTCAAAAGTAATCGGCAAGACTTTTATTTTCAGCACATTTGTCGGTTACTATTTCAATAGTAATTGGCATGATTTATTTTCAGCACATTTGTCGGTTACTATTTCAAAAGTAATCGGCAAGATTTTTATTTTCAGCATATTCGTCGGTGACTATTTCAAAAGTAATCGGCATGATTTATTTTCAGCACATTCGTCAGGTTACTATTTCAAAAGTAATCGGCAAGACTTTTATTTTCAGCATATTCGTCGGTGACTATTTCAAAAGTAATCGGCATGATTTATTTTCAGCACATTCGTCAGGTTACTATTTCAAAAGTAATCGGCAAGACTTTTATTTTCAGCACATTTGTCGGTTACTATTTCAATAGTAATTGGCATGATTTATTTTCAGCACATTTGTCGGTTACTATTTCAAAAGTAATCGGCAAGACTTTATATTCAACACATTCGTCAGGTTACTATTTCAAAAGTAATCGGCAAGACTTTTATTTTCAGCACATTTGTCGGTTACTATTTCAATAGTAATTGGCATGATTTATTTTCAGCACATTTGTCGGTTACTATTTCAAAAGTAATCGGCAAGATTTTTATTTTCAGCATATTCGTCGGTGACTATTTCAAAAGTAATCGGCATGATTTATTTTCAGCACATTCGTCAGGTTACTATTTCAAAAGTAATCGGCAAGACTTTTATTTTCAGCACATTTGTCGGTTACTATTTCAATAGTAATTGGCATGATTTATTTTCAGCACATTTGTCGGTTACTATTTCAAAAGTAATCGGCAAGACTTTATATTCAACACATTCGTCAGGTTACTATTTCAAAAGTAATCGGCAAGACTTTTATTTTCAGCACATTTGTCGGTTACTATTTCAATAGTAATTGGCATGATTTATTTTCAGCACATTTGTCGGTTACTATTTCAAAAGTAATCGGCAAGATTTTTATTTTCAGCATATTCGTCGGTGACTATTTCAAAAGTAATCGGCATGATTTATTTTCAGCACATTCGTCAGGTTACTATTTCAAAAGTAATCGGCAAGACTTTTATTTTCAGCACATTTGTCGGTTACTATTTCAATAGTAATTGGCATGATTTATTTTCAGCACATTTGTCGGTTACTATTTCAAAAGTAATCGGCAAGATTTTTATTTTCAGCATATTCGTCGGTGACTATTTCAAAAGTAATCGGCATGATTTATTTTCAGCACATTCGTCAGGTTACTATTTCAAAAGTAATCGGCAAGACTTTTATTTTCAGCACATTTGTCGGTTACTATTTCAATAGTAATTGGCATGATTTATTTTCAGCACTTTTGTCGGTTACTATTTCAAAAGTAATCGGCAAGATTTTTATTTTCAGCATATTCGTCGGTGACTATTTCAAAAGTAATCGGCATGATTTATTTTCAGCACATTCGTCAGGTTACTATTTCAAAAGTAATCGGCAAGACTTTTATTTTCAGCACATTTGTCGGTTACTATTTCAATAGTAATTGGCATGATTTATTTTCAGCACATTCGTCAGGTTACTATTTCAAAAGTAATCGGCAAGACTTTTATTTTCAGCACATTTGTCGGTTACTATTTCAAAAGTAATCGGCATGATCTATTTTCTGCACATTCGTCGGTTACTATTTCAAAAGTAATCAGCAAAATTTTTATTTTTAGCATATTGGTCTGTTACTATTTTAGAATTAATCGGCAAGACTATATTTTCAGCACATTCGTCGGTTACTATTTCAAAAGTAATCGGCAAGACTTTATTTTCAGCACATTCGTCGGTTACTATTTCAATAGTAATCGGCAAGATTTTTATTTTCAGCATGTACGTCGGTTACTATTTCAAAAGTAATCGGCAAGATTTTTATTTTCAGCATATTCGTCGGTGACTATTTCAAAAGTAATCGGCATGATTTATTTTCAGCACATTCGTCAGGTTACTATTTCAAAAGTAATCGGCAAGACTTTTATTTTCAGCACATTTGTCGGTTACTATTTCAATAGTAATTGGAATGATTTATTTTCAGCACATTTGTCGGTTACTATTTCAAAAGTAATCGGCAAGACTTTATATTCAACACATTCGTCGGTTACTATTTCAAAAGTAATCGGCATGATCTATTTTCTGCACATTCGTCGGTTACTATTTCAAAAGTAATCAGCAAAATTTTTATTTTTAGCATATTTGTCTGTTACTATTTTAGAATTAATCGGCAAGACTATATTTTCAGCACATTCGTCGGTTACTATTTCAAAAGTAATCGGCAAGACTTTATTTTCAGCACATTCGTCGGTTACTATTTCAATAGTAATCGGCAAGATTTTTATTTTCAGCATGTACGTCGGTTACTATTTCAAAAGTAATCGGCAAGATTTTTATTTTCAGCATATTTGTCGGTTACTATTTTAAAAGTAATCGACAAGATTTTTATTTTCAACATATTCGTCGGTTACTATTTCAAAAGTAATCGGCAAGACTTTATTTTCAGCATATTCGTTGTTACTATTTCAAAAGTAATCGGTAAGATTTTTATTTTCAACATATTCGTCGCTTACTATTTCAAAAGTAATCGGCATGATTTATTTTCAACACATTCGTCGGTTACTATTTCAAAAGTAATCGGCAAGATTTATTTTCAGTATATTCGTTGGTTACATTTTAAAAGTAATCGGTAAGATTTTTATTTTCAACATATTCGTCGCTTACTATTTCGAATGTAATCGGCATCATTTATTTTCAGCACATTCGTCGGTTACTATTTCAAAAGTAATCGGCATGATTTATTTTCAGCACATTCGTCAGGTTACTATTTCAAAAGTAATCGGCAAGACTTTTATTTTCAGCACATTTGTCGGTTACTATTTCAATAGTAATTGGCATGATTTATTTTCAGCACATTTGTCGGTTACTATTTCAAAAGTAATCGGCAAGATTTTTATTTTCAGCATATTCGTCGGTGACTATTTCAAAAGTAATCGGCATGATTTATTTTCAGCACATTCGTCAGGTTACTATTTCAAAAGTAATCGGCAAGACTTTTATTTTCAGCACATTTGTCGGTTACTATTTCAATAGTAATTGGCATGATTTATTTTCAGCACATTTGTCGGTTACTATTTCAAAAGTAATCGGCAAGATTTTTATTTTCAGCATATTCGTCGGTGACTATTTCAAAAGTAATCGGCATGATTTATTTTCAGCACATTCGTCAGGTTACTATTTCAAAAGTAATCGGCAAGACTTTTATTTTCAGCACATTTGTCGGTTACTATTTCAATAGTAATTGGCATGATTTATTTTCAGCACATTTGTCGGTTACTATTTCAAAAGTAATCGGCAAGATTTTTATTTTCAGCATATTCGTCGGTGACTATTTCAAAAGTAATCGGCATGATTTATTTTCAGCACATTCGTCAGGTTACTATTTCAAAAGTAATCGGCAAGACTTTTATTTTCAGCACATTTGTCGGTTACTATTTCAATAGTAATTGGCATGATTTATTTTCAGCACTTTTGTCGGTTACTATTTCAAAAGTAATCGGCAAGATTTTTATTTTCAGCATATTCGTCGGTGACTATTTCAAAAGTAATCGGCATGATTTATTTTCAGCACATTCGTCAGGTTACTATTTCAAAAGTAATCGGCAAGACTTTTATTTTCAGCACATTTGTCGGTTACTATTTCAATAGTAATTGGCATGATTTATTTTCAGCACATTCGTCAGGTTACTATTTCAAAAGTAATCGGCAAGACTTTTATTTTCAGCACATTTGTCGGTTACTATTTCAAAAGTAATCGGCATGATCTATTTTCTGCACATTCGTCGGTTACTATTTCAAAAGTAATCAGCAAAATTTTTATTTTTAGCATATTGGTCTGTTACTATTTTAGAATTAATCGGCAAGACTATATTTTCAGCACATTCGTCGGTTACTATTTCAAAAGTAATCGGCAAGACTTTATTTTCAGCACATTCGTCGGTTACTATTTCAATAGTAATCGGCAAGATTTTTATTTTCAGCATGTACGTCGGTTACTATTTCAAAAGTAATCGGCAAGATTTTTATTTTCAGCATATTCGTCGGTGACTATTTCAAAAGTAATCGGCATGATTTATTTTCAGCACATTCGTCAGGTTACTATTTCAAAAGTAATCGGCAAGACTTTTATTTTCAGCACATTTGTCGGTTACTATTTCAATAGTAATTGGCATGATTTATTTTCAGCACATTTGTCGGTTACTATTTCAAAAGTAATCGGCAAGATTTATTTTCAGTATATTCGTTGGTTACATTTTAAAAGTAATCGGTAAGATTTTTATTTTCAACATATTCGTCGCTTACTATTTCGAATGTAATCGGCATCATTTATTTTCAGCACATTCGTCGGTTACTATTTCAAAAGTAATCGGCATGATTTATTTTCAGCACATTCGTCAGGTTACTATTTCAAAAGTAATCGGCAAGACTTTTATTTTCAGCACATTTGTCGGTTACTATTTCAATAGTAATTGGCATGATTTATTTTCAGCACATTTGTCGGTTACTATTTCAAAAGTAATCGGCAAGATTTTTATTTTCAGCATATTCGTCGGTGACTATTTCAAAAGTAATCGGCATGATTTATTTTCAGCACATTCGTCAGGTTACTATTTCAAAAGTAATCGGCAAGACTTTTATTTTCAGCACATTTGTCGGTTACTATTTCAATAGTAATTGGCATGATTTATTTTCAGCACATTTGTCGGTTACTATTTCAAAAGTAATCGGCAAGATTTTTATTTTCAGCATATTCGTCGGTGACTATTTCAAAAGTAATCGGCATGATTTATTTTCAGCACATTCGTCAGGTTACTATTTCAAAAGTAATCGGCAAGACTTTTATTTTCAGCACATTTGTCGGTTACTATTTCAATAGTAATTGGCATGATTTATTTTCAGCACATTTGTCGGTTACTATTTCAAAAGTAATCGGCAAGATTTTTATTTTCAGCATATTCGTCGGTGACTATTTCAAAAGTAATCGGCATGATTTATTTTCAGCACATTCGTCAGGTTACTATTTCAAAAGTAATCGGCAAGACTTTTATTTTCAGCACATTTGTCGGTTACTATTTCAATAGTAATTGGCATGATTTATTTTCAGCACTTTTGTCGGTTACTATTTCAAAAGTAATCGGCAAGATTTTTATTTTCAGCATATTCGTCGGTGACTATTTCAAAAGTAATCGGCATGATTTATTTTCAGCACATTCGTCAGGTTACTATTTCAAAAGTAATCGGCAAGACTTTTATTTTCAGCACATTTGTCGGTTACTATTTCAATAGTAATTGGCATGATTTATTTTCAGCACATTCGTCAGGTTACTATTTCAAAAGTAATCGGCAAGACTTTTATTTTCAGCACATTTGTCGGTTACTATTTCAAAAGTAATCGGCATGATCTATTTTCTGCACATTCGTCGGTTACTATTTCAAAAGTAATCAGCAAAATTTTTATTTTTAGCATATTGGTCTGTTACTATTTTAGAATTAATCGGCAAGACTATATTTTCAGCACATTCGTCGGTTACTATTTCAAAAGTAATCGGCAAGACTTTATTTTCAGCACATTCGTCGGTTACTATTTCAATAGTAATCGGCAAGATTTTTATTTTCAGCATGTACGTCGGTTACTATTTCAAAAGTAATCGGCAAGATTTTTATTTTCAGCATATTCGTCGGTGACTATTTCAAAAGTAATCGGCATGATTTATTTTCAGCACATTCGTCAGGTTACTATTTCAAAAGTAATCGGCAAGACTTTTATTTTCAGCACATTTGTCGGTTACTATTTCAATAGTAATTGGCATGATTTATTTTCAGCACATTTGTCGGTTACTATTTCAAAAGTAATCGGCAAGACTTTATATTCAACACATTCGTCGGTTACTATTTCAAAAGTAATCGGCATGATCTATTTTCTGCACATTCGTCGGTTACTATTTCAAAAGTAATCAGCAAAATTTTTATTTTTAGCATATTTGTCTGTTACTATTTTAGAATTAATCGGCAAGACTATATTTTCAGCACATTCGTCGGTTACTATTTCAAAAGTAATCGGCAAGACTTTATTTTCAGCACATTCGTCGGTTACTATTTCAATAGTAATCGGCAAGATTTTTATTTTCAGCATGTACGTCGGTTACTATTTCAAAAGTAATCGGCAAGATTTTTATTTTCAGCATATTTGTCGGTTACTATTTTAAAAGTAATCGACAAGATTTTTATTTTCAACATATTCGTCGGTTACTATTTCAAAAGTAATCGGCAAGACTTTATTTTCAGCATATTCGTTGTTACTATTTCAAAAGTAATCGGTAAGATTTTTATTTTCAACATATTCGTCGCTTACTATTTCAAAAGTAATCGACATGATTTATTTTCAACACATTCGTCGGTTACTATTTCAAAAGTAATCGGCAAGATTTATTTTCAGTATATTCGTTGGTTACATTTTAAAAGTAATCGGTAAGATTTTTATTTTCAACATATTCGTCGCTTACTATTTCGAATGTAATCGGCATCATTTATTTTCAGCACATTCGTCGGTTACTATTTCAAAAGTAATCGGCATGATTTATTTTCAGCACATTCGTCAGGTTACTATTTCAAAAGTAATCGGCAAGACTTTTATTTTCAGCACATTTGTCGGTTACTATTTCAATAGTAATTGGCATGATTTATTTTCAGCACATTTGTCGGTTACTATTTCAAAAGTAATCGGCAAGATTTTTATTTTCAGCATATTCGTCGGTGACTATTTCAAAAGTAATCGGCATGATTTATTTTCAGCACATTCGTCAGGTTACTATTTCAAAAGTAATCGGCAAGACTTTTATTTTCAGCACATTTGTCGGTTACTATTTCAATAGTAATTGGCATGATTTATTTTCAGCACATTTGTCGGTTACTATTTCAAAAGTAATCGGCAAGATTTTTATTTTCAGCATATTCGTCGGTGACTATTTCAAAAGTAATCGGCATGATTTATTTTCAGCACATTCGTCAGGTTACTATTTCAAAAGTAATCGGCAAGACTTTTATTTTCAGCACATTTGTCGGTTACTATTTCAATAGTAATTGGCATGATTTATTTTCAGCACATTTGTCGGTTACTATTTCAAAAGTAATCGGCAAGATTTTTATTTTCAGCATATTCGTCGGTGACTATTTCAAAAGTAATCGGCATGATTTATTTTCAGCACATTCGTCAGGTTACTATTTCAAAAGTAATCGGCAAGACTTTTATTTTCAGCACATTTGTCGGTTACTATTTCAATAGTAATTGGCATGATTTATTTTCAGCACTTTTGTCGGTTACTATTTCAAAAGTAATCGGCAAGATTTTTATTTTCAGCATATTCGTCGGTGACTATTTCAAAAGTAATCGGCATGATTTATTTTCAGCACATTCGTCAGGTTACTATTTCAAAAGTAATCGGCAAGACTTTTATTTTCAGCACATTTGTCGGTTACTATTTCAATAGTAATTGGCATGATTTATTTTCAGCACATTCGTCAGGTTACTATTTCAAAAGTAATCGGCAAGACTTTTATTTTCAGCACATTTGTCGGTTACTATTTCAAAAGTAATCGGCATGATCTATTTTCTGCACATTCGTCGGTTACTATTTCAAAAGTAATCAGCAAAATTTTTATTTTTAGCATATTGGTCTGTTACTATTTTAGAATTAATCGGCAAGACTATATTTTCAGCACATTCGTCGGTTACTATTTCAAAAGTAATCGGCAAGACTTTATTTTCAGCACATTCGTCGGTTACTATTTCAATAGTAATCGGCAAGATTTTTATTTTCAGCATGTACGTCGGTTACTATTTCAAAAGTAATCGGCAAGATTTTTATTTTCAGCATATTCGTCGGTGACTATTTCAAAAGTAATCGGCATGATTTATTTTCAGCACATTCGTCAGGTTACTATTTCAAAAGTAATCGGCAAGACTTTTATTTTCAGCACATTTGTCGGTTACTATTTCAATAGTAATTGGCATGATTTATTTTCAGCACATTTGTCGGTTACTATTTCAAAAGTAATCGGCAAGACTTTATATTCAACACATTCGTCGGTTACTATTTCAAAAGTAATCGGCATGATCTATTTTCTGCACATTCGTCGGTTACTATTTCAAAAGTAATCAGCAAAATTTTTATTTTTAGCATATTTGTCTGTTACTATTTTAGAATTAATCGGCAAGACTATATTTTCAGCACATTCGTCGGTTACTATTTCAAAAGTAATCGGCAAGACTTTATTTTCAGCACATTCGTCGGTTACTATTTCAATAGTAATCGGCAAGATTTTTATTTTCAGCATGTACGTCGGTTACTATTTCAAAAGTAATCGGCAAGATTTTTATTTTCAGCATATTTGTCGGTTACTATTTTAAAAGTAATCGACAAGATTTTTATTTTCAACATATTCGTCGGTTACTATTTCAAAAGTAATCGGCAAGACTTTATTTTCAGCATATTCGTTGTTACTATTTCAAAAGTAATCGGTAAGATTTTTATTTTCAACATATTCGTCGCTTACTATTTCAAAAGTAATCGGCATGATTTATTTTCAACACATTCGTCGGTTACTATTTCAAAAGTAATCGGCAAGACTTTTATTTTCAGCACATTTGTCGGTTACTATTTCAATAGTAATTGGCATGATTTATTTTCAGCACATTTGTCGGTTACTATTTCAAAAGTAATCGGCAAGATTTTTATTTTCAGCATATTCGTCGGTGACTATTTCAAAAGTAATCGGCATGATTTATTTTCAGCACATTCGTCAGGTTACTATTTCAAAAGTAATCGGCAAGACTTTTATTTTCAGCACATTTGTCGGTTACTATTTCAATAGTAATTGGCATGATTTATTTTCAGCATATTTGTCGGTTACTATTTTAAAAGTAATCGACAAGATTTTTATTTTCAACATATTCGTCGGTTACTATTTCAAAAGTAATCGGCAAGACTTTATTTTCAGCATATTCGTTGTTACTATTTCAAAAGTAATCGGTAAGATTTTTATTTTCAACATATTCGTCGCTTACTATTTCAAAAGTAATCGGCATGATTTATTTTCAACACATTCGTCGGTTACTATTTCAAAAGTAATCGGCAAGATTTATTTTCAGCACATATTCGTCGGTTACTATTTCAAAAGTTATCGGCAAGACTTTATTTTAAGCACATTCGTTGGTTACTATTTCAAAAGTAATCGGTAAGATTTTTATTTTCAACATATTCGTC
Organism: Medicago lupulina; assembly: GCA_958299785.1. Classification (NCBI taxonomy): domain Eukaryota; kingdom Viridiplantae; phylum Streptophyta; class Magnoliopsida; order Fabales; family Fabaceae; genus Medicago; species Medicago lupulina. The sequence goes on from OY283140.1 coordinate 49,224,810, forward strand.
ACTTACTATTTCCAAAGTAATCGGCATGATTTATTTTCAGTACATTCGTCGGTTACTATTTCAAAAGTAATCGGCAAGATTTATTTTCAGTATATTCGTTGGTTACATTTTAAAAGTAATCGGTAAGATTTTTATTTTCAACATATTCGTCGCTTACTATTTCGAATGTAATCGGCATCATTTATTTTCAGCACATTCGTCGGTTACTATTTCAAAAGTAATCGGCAAGATTTTTATTTTCAGCATATTCGTCGGTGACTATTTCAAAAGTAATCGGCATGATTTATTTTCAGCACATTCGTCAGGTTACTATTTCAAAAGTAATCGGCAAGACTTTTATTTTCAGCACATTTGTCGGTTACTATTTCAATAGTAATTGGCATGATTTATTTTCAGCACATTTGTCGGTTACTATTTCAAAAGTAATCGGCAAGATTTTTATTTTCAGCATATTCGTCGGTGACTATTTCAAAAGTAATCGGCATGATTTATTTTCAGCACATTCGTCAGGTTACTATTTCAAAAGTAATCGGCAAGACTTTTATTTTCAGCACATTTGTCGGTTACTATTTCAATAGTAATTGGCATGATTTATTTTCAGCACATTTGTCGGTTACTATTTCAAAAGTAATCGGCAAGATTTTTATTTTCAGCATATTCGTCGGTGACTATTTCAAAAGTAATCGGCATGATTTATTTTCAGCACATTCGTCAGGTTACTATTTCAAAAGTAATCGGCAAGACTTTTATTTTCAGCACATTTGTCGGTTACTATTTCAATAGTAATTGGCATGATTTATTTTCAGCACATTTGTCGGTTACTATTTCAAAAGTAATCGGCAAGACTTTATATTCAACACATTCGTCGGTTACTATTTCAAAAGTAATCGGCATGATCTATTTTCTGCACATTCGTCGGTTACTATTTCAAAAGTAATCAGCAAAATTTTTATTTTTAGCATATTTGTCTGTTACTATTTTAGAATTAATCGGCAAGACTATATTTTCAGCACATTCGTCGGTTACTATTTCAAAAGTAATCGGCAAGACTTTATTTTCAGCACATTCGTCGGTTACTATTTCAATAGTAATCGGCAAGATTTTTATTTTCAGCATGTACGTCGGTTACTATTTCAAAAGTAATCGGCAAGATTTTTATTTTCAGCATATTTGTCGGTTACTATTTTAAAAGTAATCGACAAGATTTTTATTTTCAACATATTCGTCGGTTACTATTTCAAAAGTAATCGGCAAGACTTTATTTTCAGCATATTCGTTGTTACTATTTCAAAAGTAATCGGTAAGATTTTTATTTTCAACATATTCGTCGCTTACTATTTCAAAAGTAATCGGCATGATTTATTTTCAACACATTCGTCGGTTACTATTTCAAAAGTAATCGGCAAGACTTTTATTTTCAGCACATTTGTCGGTTACTATTTCAATAGTAATTGGCATGATTTATTTTCAGCACATTTGTCGGTTACTATTTCAAAAGTAATCGGCAAGATTTTTATTTTCAGCATATTCGTCGGTGACTATTTCAAAAGTAATCGGCATGATTTATTTTCAGCACATTCGTCAGGTTACTATTTCAAAAGTAATCGGCAAGACTTTTATTTTCAGCACATTTGTCGGTTACTATTTCAATAGTAATTGGCATGATTTATTTTCAGCATATTTGTCGGTTACTATTTTAAAAGTAATCGACAAGATTTTTATTTTCAACATATTCGTCGGTTACTATTTCAAAAGTAATCGGCAAGACTTTATTTTCAGCATATTCGTTGTTACTATTTCAAAAGTAATCGGTAAGATTTTTATTTTCAACATATTCGTCGCTTACTATTTCAAAAGTAATCGGCATGATTTATTTTCAACACATTCGTCGGTTACTATTTCAAAAGTAATCGGCAAGATTTATTTTCAGCACATATTCGTCGGTTACTATTTCAAAAGTTATCGGCAAGACTTTATTTTAAGCACATTCGTTGGTTACTATTTCAAAAGTAATCGGTAAGATTTTTATTTTCAACATATTCGTCACTTACTATTTCCAAAGTAATCGGCATGATTTATTTTCAGTACATTCGTCGGTTACTATTTCAAAAGTAATCGGCAAGATTTATTTTCAGTATATTCGTTGGTTACATTTTAAAAGTAATCGGTAAGATTTTTATTTTCAACATATTCGTCGCTTACTATTTCGAATGTAATCGGCATCATTTATTTTCAGCACATTCGTCGGTTACTATTTCAAAAGTAATCGGCAAGATTTTTATTTTCAGCATATTCGTCGGTGACTATTTCAAAAGTAATCGGCATGATTTATTTTCAGCACATTCGTCAGGTTACTATTTCAAAAGTAATCGGCAAGACTTTTATTTTCAGCACATTTGTCGGTTACTATTTCAATAGTAATTGGCATGATTTATTTTCAGCACATTTGTCGGTTACTATTTCAAAAGTAATCGGCAAGATTTTTATTTTCAGCATATTCGTCGGTGACTATTTCAAAAGTAATCGGCATGATTTATTTTCAGCACATTCGTCAGGTTACTATTTCAAAAGTAATCGGCAAGACTTTTATTTTCAGCACATTTGTCGGTTACTATTTCAATAGTAATTGGCATGATTTATTTTCAGCACATTTGTCGGTTACTATTTCAAAAGTAATCGGCAAGATTTTTATTTTCAGCATATTCGTCGGTGACTATTTCAAAAGTAATCGGCATGATTTATTTTCAGCACATTCGTCAGGTTACTATTTCAAAAGTAATCGGCAAGACTTTTATTTTCAGCACATTTGTCGGTTACTATTTCAATAGTAATTGGCATGATTTATTTTCAGCACATTTGTCGGTTACTATTTCAAAAGTAATCGGCAAGATTTTTATTTTCAGCATATTCGTCGGTGACTATTTCAAAAGTAATCGGCATGATTTATTTTCAGCACATTCGTCAGGTTACTATTTCAAAAGTAATCGGCAAGACTTTTATTTTCAGCACATTTGTCGGTTACTATTTCAATAGTAATTGGCATGATTTATTTTCAGCACATTTGTCGGTTACTATTTCAAAAGTAATCGGCAAGATTTTTATTTTCAGCATATTCGTCGGTGACTATTTCAAAAGTAATCGGCATGATTTATTTTCAGCACATTCGTCAGGTTACTATTTCAAAAGTAATCGGCAAGACTTTTATTTTCAGCACATTTGTCGGTTACTATTTCAATAGTAATTGGCATGATTTATTTTCAGCACATTTGTCGGTTACTATTTCAAAAGTAATCGGCAAGACTTTATATTCAACACATTCGTCGGTTACTATTTCAAAAGTAATCGGCATGATCTATTTTCTGCACATTCGTCGGTTACTATTTCAAAAGTAATCAGCAAAATTTTTATTTTTAGCATATTTGTCTGTTACTATTTTAGAATTAATCGGCAAGACTATATTTTCAGCACATTCGTCGGTTACTATTTCAAAAGTAATCGGCAAGACTTTATTTTCAGCACATTCGTCGGTTACTATTTCAATAGTAATCGGCAAGATTTTTATTTTCAGCATGTACGTCGGTTACTATTTCAAAAGTAATCGGCAAGATTTTTATTTTCAGCATATTTGTCGGTTACTATTTTAAAAGTAATCGTCAAGATTTTTATTTTCAACATATTCGTCGGTTACTATTTCAAAAGTAATCGGCAAGACTTTTATTTTCAGCACATTTGTCGGTTACTATTTCAATAGTAATTGGCATGATTTATTTTCAGCACATTTGTCGGTTACTATTTCAAAAGTAATCGGCAAGACTTTATATTCAACACATTCGTCGGTTACTATTTCAAAAGTAATCGGCATGATCTATTTTCTGCACATTCGTCGGTTACTATTTCAAAAGTAATCAGCAAAATTTTTATTTTTAGCATATTTGTCTGTTACTATTTTAGAATTAATCGGCAAGACTATATTTTCAGCACATTCGTCGGTTACTATTTCAAAAGTAATCGGCAAGACTTTATTTTCAGCACATTCGTCGGTTACTATTTCAATAGTAATCGGCAAGATTTTTATTTTCAGCATGTACGTCGGTTACTATTTCAAAAGTAATCGGCAAGATTTTTATTTTTAGCATATTTGTCGGTTACTATTTTAAAAGTAATCGTCAAGATTTTTATTTTCAACATATTCGTCGGTTACTATTTCAAAAGTAATCGGCAAGACTTTATTTTCAGCATATTCGTTGTTACTATTTCAAAAGTAATCGGTAAGATTTTTATTTTCAACATATTCGTCGCTTACTATTTCAAATGTAATCGGCATGATTTATTTTCAACACATTCGTCGGTTACTATTTCAAAAGTAATCGGCAAGATTTATTTTCAGCACATATTCGTCGGTTACTATTTCAAAAGTTATCGGCAAGACTTTATTTTAAGCACATTCGTTGGTTACTATTTCAAAAGTAATCGGTAAGATTTTTATTTTCAACATATTCGTCACTTACTATTTCCAAAGTAATCGGCATGATTCATTTTCAGCACATTCGTCGGTTACTATTTCAATAGTAATTGGCATGATTTATTTTCAGCACATTTGTCGGTTACTATTTCAAAAGTAATCGGCAAGATTTTTATTTTCAGCATATTCGTCGGTGACTATTTCAAAAGTAATCGGCATGATTTATTTTCAGCACATTCGTCAGGTTACTATTTCAAAAGTAATCGGCAAGACTTTTATTTTCAGCACATTTGTCGGTTACTATTTCAATAGTAATTGGCATGATTTATTTTCAGCACATTTGTCGGTTACTATTTCAAAAGTAATCGGCAAGATTTTTATTTTCAGCATATTCGTCGGTGACTATTTCAAAAGTAATCGGCATGATTTATTTTCAGCACATTCGTCAGGTTACTATTTCAAAAGTAATCGGCAAGACTTTTATTTTCAGCACATTTGTCGGTTACTATTTCAATAGTAATTGGCATGATTTATTTTCAGCACATTTGTCGGTTACTATTTCAAAAGTAATCGGCAAGATTTTTATTTTCAGCATATTCGTCGGTGACTATTTCAAAAGTAATCGGCATGATTTATTTTCAGCACATTCGTCAGGTTACTATTTCAAAAGTAATCGGCAAGACTTTTATTTTCAGCACATTTGTCGGTTACTATTTCAATAGTAATTGGCATGATTTATTTTCAGCACATTTGTCGGTTACTATTTCAAAAGTAATCGGCAAGACTTTATATTCAACACATTCGTCGGTTACTATTTCAAAAGTAATCGGCATGATCTATTTTCTGCACATTCGTCGGTTACTATTTCAAAAGTAATCAGCAAAATTTTTATTTTTAGCATATTTGTCTGTTACTATTTTAGAATTAATCGGCAAGACTATATTTTCAGCACATTCGTCGGTTACTATTTCAAAAGTAATCGGCAAGACTTTATTTTCAGCACATTCGTCGGTTACTATTTCAATAGTAATCGGCAAGATTTTTATTTTCAGCATGTACGTCGGTTACTATTTCAAAAGTAATCGGCAAGATTTTTATTTTCAGCATATTTGTCGGTTACTATTTTAAAAGTAATCGACAAGATTTTTATTTTCAACATATTCGTCGGTTACTATTTCAAAAGTAATCGGCAAGACTTTATTTTCAGCATATTCGTTGTTACTATTTCAAAAGTAATCGGTAAGATTTTTATTTTCAACATATTCGTCGCTTACTATTTCAAAAGCAATCGGCATGATTTATTTTCAACACATTCGTCGGTTACTATTTCAAAAGTAATCGGCAAGATTTATTTTCAGCACATATTCGTCGGTTACTATTTCAAAAGTTATCGGCAAGACTTTATTTTAAGCACATTCGTTGGTTACTATTTCAAAAGTAATCGGTAAGATTTTTATTTTCAACATCTTCGTCACTTACTATTTCCAAAGTAATCGGCATGATTTATTTTCAGCACATTCGTCGGTTACTATTTCAAAAGTAATCGGCAAGATTTATTTTCAGTATATTCGTTGGTTACATTTTAAAAGTAATCGGTAAGATTTTTATTTTCAACATATTCGTCGCTTACTATTTCGAAAGTAATCGGCATCATTTATTTTCAGCACATTCGTCGGTTACTATTTCAAAAGTAATCGGCAAGATTTTTATTTTCAGCATATTCGTCGGTGACTATTTCAAAAGTAATCGGCATGATTTATTTTCAGCACATTCGTCAGGTTACTATTTCAAAAGTAATCGGCAAGACTTTTATTTTCAGCACATTTGTCGGTTACTATTTCAATAGTAATTGGCATGATTTATTTTCAGCACATTTGTCGGTTACTATTTCAAAAGTAATCGGCAAGATTTTTATTTTCAGCATATTCGTCGGTGACTATTTCAAAAGTAATCGGCATGATTTATTTTCAGCACATTCGTCAGGTTACTATTTCAAAAGTAATCGGCAAGACTTTTATTTTCAGCACATTTGTCGGTTACTATTTCAATAGTAATTGGCATGATTTATTTTCAGCACATTTGTCGGTTACTATTTCAAAAGTAATCGGCAAGACTTTATATTCAACACATTCGTCGGTTACTATTTCAAAAGTAATCGGCATGATCTATTTTCTGCACATTCGTCGGTTACTATTTCAAAAGTAATCAGCAAAATTTTTATTTTTAGCATATTTGTCTGTTACTATTTTAGAATTAATCGGCAAGACTATATTTTCAGCACATTCGTCGGTTACTATTTCAAAAGTAATCGGCAAGACTTTATTTTCAGCACATTCGTCGGTTACTATTTCAATAGTAATCGGCAAGATTTTTATTTTCAGCATGTACGTCGGTTACTATTTCAAAAGTAATCGGCAAGATTTTTATTTTCAGCATATTTGTCGGTTACTATTTTAAAAGTAATCGACAAGATTTTTATTTTCAACATATTCGTCGGTTACTATTTCAAAAGTAATCGGCAAGACTTTATTTTCAGCATATTCGTTGTTACTATTTCAAAAGTAATCGGTAAGATTTTTATTTTCAACATATTCGTCGCTTACTATTTCAAAAGCAATCGGCATGATTTATTTTCAACACATTCGTCGGTTACTATTTCAAAAGTAATCGGCAAGATTTATTTTCAGCACATATTCGTCGGTTACTATTTCAAAAGTTATCAGCAAGACTTTATTTTAAGCACATTCGTTGGTTACTATTTCAAAAGTAATCGGTAAGATTTTTATTTTCAACATATTCGTCACTTACTATTTCCAAAGTAATCGGCATGATTTATTTTCAGCACATTCGTCGGTTACTATTTCAAAAGTAATCGGCAAGATTTATTTTCAGTATATTCGTTGGTTACATTTTAAAAGTAATCGGTAAGATTTTTATTTTCAACATATTCGTCGCTTACTATTTCGAAAGTAATCGGCATCATTTATTTTCAGCACATTCGTCGGTTACTATTTCAAAAGTAATCGGCAAGATTTTTATTTTCAGCATATTCGTCGGTGACTATTTCAAAAGTAATCGGCATGATTTATTTTCAGCACATTCGTCAGGTTACTATTTCAAAAGTAATCGGCAAGACTTTTATTTTCAGCACATTTGTCGGTTACTATTTCAATAGTAATTGGCATGATTTATTTTCAGCACATTTGTCGGTTACTATTTCAAAAGTAATCGGCAAGATTTTTATTTTCAGCATATTCGTCGGTGACTATTTCAAAAGTAATCGGCATGATTTATTTTCAGCACATTCGTCAGGTTACTATTTCAAAAGTAATCGGCAAGACTTTTATTTTCAGCACATTTGTCGGTTACTATTTCAATAGTAATTGGCATGATTTATTTTCAGCACATTTGTCGGTTACTATTTCAAAAGTAATCGGCAAGACTTTATATTCAACACATTCGTCGGTTACTATTTCAAAAGTAATCGGCATGATCTATTTTCTGCACATTCGTCGGTTACTATTTCAAAAGTAATCAGCAAAATTTTTATTTTTAGCATATTTGTCTGTTACTATTTTAGAATTAATCGGCAAGACTATATTTTCAGCACATTCGTCGGTTACTATTTCAAAAGTAATCGGCAAGACTTTATTTTCAGCACATTCGTCGGTTACTATTTCAATAGTAATCGGCAAGATTTTTATTTTCAGCATGTACGTCGGTTACTATTTCAAAAGTAATCGGCAAGATTTTTATTTTCAGCATACTTGTCGGTTACTATTTTAAAAGTAATCGACAAGATTTTTATTTTCAACATATTCGTCGGTTACTATTTCAAAAGTAATCGGCAAGACTTTATTTTCAGCATATTCGTTGTTACTATTTCAAAAGTAATCGGTAAGATTTTTATTTTCAACATATTCGTCGCTTACTATTTCAAAAGTAATCGGCATGATTTATTTTCAGCACATTTGTCGGTTACTATTTCAATAGTAATTGGCATGATTTATTTTCAGCACATTTGTCGGTTACTATTTCAAAAGTAATCGGCAAGATTTTTATTTTCAGCATATTCGTCGGTGACTATTTCAAAAGTAATCGGCATGATTTATTTTCAGCACATTCGTCAGGTTACTATTTCAAAAGTAATCGGCAAGACTTTTATTTTCAGCACATTTGTCGGTTACTATTTCAATAGTAATTGGCATGATTTATTTTCAGCACATTTGTCGGTTACTATTTCAAAAGTAATCGGCAAGACTTTATATTCAACACATTCGTCGGTTACTATTTCAAAAGTAATCGGCATGATCTATTTTCTGCACATTCGTCGGTTACTATTTCAAAAGTAATCAGCAAAATTTTTATTTTTAGCATATTTGTCTGTTACTATTTTAGAATTAATCGGCAAGACTATATTTTCAGCACATTCGTCGGTTACTATTTCAAAAGTAATCGGCAAGACTTTATTTTCAGCACATTCGTCGGTTACTATTTCAATAGTAATCGGCAAGATTTTTATTTTCAGCATGTACGTCGGTTACTATTTCAAAAGTAATCGGCAAGATTTTTATTTTCAGCATATTTGTCGGTTACTATTTTAAAAGTAATCGACAAGATTTTTATATTCAACATATTCGTCGGTTACTATTTCAAAAGTAATCGGCAAGACTTTATTTTCAGCATATTCGTCGGTTACTATTTCAATAGTAATCGGCAAGATTTTTATTTTCAGCATGTACGTCGGTTACTATTTCAAAAGTAATCGGCAAGATTTTTATTTTCAGCATATTTGTCGGTTACTATTTTAAAAGTAATCGACAAGATTTTTATTTTCAACATATTCGTCGGTTACTATTTCAAAAGTAATCGGCAAGACTTTATTTTCAGCATATTCGTTGTTACTATTTCAAAAGTAATCGGTAAGATTTTTATTTTCAACATATTCGTCGCTTACTATTTCAAAAGCAATCGGCATGATTTATTTTCAACACATTCGTCGGTTACTATTTCAAAAGTAATCGGCAAGATTTTTATTTTCAGCACAAATTCGTCGGTTACTATTTCAAAAGTTATCGGCATGATTTATTTTCAGCACATTCGTCAGGTTACTATTTCAAAAGTAATCGGCAAGACTTTTATTTTCAGCACATTTGTCGGTTACTATTTCAATAGTAATTGGCATGATTTATTTTCAGCACATTTGTCGGTTACTATTTCAAAAGTAATCGGCAAGATTTTTATTTTCAGCATATTCGTCGGTGACTATTTCAAAAGTAATCGGCATGATTTATTTTCAGCACATTCGTCAGGTTACTATTTCAAAAGTAATCGGCAAGACTTTTATTTTCAGCACATTTGTCGATTACTATTTCAATAGTAATTGGCATGATTTATTTTCAGCACATTTGTCGGTTACTATTTCAAAAGTAATCGGCAAGATTTTTATTTTCAGCATATTCGTCGGTGACTATTTCAAAAGTAATCGGCATGATTTATTTTCAGCACATTCGTCAGGTTACTATTTCAAAAGTAATCGGCAAGACTTTTATTTTCAGCACATTTGTCGGTTACTATTTCAATAGTAATTGGCATGATTTATTTTCAGCACATTTGTCGGTTACTATTTCAAAAGTAATCGGCAAGATTTTTATTTTCAGCATATTCGTCGGTGACTATTTCAAAAGTAATCGGCATGATTTATTTTCAGCACATTCGTCAGGTTACTATTTCAAAAGTAATCGGCAAGACTTTTATTTTCAGCACATTTGTCGGTTACTATTTCAATAGTAATTGGCATGATTTATTTTCAGCACATTTGTCGGTTACTATTTCAAAAGTAATCGGCAAGACTTTATATTCAACACATTCGTCGGTTACTATTTCAAAAGTAATCGGCATGATCTATTTTCTGCACATTCGTCGGTTACTATTTCAAAAGTAATCAGCAAAATTTTTATTTTTAGCATATTTGTCTGTTACTATTTTAGAATTAATCGGCAAGACTATATTTTCAGCACATTCGTCGGTTACTATTTCAAAAGTAATCGGCAAGACTTTATTTTCAGCACATTCGTCGGTTACTATTTCAATAGTAATCGGCAAGATTTTTATTTTCAGCATGTACGTCGGTTACTATTTCAAAAGTAATCGGCAAGATTTTTATTTTCAGCATATTTGTCGGTTACTATTTTAAAAGTAATCGACAAGATTTTTATTTTCAACATATTCGTCGGTTACTATTTCAAAAGTAATCGGCAAGACTTTATTTTCAGCATATTCGTTGTTACTATTTCAAAAGTAATCGGTAAGATTTTTATTTTCAACATATTCGTCGCTTACTATTTCAAAAGTAATCGGCATGATTTATTTTCAGCACATTTGTCGGTTACTATTTCAATAGTAATTGGCATGATTTATTTTCAGCACATTTGTCGGTTACTATTTCAAAAGTAATCGGCAAGATTTTTATTTTCAGCATATTCGTCGGTGACTATTTCAAAAGTAATTGGCATGATTTATTTTCAGCACATTCGTCAGGTTACTATTTCAAAAGTAATCGGCAAGACTTTTATTTTCAGCACATTTGTCGGTTACTATTTCAATAGTAATTGGCATGATTTATTTTCAGCACATTTGTCGGTTACTATTTCAAAAGTAATCGGCAAGATTTTTATTTTCAGCATATTCGTCGGTGACTATTTCAAAAGTAATCGGCATGATTTATTTTCAGCACATTCGTCAGGTTACTATTTCAAAAGTAATCGGCAAGACTTTTATTTTCAGCACATTTGTCGGTTACTATTTCAATAGTAATTGGCATGATTTATTTTCAGCACATTTGTCGGTTACTATTTCAAAAGTAATCGGCAAGACTTTATATTCAACACATTCGTCGGTTACTATTTCAAAAGTAATCGGCATGATCTATTTTCTGCACATTCGTCGGTTACTATTTCAAAAGTAATCAGCAAAATTTTTATTTTTAGCATATTTGTCTGTTACTATTTTAGAATTAATCGGCAAGACTATATTTTCAGCACATTCGTCGGTTACTATTTCAAAAGTAATCGGCAAGACTTTATTTTCAGCACATTCGTCGGTTACTATTTCAATAGTAATCGGCAAGATTTTTATTTTCAGCATGTACGTCGGTTACTATTTCAAAAGTAATCGGCAAGATTTTTATTTTCAGCATATTTGTCGGTTACTATTTTAAAAGTAATCGACAAGATTTTTATTTTCAACATATTCGTCGGTTACTATTTCAAAAGTAATCGGCAAGACTTTATTTTCAGCATATTCGTTGTTACTATTTCAAAAGTAATCGGTAAGATTTTTATTTTCAACATATTCGTCGCTTACTATTTCAAAAGTAATCGGCATGATTTATTTTCAGCACATTTGTCGGTTAATATTTCAATAGTAATTGGCATGATTTATTTTCAGCACATTTGTCGGTTACTATTTCAAAAGTAATCGGCAAGATTTTTATTTTCAGCATATTCGTCGGTGACTATTTCAAAAGTAATTGGCATGATTTATTTTCAGCACATTCGTCAGGTTACTATTTCAAAAGTAATCGGCAAGACTTTTATTTTCAGCACATTTGTCGGTTACTATTTCAATAGTAATGGGCATGATTTATTTTCAGCACATTTGTCGGTTACTATTTCAAAAGTAATCGGCAAGATTTTTATTTTCAGCATATTCGTCGGTGACTATTTCAAAAGTAATCGGCATGATTTATTTTCAGCACATTCGTCAGGTTACTATTTCAAAAGTAATCGGCAAGACTTTTATTTTCAGCACATTTGTCGGTTACTATTTCAATAGTAATTGGCATGATTTATTTTCAGCACATTTGTCGGTTACTATTTCAAAAGTAATCGGCAAGACTTTATATTCAACACATTCGTCGGTTACTATTTCAAAAGTAATCGGCATGATCTATTTTCTGCACATTCGTCGGTTACTATTTCAAAAGTAATCAGCAAAATTTTTATTTTTAGCATATTTGTCTGTTACTATTTTAGAATTAATCGGCAAGACTATATTTTCAGCACATTCGTCGGTTACTATTTCAAAAGTAATCGGCAAGACTTTATTTTCAGCACATTCGTCGGTTACTATTTCAATAGTAATCGGCAAGATTTTTATTTTCAGCATGTACGTCGATTACTATTTCAAAAGTAATCGGCAAGATTTTTATTTTCAGCATATTTGTCGGTTACTATTTTAAAAGTAATCGACAAGATTTTTATTTTCAACATATTCGTCGGTTACTATTTCAAAAGTAATCGGCAAGACTTTATTTTCAGCATATTCGTTGTTACTATTTCAAAAGTAATCGGTAAGATTTTTATTTTCAACATATTCGTCGCTTACTATTTCAAAAGTAATCGGCATGATTTATTTTCAACACATTCGTCGGTTACTATTTCAAAAGTAATCGGCAAGATTTATTTTCAGCACATATTCGTCGGTTACTATTTCAAAAGTTATCGGCAAGACTTTATTTTAAGCACATTCGTTGGTTACTATTTCAAAAGTAATCGGTAAGATTTTTATTTTCAACATATTCGTCACTTACTATTTCCAAAGTAATCGGCATGATTTATTTTCAGCACATTCGTCGGTTACTATTTCAAAAGTAATCGGCAAGATTTATTTTCAGTATATTCGTTGGTTACATTTTAAAAGTAATCGGTAAGATTTTTATTTTCAACATATTCGTCGCTTACTATTTCGAAAGTAATCGGCATCATTTATTTTCAGCACATTCGTCGGTTACTATTTCAAAAGTAATCGGCAAGATTTTTATTTTCAGCATATTCGTCGGTGACTATTTCAAAAGTAATCGGCATGATTTATTTTCAGCACATTCGTCAGGTTACTATTTCAAAAGTAATCGGCAAGACTTTTATTTTCAGCACATTTGTCGGTTACTATTTCAATAGTAATTGGCATGATTTATTTTCAGCACATTTGTCGGTTACTATTTCAAAAGTAATCGGCAAGATTTTTATTTTCAGCATATTCGTCGGTGACTATTTCAAAAGTAATCGGCATGATTTATTTTCAGCACATTCGTCAGGTTACTATTTCAAAAGTAATCGGCAAGACTTTTATTTTCAGCACATTTGTCGGTTACTATTTCAATAGTAATTGGCATGATTTATTTTCAGCACATTTGTCGGTTACTATTTCAAAAGTAATCGGCAAGATTTTTATTTTCAGCATATTCGTCGGTGACTATTTCAAAAGTAATCGGCATGATTTATTTTCAGCACATTCGTCAGGTTACTATTTCAAAAGTAATCGGCAAGACTTTTATTTTCAGCACATTTGTCGGTTACTATTTCAATAGTAATTGGCATGATTTATTTTCAGCACATTTGTCGGTTACTATTTCAAAAGTAATCGGCAAGATTTTTATTTTCAGCATATTCGTCGGTGACTATTTCAAAAGTAATCGGCATGATTTATTTTCAGCATATTCGTCAGGTTACTATTTCAAAAGTAATCGGCAAGACTTTTATTTTCAGCACATTTGTCGGTTACTATTTCAATAGTAATTGGCATGATTTATTTTCAGCACATTTGTCGGTTACTATTTCAAAAGTAATCGGCAAGACTTTATATTCAACACATTCGTCGGTTACTATTTCAAAAGTAATCGGCATGATCTATTTTCTGCACATTCGTCGGTTACTATTTCAAAAGTAATCAGCAAAATTTTTATTTTTAGCATATTTGTCTGTTACTATTTTAGAATTAATCGGCAAGACTATATTTTCAGCACATTCGTCGGTTACTATTTCAAAAGTAATCGGCAAGACTTTATTTTCAGCACATTCGTCGGTTACTATTTCAATAGTAATCGGCAAGATTTTTATTTTCAGCATGTACGTCGGTTACTATTTCAAAAGTAATCGGCAAGATTTTTATTTTCAGCATATTTGTCGGTTACTATTTTAAAAGTAATCGACAAGATTTTTATTTTCAACATATTCGTCGGTTACTATTTCAAAAGTAATCGGCAAGACTTTATTTTCAGCATATTCGTTGTTACTATTTTAAAAGTAATCGGTAAGATTTTTATTTTCAACATATTCGTCGCTTACTATTTCAAAAGTAATCGGCATGATTTATTTTCAACACATTCGTCGGTTACTATTTCAAAAGTAATCGGCAAGATTTATTTTCAGCACATATTCGTCGGTTACTATTTCAAAAGTTATCGGCAAGACTTTATTTTAAGCACATTCGTTGGTTACTATTTCAAAAGTAATCGGTAAGATTTTTATTTTCAACATATTCGTCACTTAGTATTTCCAAAGTAATCGGCATGATTTATTTTCAGCACATTCGTCGGTTACTATTTCAAAAGTAATCGGCAAGATTTATTTTCAGTATATTCGTTGGTTACATTTTAAAAGTAATCGGTAAGATTTTTATTTTCAACATATTCGTCGCTTACTATTTCGAAAGTAATCGGCATCATTTATTTTCAGCACATTCGTCGGTTACTATTTCAAAAGTAATCGGCAAGATTTTTATTTTCAGCATATTCGTCGGTGACTATTTCAAAAGTAATCGGCATGATTTATTTTCAGCACATTCGTCAGGTTACTATTTCAAAAGTAATCGGCAAGACTTTTATTTTCAGCACATTTGTCGGTTACTATTTCAATAGTAATTGGCATGATTTATTTTCAGCACATTTGTCGGTTACTATTTCAAAAGTAATCGGCAAGATTTTTATTTTCAGCATATTCGTCGGTGACTATTTCAAAAGTAATCGGCATGATTTATTTTCAGCACATTCGTCAGGTTACTATTTCAAAAGTAATCGGCAAGACTTTTATTTTCAGCACATTTGTCGGTTACTATTTCAATAGTAATTGGCATGATTTATTTTCAGCACATTTGTCGGTTACTATTTCAAAAGTAATCGGCAAGATTTTTATTTTCAGCATATTCGTCGGTGACTATTTCAAAAGTAATCGGCATGATTTATTTTCAGCACATTCGTCAGGTTACTATTTCAAAAGTAATCGGCAAGACTTTTATTTTCAGCACATTTGTCGGTTACTATTTCAATAGTAATTGGCATGATTTATTTTCAGCACATTTGTCGGTTACTATTTCAAAAGTAATCGGCAAGATTTTTATTTTCAGCATATTCGTCGGTGACTATTTCAAAAGTAATCGGCATGATTTATTTTCAGCACATTCGTCAGGTTACTATTTCAAAAGTAATCGGCAAGACTTTTATTTTCAGCACATTTGTCGGTTACTATTTCAATAGTAATTGGCATGATTTATTTTCAGCACATTTGTCGGTTACTATTTCAAAAGTAATCGGCAAGACTTTATATTCAACACATTCGTCGGTTACTATTTCAAAAGTAATCGGCATGATCTATTTTCTGCACATTCGTCGGTTACTATTTCAAAAGTAATCAGCAAAATTTTTATTTTTAGCATATTTGTCTGTTACTATTTTAGAATTAATCGGCAAGACTATATTTTCAGCACATTCGTCGGTTACTATTTCAAAAGTAATCGGCAAGACTTTATTTTCAGCACATTCGTCGGTTACTATTTCAATAGTAATCGGCAAGATTTTTATTTTCAGCATGTACGTCGGTTACTATTTCAAAAGTAATCGGCAAGATTTTTATTTTCAGCATATTTGTCGGTTACTATTTTAAAAGTAATCGACAAGATTTTTATTTTCAACATATTCGTCGGTTACTATTTCAAAAGTAATCGGCAAGACTTTATTTTCAGCATATTCGTTGTTACTATTTTAAAAGTAATCGGTAAGATTTTTATTTTCAACATATTCGTCGCTTACTATTTCAAAAGTAATCGGCATGATTTATTTTCAACACATTCGTCGGTTACTATTTCAAAAGTAATCGGCAAGATTTATTTTCAGCACATATTCGTCGGTTACTATTTCAAAAGTTATCGGCAAGACTTTATTTTAAGCACATTCGTTGGTTACTATTTCAAAAGTAATCGGTAAGATTTTTATTTTCAACATATTCGTCACTTACTATTTCCAAAGTAATCGGCATGATTTATTTTCAGCACATTCGTCGGTTACTATTTCAAAAGTAATCGGCAAGATTTATTTTCAGCACATATTCGTCGGTTACTATTTCAAAAGTTATCGGCAAGACTTTATTTTAAGCACATTCGTTGGTTACTATTTCAAAAGTAATCGGTAAGATTTTTATTTTCAACATATTCGTCACTTACTATTTCCAAAGTAATCGGCATGATTTATTTTCAGCACATTCGTCGGTTACTATTTCAAAAGTAATCGGCAAGATTTATTTTCAGTATATTCGTTGGTTACATTTTAAAAGTAATCGGTAAGATTTTTATTTTCAACATATTCGTCGCTTACTATTTCGAAAGTAATCGGCATCATTTATTTTCAGCACATTCGTCGGTTACTATTTCAAAAGTAATCGGCAAGATTTTTATTTTCAGCATATTCGTCGGTGACTATTTCAAAAGTAATCGGCATGATTTATTTTCAGCACATTCGTCAGGTTACTATTTCAAAAGTAATCGGGAAGACTTTTATTTTCAGCACATTTGTCGGTTACTATTTCAATAGTAATTGGCATGATTTATTTTCAGCACATTTGTCGGTTACTATTTCAAAAGTAATCGGCAAGATTTTTATTTTCAGCATATTCGTCGGTGACTATTTCAAAAGTAATCGGCATGATTTATTTTCAGCACATTCGTCAGGTTACTATTTCAAAAGTAATCGGCAAGACTTTTATTTTCAGCACATTTGTCGGTTACTATTTCAATAGTAATTGGCATGATTTATTTTCTGCACATTTGTCGGTTACTATTTCAAAAGTAATCGGTAAGATTTTTATTTCCAACATATTCATCGTTTACTATTTCAAAAGTAATCAGCATGATTTATTTTCAACACATTCGTCGGATACTATTTCAAAAGTAATCGGCAAGATTTTTATTTTCAGCATATTGGTCGTGACTATTTCAAAAGTAATCGGCAAGATTTTTATTTTCAGCATATTTGTCGGTTACTATTTCAAAAGTAATCGGCAAGATTTTTATTTTCAGCATATTTGTCGGTTACTATTTTAAAAGTAATCGACAAGATTTTTATTTTCAACATATTCGTCGGTTACTATTTCAAAAGTAATCGGCAAGACTTTATTTTCAGCATATTCGTTGTTACTATTTCAAAAGTAATCGGTAAGATTTTTATTTTCAACATATTCGTCGCTTACTATTTCAAAAGTAATCGGCATGATTTATTTTCAGCACATTTGTCGGTTACTATTTCAATAGTAATTGGCATGATTTATTTTCAGCACATTTGTCGGTTACTATTTCAAAAGTAATCGGCAAGATTTTTATTTGCAGCATATTCGTCGGTGACTATTTCAAAAGTAATCGGCATGATTTATTTTCAGCACATTCGTCAGGTTACTATTTCAAAAGTAATCGGCAAGACTTTTATTTTCAGCACATTTGTCGGTTACTATTTCAATAGTAATTGGCATGATTTATTTTCAGCACATTTGTCGGTTACTATTTCAAAAGTAATCGGCAAGATTTTTATTTTCAGCATATTCGTCGGTGACTATTTCAAAAGTAATCGGCATGATTTATTTTCAGCACATTCGTCAGGTTACTATTTCAAAAGTAATCGGCAAGACTTTTATTTTCAGCACATTTGTCGGTTACTATTTCAATAGTAATTGGCATGATTTATTTTCAGCACATTTGTCGGTTACTATTTCAAAAGTAATCGGCAAGACTTTATATTCAACACATTCGTCGGTTACTATTTCAAAAGTAATCGGCATGATCTATTTTCTGCACATTCGTCGGTTATTATTTCAAAAGTAATCAGCAAAATTTTTATTTTTAGCATATTTGTCTGTTACTATTTTAGAATTAATCGGCAAGACTATATTTTCAGCACATTCGTCGGTTACTATTTCAAAAGTAATCGGCAAGACTTTATTT
The DNA here is from genome assembly GCA_958299785.1 of Medicago lupulina. Lineage (NCBI taxonomy): Eukaryota > Viridiplantae > Streptophyta > Magnoliopsida > Fabales > Fabaceae > Medicago > Medicago lupulina. The sequence continues at coordinate 49,243,315 of OY283140.1, forward strand.
TCAGCACATTCGTCGGTTACTATTTCAATAGTAATCGGCAAAATTTTTATTTTCAGCATGTACGTCGATTACTATTTCAAAAGTAATCGGCAAGATTTTTATTTTCAGCATATTTGTCGGTTACTACAAGATTTTTAGTTTTAGCATATTTGTCGGTTACTATTTTAAAAGTAATCGAGAAGATTTTTATTTTCAACATATACGTCGCTTACTATTTCAAAACTAATCGGCAAGATTTTTATTTTCAGCATATTTGTCGGTTACTTTTTCAAAAGTAATCGGCAAGATTTTTATTTTTAGCATATTTTTCGGTTACTATTTTAAAAGTAATCGGCAAGATTTTTATTTTCAACATATTCGCCGGTTCCTATTTCAAAAGTAATCGGCAAGATTTTTAGTTTTAGCATATTTGTCGGTTACTATTTTAAAAGTAATCGAGAAGATTTTTATTTTCAACATATTCGTCGCTTACTATTTCAAAAGTAATCGGCAAGATTTATTTTCAGCACATATTCGTCGGTTACTATTTCAAAAGTAATGGGCAAGACTTTTATTTTCAGCACATTTGTCGGTTACTATTTCAATAGTAATCGGCATGATTTATTTTCAGCACATTCGTCGGTTACTATTTCAAAAATAATCGGCATGATTTATTTTCAACACATTCGTCGGTTACTATTTCAAAAGTAATCGGCATGATCTATTTTCTGCACAATCGTCGGTTACTATTTCAAAAGTAATCGGCAAGATTTTTATTTTCAGCATATTTGTCGGTTACTATTTTAAAAGTAATCGACAAGATTTTTATTTTCAACATATTCGTCGGTTACTATTTCAAAAGTAATCGGCATGACTTTATTTTCAGCATATTCGTTGGTTACTATTTTAAAAGTAATCGGTAAGATTTTTATTTTCAACATATTCGTCGCTTACTATTTCGAAAGTAATCGGCATGATTTATTTTCAGCACATTCGTCGGTTACTATTTCAAAAGTAATCGGCAAGATTTTTATTTTCAACATATTTGTCGGTTACTATTTTAAAAGTAATCGACAAGATTTTTATTTTCAACATATTCGTCGGTTACTATTTCAAAAGTAATCGGCAAGACTTTATTTTCAGCACATTCATTGGTTACTATTTCAAAAGTAATCGGCAAGATTTTTATTTTCAGCATATTGGTCGGTGACTATTTCAAAAGTAATCGGCAAGATTTTTATTTTAAGCATATTTGTCGGTTACTTTTTCAAAAGTAATCGGCAAGATTTTTATTTTTAGCATATTTGTCGGTTACTATTTTAAAAGTAATCGGCAAGATTTTTATTTTCAACATATTCGTCGGTTCCTATTTCAAAAGTAATCGGCAAGATTTTTAGTTTTTGCATATTTGTCGGTTACTATTTTAAAAGTAATCGAGAAGATTTTTATTTTCAACATATTCGTCGCTTACTATTTCAAAAGTAATCGGCATGATTTATTTTCAGCACATTCGTTGGTTACTATTTCAAAAGTAATCGGCAAGATTTATTATCAGCACATTCGTCGGTTACTATTTCAAAAATAATCGGCATGATTTATTTTCAACACATTCGTCGGTTACTATTTCAAAAGTAATCGGCATGATCTATTTTCTGCACATTCGTCGGTTACTATTTCAAAAGTAATCGGCAAGATTTTTATTTTTAGCATATTTGTCGGTTATTATTTTAAAAGTAATTGACAAGATTTTTATTTTCAACATATTTGTCGGTTCCTATTTCAAAAGTAATCGGCAAGATTTTTAGTTTTAGCATATTTGTCGGTTACTATTTTAAAAGTAATCGAGAAGATTTTTATTTTCAACATATACGTCGCTTACTATTTCAAAAGTAATCGGCAAGATTTTTATTTTCAGCATATTTGTCGGTTACTTTTTCAAAAGTAATCGGCAAGATTTTTATTTTTAGCATATTTTTCGGTTACTATTTTAAAAGTAATCGGCAAGATTTTTATTTTCAACATATTCGTCGGTTCCTATTTCAAAAGTAATCGGCAAGATTTTCAGTTTTAGCATATTTGTCGGTTACTATTTTAAAAGTAATCGAGAAGATTTTTATTTTCAACATATTCGTCGCTTACTATTTCAAAAGTAATCGGCAAGATTTATTTTCAGCACATATTCGTCGGTTACTATTTCAAAAGTAATGGGCAAGACTTTTACTTTCAGCACATTTGTCGGTTACTATTTCAATAGTAATCGGCATGATTTATTTTCAGCACATTCGTCGGTTACTATTTAAAAAGTAATCGGCATGATTTATTTTCAACACATTCGTCGGTTACTATTTCAAAAGTAATCGGCATGATCTATTTTCTGCACAATCGTCGGTTACTATTTCAAAAGTAATCGGCAAGACTTTATTTTCAGCATATTCGTCGGTTACTATTTTAAAAGTAATCGACAAGATTTTTATTTTCAACATATTCGTCGGTTACTATTTCAAAAGTAATCGGCAAGACTTTATTTTCAGCACATTCATTGGTTACTTTTTTAAAAGTAATTGGTAAGACTTTTATTTCCAACATATTCATCGCTTACTATTTCAAAAGTAATCAGCATGATTTATTTTCAGCACATTCGTCGGTTACTATTTCAAAAGTAATCGGCAAGATTTTTATTTTCAGCTTATTGGTCGGTGACTATTTCAAAAGTAATCGGCAAGATTTTTATTTTCAGCATATTTGTCGGTTACTTTTTCAAAAGTAATCGGCAAGATTTTTATTTTTAGCATATTTGTCGGTTACTATTTTAAAAGTAATCGGCAAGATTTTTAGTTTTAGCATATTTGTCGGTTACTATTTTAAAAGTAATCGAGAAGATTTTTATTTTCAACATATTCGTCGCTTACTATTTCAAAAGTAATCGGCATGATTTATTTTCAGCACATTCGTCGGTTACTATTTCAAAAGTAATCGGCAAGATTTATTTTCAGCACATATTCGTCGGTTACTATTTCAAAAGTAATGGGCAAGACTTTTATTTTCAGCACATTTGTCGGTTACTATTTCAATAGTAATCGGCATGATTTATTTTCAGCACATTCGTCAGGTTACTATTTCAAAAGTAATCGGGAAGACTTTTATTTTCAGCACATTTGTCGGTTACTATTTCAATAGTAATTGGCATGATTTATTTTCAGCACATTTGTCGGTTACTATTTCAAAAGTAATCGGCAAGATTTTTATTTTCAGCATATTCGTCGGTGACTATTTCAAAAGTAATCGGCATGATTTATTTTCAGCACATTCGTCAGGTTACTATTTCAAAAGTAATCGGCAAGACTTTTATTTTCAGCACATTTGTCGGTTACTATTTCAATAGTAATTGGCATGATTTATTTTCAGCACATTTGTCGGTTACTATTTCAAAAGTAATCGGTAAGATTTTTATTTCCAACATATTCATCGTTTACTATTTCAAAAGTAATCAGCATGATTTATTTTCAACACATTCGTCGGATACTATTTCAAAAGTAATCGGCAAGATTTTTATTTTCAGCATATTGGTCGTGACTATTTCAAAAGTAATCGGCAAGATTTTTATTTTCAGCATATTTGTCGGTTACTATTTCAAAAGTAATCGGCAAGATTTTTATTTTCAGCATATTTGTCGGTTACTATTTTAAAAGTAATCGACAAGATTTTTATTTTCAACATATTCGTCGGTTACTATTTCAAAAGTAATCGGCAAGACTTTATTTTCAGCATATTCGTTGTTACTATTTCAAAAGTAATCGGTAAGATTTTTATTTTCAACATATTCGTCGCTTACTATTTCAAAAGTAATCGGCATGATTTATTTTCAGCACATTTGTCGGTTACTATTTCAATAGTAATTGGCATGATTTATTTTCAGCACATTTGTCGGTTACTATTTCAAAAGTAATCGGCAAGATTTTTATTTTCAGCATATTCGTCGGTGACTATTTCAAAAGTAATCGGCATGATTTATTTTCAGCACATTCGTCAGGTTACTATTTCAAAAGTAATCGGCAAGACTTTTATTTTCAGCACATTTGTCGGTTACTATTTCAATAGTAATTGGCATGATTTATTTTCAGCACATTTGTCGGTTACTATTTCAAAAGTAATCGGCAAGATTTTTATTTTCAGCATATTCGTCGGTGACTATTTCAAAAGTAATCGGCATGATTTATTTTCAGCACATTCGTCAGGTTACTATTTCAAAAGTAATCGGCAAGACTTTTATTTTCAGCACATTTGTCGGTTACTATTTCAATAGTAATTGGCATGATTTATTTTCAGCACATTTGTCGGTTACTATTTCAAAAGTAATCGGCAAGACTTTATATTCAACACATTCGTCGGTTACTATTTCAAAAGTAATCGGCATGATCTATTTTCTGCACATTCGTCGGTTATTATTTCAAAAGTAATCAGCAAAATTTTTATTTTTAGCATATTTGTCTGTTACTATTTTAGAATTAATCGGCAAGACTATATTTTCAGCACATTCGTCGGTTACTATTTCAAAAGTAATCGGCAAGACTTTATTTTCAGCACATTCGTCGGTTACTATTTCAATAGTAATCGGCAAAATTTTTATTTTCAGCATGTACGTCGATTACTATTTCAAAAGTAATCGGCAAGATTTTTATTTTCAGCATATTTGTCGGTTACTACAAGATTTTTAGTTTTAGCATATTTGTCGGTTACTATTTTAAAAGTAATCGAGAAGATTTTTATTTTCAACATATACGTCGCTTACTATTTCAAAAGTAATCGGCAAGATTTTTATTTTCAGCATATTTGTCGGTTACTTTTTCAAAAGTAATCGGCAAGATTTTTATTTTTAGCATATTTTTCGGTTACTATTTTAAAAGTAATCGGCAAGATTTTTATTTTCAACATATTCGTCGGTTCCTATTTCAAAAGTAATCGGCAAGATTTTTAGTTTTAGCATATTTGTCGGTTACTATTTTAAAAGTAATCGAGAAGATTTTTATTTTCAACATATTCGTCGCTTACTATTTCAAAAGTAATCGGCAAGATTTATTTTCAGCACATATTCGTCGGTTACTATTTCAAAAGTAATGGGCAAGACTTTTATTTTCAGCACATTTGTCGGTTACTATTTCAATAGTAATCGGCATGATTTATTTTCAGCACATTCGTCGGTTACTATTTCAAAAATAATCGGCATGATTTATTTTCAACACATTCGTCGGTTACTATTTCAAAAGTAATCGGCATGATCTATTTTCTGCACAATCGTCGGTTACTATTTCAAAAGTAATCGGCAAGATTTTTATTTTCAGCATATTTGTCGGTTACTATTTTAAAAGTAATCGACAAGATTTTTATTTTCAACATATTCGTCGGTTACTATTTCAAAAGTAATCGGCAAGACTTTATTTTCAGCATATTCGTTGGTTACTATTTTAAAAGTAATCGGTAAGATTTTTATTTTCAACATATTCGTCGCTTACTATTTCGAAAGTAATCGGCATGATTTATTTTCAGCACATTCGTCGGTTACTATTTCAAAAGTAATCGGCAAGATTTTTATTTTCAGCATATTTGTCGGTTACTATTTTAAAAGTAATCGGCAAGACTTTATTTTCAGCACATTCATTGGTTACTTTTTTAAAAGTAATCGGTAAGATTTTTATTTCCAACATATTCATCGCTTACTATTTCAAAAGTAATCAGCATGATTTATTTTCAGCACATTCGTCGGTTACTATTTCAAAAGTAATCGGCAAGATTTTTATTTTCAGCATATTTGTCGGTTACTTTTTCAAAAGTAATCGGCAAGATTTTTATTTTAAGCATATTTGTCGGTTACTTTTTCAAAAGTAATCGGCAAGATTTTTATTTTTAGCATATTTGTCGGTTACTATTTTAAAAGTAATCGGCAAGATTTTTATTTTCAACATATTCGTCGGTTCCTATTTCAAAAGTAATCGGCAAGATTTTTAGTTTTTGCATATTTGTCGGTTACTATTTTAAAAGTAATCGAGAAGATTTTTATTTTCAACATATTCGTCGCTTACTATTTCAAAAGTAATCGGCATGATTTATTTTCAGCACATTCGTTGGTTACTATTTCAAAAGTAATCGGCAAGATTTATTATCAGCACATTCGTCGGTTACTATTTCAAAAATAATCGGCATGATTTATTTTCAACACATTCGTCGGTTACTATTTCAAAAGTAATCGGCATGATCTATTTTCTGCACATTCGTCGGTTACTATTTCAAAAGTAATCGGCAAGATTTTTATTTTTAGCATATTTGTCGGTTATTATTTTAAAAGTAATTGACAAGATTTTTATTTTCAACATATTTGTCGGTTCCTATTTCAAAAGTAATCGGCAAGATTTTTAGTTTTAGCATATTTGTCGGTTACTATTTTAAAAGTAATCGAGAAGATTTTTATTTTCAACATATACGTCGCTTACTATTTCAAAAGTAATCGGCAAGATTTTTATTTTCAGCATATTTGTCGGTTACTTTTTCAAAAGTAATCGGCAAGATTTTTATTTTTAGCATATTTTTCGGTTACTATTTTAAAAGTAATCGGCAAGATTTTTATTTTCAACATATTCGTCGGTTCCTATTTCAAAAGTAATCGGCAAGATTTTCAGTTTTAGCATATTTGTCGGTTACTATTTTAAAAGTAATCGAGAAGATTTTTATTTTCAACATATTCGTCGCTTACTATTTCAAAAGTAATCGGCAAGATTTATTTTCAGCACATATTCGTCGGTTACTATTTCAAAAGTAATGGGCAAGACTTTTACTTTCAGCACATTTGTCGGTTACTATTTCAATAGTAATCGGCATGATTTATTTTCAGCACATTCGTCGGTTACTATTTAAAAAGTAATCGGCATGATTTATTTTCAACACATTCGTCGGTTACTATTTCAAAAGTAATCGGCATGATCTATTTTCTGCACAATCGTCGGTTACTATTTCAAAAGTAATCGGCAAGACTTTATTTTCAGCATATTCGTCGGTTACTATTTTAAAAGTAATCGACAAGATTTTTATTTTCAACATATTCGTCGGTTACTATTTCAAAAGTAATCGGCAAGACTTTATTTTCAGCACATTCATTGGTTACTTTTTTAAAAGTAATTGGTAAGATTTTTATTTCCAACATATTCATCGCTTACTATTTCAAAAGTAATCAGCATGATTTATTTTCAGCACATTCGTCGGTTACTATTTCAAAAGTAATCGGCAAGATTTTTATTTTCAGCTTATTGGTCGGTGACTATTTCAAAAGTAATCGGCAAGATTTTTATTTTCAGCATATTTGTCGGTTACTTTTTCAAAAGTAATCGGCAAGATTTTTATTTTTAGCATATTCGTCGGTTACTATTTTAAAAGTAATCGGCAAGATTTTTAGTTTTAGCATATTTGTCGGTTACTATTTTAAAAGTAATCGAGAAGATTTTTATTTTCAACATATTCGTCGCTTACTATTTCAAAAGTAATCGGCATGATTTATTTTCAGCACATTCGTCGGTTACTATTTCAAAAGTAATCGGCAAGATTTATTTTCAGCACATATTCGTCGGTTACTATTTCAAAAGTAATGGGCAAGACTTTTATTTTCAGCACATTTGTCGGTTACTATTTCAATAGTAATCGGCATGATTTATTTTCAGCACATTCGTCGGTTACTATTTCAAAAATAATCGGCATGATTTATTTTCAACACATTCGTCAGTTACTATTTCAAAAGTAATCGGCATGATCTATTTTCTGCACAATCGTCGGTTACTATTTCAAAAGTAATCGGCAAGATTTTTATTTTCAGCATATTTGTCGGTTACTATTTTAAAAGTAATCGACAAGATTTTTATTTTCAACATATTCGTCGGTTACTATTTCAAAAGTAATCGGCAAGACTTTATTTTCAGCATATTCGTTGGTTACTATTTTAAAAGTAATCGGTAAGATTTTTATTTTCAACATATTCTTCGCTTACTATTTCGAAAGTAATCGGCATGATTTATTTTCAGCACATTCGTCGGTTACTATTTCAAAAGTAATCGGCAAGATTTTTATTTTCAACATATTTGTCAGTTACTATTTTAAAAGTAATCGACAAGATTTTTATTTTCAACATATTCGTCGGTTACTATTTCAAAAGTAATCGGCAAGACTTTATTTTCAGCACATTCATTGGTTACTTTTTTAAAAGTAATTGGTAAGATTTTTATTTCCAACATATTCATCGCTTACTATTTCAAAAGTAATCAGCATGATTTATTTTCAGCACATTCGTCGGTTACTATTTCAAAAGTAATCGGCAAGATTTTTATTTTCAGCTTATTGGTCGGTGACTATTTCAAAAGTAATCGGCAAGATTTTTATTTTCAGCATATTTGTCGGTTACTTTTTCAAAAGTAATCGGCAAGATTTTTATTTTTAGCATATTTGTCGGTTACTATTTTAAAAGTAATCGGCAAGATTTTTATTTTCAACATATTCGTCGGTTCCTATTTCAAAAGTAATCGGCAAGATTTTTAGTTTTAGCATATTTGTCGGTTACTACTTTAAAAGTAATCGAGAAGATTTTTATTTTCAACATATTCGTCGCTTACTATTTCAAAAGTAATCGGCATGATTTATTTTCAACACATTCGTCGGTTACTATTTCAAAAGCAATCGGCATGATTTATTTTCAGCACATTCGTCGGTTACTATTTCAAAAATAATCGGCATGATTTATTTTCAACACATTCGTCGGTTACTATTTCAAAAGTAATCGGCATGATCTATTTTCTGCACAATCGTCGGTTACTATTTCAAAAGTAATCGGCAAGATTTTTATTTTCAGCATATTTGTCGGTTACTATTTTAAAAGTAATCGACAAGATTTTTATTTTCAACATATTCGTCGGTTACTATTTCAAAAGTAATCGGCAAGACTTTATTTTCAGCATATTCGTTGGTTACTATTTTAAAAGTAATCGGTAAGATTTTTATTTTCAACATATTCGTCGCTTACTATTTCGAAAGTAATCGGCATGATTTATTTTCAGCACATTCGTCGGTTACTATTTCAAAAGTAATCGGCAAGATTTTTATTTTCAACATATTTGTCGGTTACTATTTTAAAAGTAATCGACAAGATTTTTATTTTCAACATATTCGTCGGTTACTATTTCAAAAGTAATCGGCAAGACTTTATTTTCAGCACATTCATTGGTTACTTTTTTAAAAGTAATCGGTAAGATTTTTATTTCCAACATATTCATCGCTTACTATTTCAAAAGTAATCAGCATGATTTATTTTCAGCACATTCGTCGGTTACTATTTCAAAAGTAATGGGCAAGACTTTTATTTTCAGCACATTTGTCGGTTACTATTTCAATAGTAATCGGCATGATTTATTTTCAGCACATTCGTCGGTTACTATTTCAAAAATAATCGGCATGATTTATTTTCAACACATTCGTCAGTTACTATTTCAAAAGTAATCGGCATGATCTATTTTCTGCACAATCGTCGGTTACTATTTCAAAAGTAATCGGCAAGATTTTTATTTTCAGCATATTTGTCGGTTACTATTTTAAAAGTAATCGACAAGATTTTTATTTTCAACATATTCGTCGGTTACTATTTCAAAAGTAATCGGCAAGACTTTATTTTCAGCATATTCGTTGGTTACTATTTTAAAAGTAATCGGTAAGATTTTTATTTTCAACATATTCTTCGCTTACTATTTCGAAAGTAATCGGCATGATTTATTTTCAGCACATTCGTCGGTTACTATTTCAAAAGTAATCGGCAAGATTTTTATTTTCAACATATTTGTCAGTTACTATTTTAAAAGTAATCGACAAGATTTTTATTTTCAACATATTCGTCGGTTACTATTTCAAAAGTAATCGGCAAGACTTTATTTTCAGCACATTCATTGGTTACTTTTTTAAAAGTAATTGGTAAGATTTTTATTTCCAACATATTCATCGCTTACTATTTCAAAAGTAATCAGCATGATTTATTTTCAGCACATTCGTCGGTTACTATTTCAAAAGTAATCGGCAAGATTTTTATTTTCAGCTTATTGGTCGGTGACTATTTCAAAAGTAATCGGCAAGATTTTTATTTTCAGCATATTTGTCGGTTACTTTTTCAAAAGTAATCGGCAAGATTTTTATTTTTAGCATATTTGTCGGTTACTATTTTAAAAGTAATCGGCAAGATTTTTATTTTCAACATATTCGTCGGTTCCTATTTCAAAAGTAATCGGCAAGATTTTTAGTTTTAGCATATTTGTCGGTTACTACTTTAAAAGTAATCGAGAAGATTTTTATTTTCAACATATTCGTCGCTTACTATTTCAAAAGTAATCGGCATGATTTATTTTCAACACATTCGTCGGTTACTATTTCAAAAGCAATCGGCATGATTTATTTTCAGCACATTCGTCGGTTACTATTTCAAAAATAATCGGCATGATTTATTTTCAACACATTCGTCGGTTACTATTTCAAAAGTAATCGGCATGATCTATTTTCTGCACAATCGTCGGTTACTATTTCAAAAGTAATCGGCAAGATTTTTATTTTCAGCATATTTGTCGGTTACTATTTTAAAAGTAATCGACAAGATTTTTATTTTCAACATATTCGTCGGTTACTATTTCAAAAGTAATCGGCAAGACTTTATTTTCAGCATATTCGTTGGTTACTATTTTAAAAGTAATCGGTAAGATTTTTATTTTCAACATATTCGTCGCTTACTATTTCGAAAGTAATCGGCATGATTTATTTTCAGCACATTCGTCGGTTACTATTTCAAAAGTAATCGGCAAGATTTTTATTTTCAACATATTTGTCGGTTACTATTTTAAAAGTAATCGACAAGATTTTTATTTTCAACATATTCGTCGGTTACTATTTCAAAAGTAATCGGCAAGACTTTATTTTCAGCACATTCATTGGTTACTTTTTTAAAAGTAATCGGTAAGATTTTTATTTCCAACATATTCATCGCTTACTATTTCAAAAGTAATCAGCATGATTTATTTTCAGCACATTCGTCGGTTACTATTTCAAAAGTAATCGGCAAGATTTTTATTTTCAGCATATTGGTCGGTGACTATTTCAAAAGTAATCGGCAAGATTTTTATTTTAAGCATATTTGTCGGTTACTTTTTCAAAAGTAATCGGCAAGATTTTTATTTTTAGCATATTTGTCGGTTACTATTTTAAAAGTAATCGGCAAGATTTTTATTTTCAACATATTCGTCGGTTCCTATTTCAAAAGTAATCGGCAAGATTTTTAGTTTTTGCATATTTGTCGGTTACTATTTTAAAAGTAATCGAGAAGATTTTTATTTTCAACATATTCGTCGCTTACTATTTCAAAAGTAATCGGCATGATTTATTTTCAGCACATTCGTCGGTTACTATTTCAAAAGTAATCGGCAAGATTTATTATCAGCACATTCGTCGGTTACTATTTCAAAAATAATCGGCATGATTTATTTTCAACACATTCGTCGGTTACTATTTCAAAAGTAATCGGCATGATCTATTTTCTGCACATTCGTCGGTTACTATTTCAAAAGTAATCGGCAAGATTTTTATTTTTAGCATATTTGTCGGTTATTATTTTAAAAGTAATTGACAAGATTTTTATTTTCAACATATTTGTCGGTTCCTATTTCAAAAGTAATCGGCAAGATTTTTAGTTTTAGCATATTTGTCGGTTACTATTTTAAAAGTAATCGAGAAGATTTTTATTTTCAACATATACGTCGCTTACTATTTCAAAAGTAATCGGCAAGATTTTTATTTTCAGCATATTTGTCGGTTACTTTTTCAAAAGTAATCGGCAAGATTTTTATTTTTAGCATATTTTTCGGTTACTATTTTAAAAGTAATCGGCAAGATTTTTATTTTCAACATATTCGTCGGTTCCTATTTCAAAAGTAATCGGCAAGATTTTCAGTTTTAGCATATTTGTCGGTTACTATTTTAAAAGTAATCGAGAAGATTTTTATTTTCAACATATTCGTCGCTTACTATTTCAAAAGTAATCGGCAAGATTTATTTTCAGCACATATTCGTCGGTTACTATTTCAAAAGTAATGGGCAAGACTTTTACTTTCAGCACATTTGTCGGTTACTATTTCAATAGTAATCGGCATGATTTATTTTCAGCACATTCGTCGGTTACTATTTCAAAAATAATTGGCATGATTTATTTTCAACACATTCGTCGGTTACTATTTCAAAAGTAATCGGCATGATCTATTTTCTGCACAATCGTCGGTTACTATTTCAAAAGTAATCGGCAAGATTTTTATTTTCAGCATATTTGTCGGTTACTATTTTAAAAGTAATCGACAAGATTTTTATTTTCAACATATTCGTCGGTTACTATTTCAAAAGTAATCGGCAAGACTTTATTTTCAGCATATTCGTCGGTTACTATTTTAAAAGTAATCGACAAGATTTTTATTTTCAACATATTCGTCGGTTACTATTTCAAAAGTAATCGGCAAGACTTTATTTTCAGCACATTCATTGGTTACTTTTTTAAAAGTAATTGGTAAGATTTTTATTTCCAACATATTCATCGCTTACTATTTCAAAAGTAATCAGCATGATTTATTTTCAGCACATTCGTCGGTTACTATTTCAAAAGTAATCGGCAAGATTTTTATTTTCAGCTTATTGGTCGGTGACTATTTCAAAAGTAATCGGCAAGATTTTTATTTTCAGCATATTTGTCGGTTACTTTTTCAAAAGTAATCGGCAAGATTTTTATTTTTAGCATATTTGTCGGTTACTATTTTAAAAGTAATCGGCAAGATTTTTAGTTTTAGCATATTTGTCGGTTACTATTTTAAAAGTAATCGAGAAGATTTTTATTTTCAACATATTCGTCGCTTACTATTTCAAAAGTAATCGGCATGATTTATTTTCAGCACATTCGTCGGTTACTATTTCAAAAGTAATCGGCAAGATTTATTTTCAGCACATATTCGTCGGTTACTATTTCAAAAGTAATGGGCAAGACTTTTATTTTCAGCACATTTGTCGGTTACTATTTCAATAGTAATCGGCATGATTTATTTTCAACACATTCGTCGGTTACTATTTCAAAAATAATCGGCATGATTTATTTTCAACACATTCGTCAGTTACTATTTCAAAAGTAATCGGCATGATCTATTTTCTGCACAATCGTCGGTTACTATTTCAAAAGTAATCGGCAAGATTTTTATTTTCAGCATATTTGTCGGTTACTATTTTAAAAGTAATCGACAAGATTTTTATTTTCAACATATTCGTCGGTTACTATTTCAAAAGTAATCGGCAAGACTTTATTTTCAGCATATTCGTTGGTTACTATTTTAAAAGTAATCGGTAAGATTTTTATTTTCAACATATTCTTCGCTTACTATTTCGAAAGTAATCGGCATGATTTATTTTCAGCACATTCGTCGGTTACTATTTCAAAAGTAATCGGCAAGATTTTTATTTTCAACATATTTGTCAGTTACTATTCTAAAAGTAATCGACAAGATTTTTATTTTCAACATATTCGTCGGTTACTATTTCAAAAGTAATCGGCAAGACTTTATTTTCAGCACATTCATTGGTTACTTTTTTAAAAGTAATTGGTAAGATTTTTATTTCCAACATATTCATCGCTTACTATTTCAAAAGTAATCAGCATGATTTATTTTCAGCACATTCGTCGGTTACTATTTCAAAAGTAATCGGCAAGATTTTTATTTTCAGCTTATTGGTCGGTGACTATTTCAAAAGTAATCGGCAAGATTTTTATTTTCAGCATATTTGTCGGTTACTTTTTCAAAAGTAATCGGCAAGATTTTTATTTTTAGCATATTTGTCGGTTACTATTTTAAAAGTAATCGGCAAGATTTTTATTTTCAACATATTCGTCGGTTCCTATTTCAAAAGTAATCGGCAAGATTTTTAGTTTTAGCATATTTGTCGGTTACTACTTTAAAAGTAATCGAGAAGATTTTTATTTTCAACATATTCGTCGCTTACTATTTCAAAAGTAATCGGCATGATTTATTTTCAACACATTCGTCGGTTACTATTTCAAAAGCAATCGGCATGATTTATTTTCAGCACATTCGTCGATTACTATTTCAAAAATAATCGGCATGATTTATTTTCAACACATTCGTCGGTTACTATTTCAAAAGTAATCGGCATGATCTATTTTCTGCACAATCGTCGGTTACTATTTCAAAAGTAATCGGCAAGATTTTTATTTTCAGCATATTTGTCGGTTACTATTTTAAAAGTAATCGACAAGATTTTTATTTTCAACATATTCGTCGGTTACTATTTCAAAAGTAATCGGCAAGACTTTATTTTCAGCATATTCGTTGGTTACTATTTTAAAAGTAATCGGTAAGATTTTTATTTTCAACATATTCGTCGCTTACTATTTCGAAAGTAATCGGCATGATTTATTTTCAGCACATTCGTCGGTTACTATTTCAAAAGTAATCGGCAAGATTTTTAGTTTTAGCATATTTGTCGGTTACTATTTTAAAAGTAATCGAGAAGATTTTTATTTTCAACATATACGTCGCTTACTATTTCAAAAGTAATCGGCAAGATTTTTATTTTCAGCATATTTGTCGGTTACTTTTTCAAAAGTAATCGGCAAGATTTTTATTTTTAGCATATTTTTCGGTTACTATTTTAAAAGTAATCGGCAAGATTTTTATTTTCAACATATTCGTCGGTTCCTATTTCAAAAGTAATCGGCAAGATTTTCAGTTTTAGCATATTTGTCGGTTACTATTTTAAAAGTAATCGAGAAGATTTTTATTTTCAACATATTCGTCGCTTACTATTTCAAAAGTAATCGGCAAGATTTATTTTCAGCACATATTCGTCGGTTACTATTTCAAAAGTAATGGGCAAGACTTTTACTTTCAGCACATTTGTCGGTTACTATTTCAATAGTAATCGGCATGATTTATTTTCAGCACATTCGTCGGTTACTATTTCAAAAGTAATCGGCATGATCTATTTTCTGCACAATCGTCGGTTACTATTTCAAAAGTAATCGGCAAGATTTTTATTTTCAGCATATTTGTCGGTTACTATTTTAAAAGTAATCGACAAGATTTTTATTTTCAACATATTCGTCGGTTACTATTTCAAAAGTAATCGGCAAGACTTTATTTTCAGCATATTCGTCGGTTACTATTTTAAAAGTAATCGAGAAGATTTTTATTTTCAACATATTCGTCGGTTACTATTTCAAAAGTAATCGGCATGATTTATTTTCAGCACATTCGTCGGTTACTATTTCAAAAGTAATCGGCAAGATTTATTATCAGCACATTCGTCGGTTACTATTTCAAAAATAATCGGCATGATTTATTTTCAACACATTCGTCGGTTACTATTTCAAAAGTAATCGGCATGATCTATTTTCTGCACATTCGTCGGTTACTATTTCAAAAGTAATCGGCAAGATTTTTATTTTTAGCATATTTGTCGGTTATTATTTTAAAAGTAATTGACAAGATTTTTATTTTCAACATATTTGTCGGTTCCTATTTCAAAAGTAATCGGCAAGATTTTTAGTTTTAGCATATTTGTCGGTTACTATTTTAAAAGTAATCGAGAAGATTTTTATTTTCAACATATACGTCGCTTACTATTTCAAAAGTAATCGGCAAGATTTTTATTTTCAGCATATTTGTCGGTTACTTTTTCAAAAGTAATCGGCAAGATTTTTATTTTTAGCATATTTTTCGGTTACTATTTTAAAAGTAATCGGCAAGATTTTTATTTTCAACATATTCGTCGGTTCCTATTTCAAAAGTAATCGGCAAGATTTTCAGTTTTAGCATATTTGTCGGTTACTATTTTAAAAGTAATCGAGAAGATTTTTATTTTCAACATATTCGTCGCTTACTATTTCAAAAGTAATCGGCAAGATTTATTTTCAGCACATATTCGTCGGTTACTATTTCAAAAGTAATGGGCAAGACTTTTACTTTCAGCACATTTGTCGGTTACTATTTCAATAGTAATCGGCATGATTTATTTTCAGCACATTCGTCGGTTACTATTTCAAAAATAATTGGCATGATTTATTTTCAACACATTCGTCGGTTACTATTTCAAAAGTAATCGGCATGATCTATTTTCTGCACAATCGTCGGTTACTATTTCAAAAGTAATCGGCAAGATTTTTATTTTCAGCATATTTGTCGGTTACTATTTTAAAAGTAATCGACAAGATTTTTATTTTCAACATATTCGTCGGTTACTATTTCAAAAGTAATCGGCAAGACTTTATTTTCAGCATATTCGTCGGTTACTATTTTAAAAGTAATCGACAAGATTTTTATTTTCAACATATTCGTCGGTTACTATTTCAAAAGTAATCGGCAAGACTTTATTTTCAGCACATTCATTGGTTACTTTTTTAAAAGTAATTGGTAAGATTTTTATTTCCAACATATTCATCGCTTACTATTTCAAAAGTAATCAGCATGATTTATTTTCAGCACATTCGTCGGTTACTATTTCAAAAGTAATCGGCAAGATTTTTATTTTCAGCTTATTGGTCGGTGACTATTTCAAAAGTAATCGGCAAGATTTTTATTTTCAGCATATTTGTCGGTTACTTTTTCAAAAGTAATCGGCAAGATTTTTATTTTTAGCATATTTGTCGGTTACTATTTTAAAAGTAATCGGCAAGATTTTTAGTTTTAGCATATTTGTCGGTTACTATTTTAAAAGTAATCGAGAAGATTTTTATTTTCAACATATTCGTCGCTTACTATTTCAAAAGTAATCGGCATGATTTATTTTCAGCACATTCGTCGGTTACTATTTCAAAAGTAATCGGCAAGATTTATTTTCAGCACATATTCGTCGGTTACTATTTCAAAAGTAATGGGCAAGACTTTTATTTTCAGCACATTTGTCGGTTACTATTTCAATAGTAATCGGCATGATTTATTTTCAACACATTCGTCGGTTACTATTTCAAAAATAATCGGCATGATTTATTTTCAACACATTCGTCAGTTACTATTTCAAAAGTAATCGGCATGATCTATTTTCTGCACAATCGTCGGTTACTATTTCAAAAGTAATCGGCAAGATTTTTATTTTCAGCATATTTGTCGGTTACTATTTTAAAAGTAATCGACAAGATTTTTATTTTCAACATATTCGTCGGTTACTATTTCAAAAGTAATCGGCAAGACTTTATTTTCAGCATATTCGTTGGTTACTATTTTAAAAGTAATCGGTAAGATTTTTATTTTCAACATATTCTTCGCTTACTATTTCGAAAGTAATCGGCATGATTTATTTTCAGCACATTCGTCGGTTACTATTTCAAAAGTAATCGGCAAGATTTTTATTTTCAACATATTTGTCAGTTACTATTCTAAAAGTAATCGACAAGATTTTTATTTTCAACATATTCGTCGGTTACTATTTCAAAAGTAATCGGCAAGACTTTATTTTCAGCACATTCATTGGTTACTTTTTTAAAAGTAATTGGTAAGATTTTTATTTCCAACATATTCATCGCTTACTATTTCAAAAGTAATCAGCATGATTTATTTTCAGCACATTCGTCGGTTACTATTTCAAAAGTAATCGGCAAGATTTTTATTTTCAGCTTATTGGTCGGTGACTATTTCAAAAGTAATCGGCAAGATTTTTATTTTCAGCATATTTGTCGGTTACTTTTTCAAAAGTAATCGGCAAGATTTTTATTTTTAGCATATTTGTCGGTTACTATTTTAAAAGTAATCGGCAAGATTTTTATTTTCAACATATTCGTCGGTTCCTATTTCAAAAGTAATCGGCAAGATTTTTAGTTTTAGCATATTTGTCGGTTACTACTTTAAAAGTAATCGAGAAGATTTTTATTTTCAACATATTCGTCGCTTACTATTTCAAAAGTAATCGGCATGATTTATTTTCAACACATTCGTCGGTTACTATTTCAAAAGCAATCGGCATGATTTATTTTCAGCACATTCGTCGGTTACTATTTCAAAAATAATCGGCATGATTTATTTTCAACACATTCGTCGGTTACTATTTCAAAAGTAATCGGCATGATCTATTTTCTGCACAATCGTCGGTTACTATTTCAAAAGTAATCGGCAAGATTTTTATTTTCAGCATATTTGTCGGTTACTATTTTAAAAGTAATCGACAAGATTTTTATTTTCAACATATTCGTCGGTTACTATTTCAAAAGTAATCGGCAAGACTTTATTTTCAGCATATTCGTTGGTTACTATTTTAAAAGTAATCGGTAAGATTTTTATTTTCAACATATTCGTCGCTTACTATTTCGAAAGTAATCGGCATGATTTATTTTCAGCACATTCGTCGGTTACTATTTCAAAAGTAATCGGCAAGATTTTTAGTTTTAGCATATTTGTCGGTTACTATTTTAAAAGTAATCGAGAAGATTTTTATTTTCAACATATACGTCGCTTACTATTTCAAAAGTAATCGGCAAGATTTTTATTTTCAGCATATTTGTCGGTTACTTTTTCAAAAGTAATCGGCAAGATTTTTATTTTTAGCATATTTTTCGGTTACTATTTTAAAAGTAATCGGCAAGATTTTTATTTTCAACATATTCGTCGGTTCCTATTTCAAAAGTAATCGGCAAGATTTTCAGTTTTAGCATATTTGTCGGTTACTATTTTAAAAGTAATCGAGAAGATTTTTATTTTCAACATATTCGTCGCTTACTATTTCAAAAGTAATCGGCAAGATTTATTTTCAGCACATATTCGTCGGTTACTATTTCAAAAGTAATGGGCAAGACTTTTACTTTCAGCACATTTGTCGGTTACTATTTCAATAGTAATCGGCATGATTTATTTTCAGCACATTCGTCGGTTACTATTTCAAAAGTAATCGGCATGATCTATTTTCTGCACAATCGTCGGTTACTATTTCAAAAGTAATCGGCAAGATTTTTATTTTCAGCATATTTGTCGGTTACTATTTTAAAAGTAATCGACAAGATTTTTATTTTCAACATATTCGTCGGTTACTATTTCAAAAGTAATCGGCAAGACTTTATTTTCAGCATATTCGTCGGTTACTATTTTAAAAGTAATCGACAAGATTTTTATTTTCAACATATTCGTCGGTTACTATTTCAAAAGTAATCGGCAAGACTTTATTTTCAGCACATTCATTGGTTACTTTTTTAAAAGTAATTGGTAAGATTTTTATTTCCAACATATTCATCGCTTACTATTTCAAAAGTAATCAGCATGATTTATTTTCAGCACATTCGTCGGTTACTATTTCAAAAGTAATCGGCAAGATTTTTATTTTTAGCTTATTGGTCGGTGACTATTTCAAAAGTAATCGGCAAGATTTTTATTTTCAGCATATTTGTCGGTTACTTTTTCAAAAGTAATCGGCAAGATTTTTATTTTTAGCATATTTGTCGGTTACTATTTTAAAAGTAATCGGCAAGATTTTTAGTTTTAGCATATTTGTCGGTTACTATTTTAAAAGTAATCGAGAAGATTTTTATTTTCAACATATTCGTCGCTTACTATTTCAAAAGTAATCGGCATGATTTATTTTCAGCACATTCGTCGGTTACTATTTCAAAAGTAATCGGCAAGATTTATTTTCAGCACATATTCGTCGGTTACTATTTCAAAAGTAATGGGCAAGACTTTTATTTTCAGCACATTTGTCGGTTACTATTTCAATAGTAATCGGCATGATTTATTTTCAGCACATTCGTCGGTTACTATTTCAAAAATAATCGGCATGATTTATTTTCAACACATTCGTCAGTTACTATTTCAAAAGTAATCGGCATGATCTATTTTCTGCACAATCGTCGGTTACTATTTCAAAAGTAATCGGCAAGATTTTTATTTTCAGCATATTTGTCAGTTACTATTTTAAAAGTAATCGACAAGATTTTTATTTTCAACATATTCGTCGGTTACTATTTCAAAAGTAATCGGCAAGACTTTATTTTCAGCATATTCGTTGGTTACTATTTTAAAAGTAATCGGTAAGATTTTTATTTTCAACATATTCTTCGCTTACTATTTCGAAAGTAATCGGCATGATTTATTTTCAGCACATTCGTCGGTTACTATTTCAAAAGTAATCGGCAAGATTTTTATTTTCAACATATTTGTCAGTTACTATTTTAAAAGTAATCGACAAGATTTTTATTTTCAACATATTCGTCGGTTACTATTTCAAAAGTAATCGGCAAGACTTTATTTTCAGCACATTCATTGGTTACTTTTTTAAAAGTAATTGGTAAGATTTTTATTTCCAACATATTCATCGCTTACTATTTCAAAAGTAATCAGCATGATTTATTTTCAGCACATTCGTCGGTTACTATTTCAAAAGTAATCGGCAAGATTTTTATTTTCAGCTTATTGGTCGGTGACTATTTCAAAAGTAATCGGCAAGATTTTTATTTTCAGCATATTTGTCGGTTACTTTTTCAAAAGTAATCGGCAAGATTTTTATTTTTAGCATATTTGTCGGTTACTATTTTAAAAGTAATCGGCAAGATTTTTATTTTCAACATATTCGTCGGTTCCTATTTCAAAAGTAATCGGCAAGATTTTTAGTTTTAGCATATTTGTCGGTTACTACTTTAAAAGTAATCGAGAAGATTTTTATTTTCAACATATTCGTCGCTTACTATTTCAAAAGTAATCGGCATGATTTATTTTCAACACATTCGTCGGTTACTATTTCAAAAGCAATCGGCAAGATTTATTTTCAGCACATATTCGTCGGTTACTATTTCAAAAGTAATGGGCAAGTCTTTTATTTTCAGCACATTTGTCGGTTACTATTTCAATAGTAATCGACATGATTTATTTTCAGCACATTCGTCGGTTACTATTTCAAAAATAATCGGCATGATTTATTTTCAACACATTCGTCGGTTACTATTTCAAAAGTAATCGGCATGATCTATTTTCTGCACATTCGTCGGTTACTATTTCAAAAGTAATCGGCAAGATTTTTATTTTTAGCATATTTGTCGGTTATTATTTTAAAAGTAATCGACAAGATTTTTATTTTCAACATATTCGTCGGTTCCTATTTCAAAAGTAATCGGCAAGATTTTTAGTTTTAGCATATTTGTCGGTTACTATTTTAAAAGTAATCGAGAAGATTTTTATTTTCAACATATTAGTCGCTTACTATTTCAAAAGTAATCGGCATGATTTATTTTCAGCACATTCGTCGGTTACTATTTCAAAAGTAATCGGCAAGATTTATTTTCAGCACATATTCGTCGGTTACTATTTCAAAAGTAATGGGCAAGACTTTTATTTTCAGCACATTTGTCGATTACTATTTCAATAGTAATCGGCATGATTTATTTTCAGCACATTCGTCGGTTACTATTTCAAAAATAATCGGCATGATTTATTTTCAACACATTCGTCGGTTACTATTTCAAAAGTAATCGGCATGATCTATTTTCTGCACAATCGTCGGTTACTATTTCAAAAGTAATCGGCAAGATTTTTATTTTCAGCATATTTGTCGGTTACTGTTTTAAAAGTAATCGACAAGATTTTTATTTTCAACATATTCGTCGGTTACTATTTCAAAAGTAATCGGCAAGACTTTATTTTCAGCATATTCGTTGGTTACTATTTTAAAAGTAATCGGTAAGATTTTTATTTTCTACATATTCGTCGCTTACTATTTCGAAAGTAATCGGCATGATTTATTTTCAGCACATTCGTCAGTTACTATTTCAAAAGTAATCGGCAAGATTTTTATTTTCAACATATTTGTCGGTTACTATTTTAAAAGTAATCGACAAGATTTTTATTTTCAACATATTTGTCGGTTACTATTTCAAAAGTAATCGGCAAGACTTTATTTTCAGCACATTCATTGGTTACTTTTTTAAAAGTAATCGGTAAGATTTTTATTTCCAACATATTCATCGCTTACTATTTCAAAAGTAATCAGCATGATTTATTTTCAGCACATTCGTCGCTTACTATTTCGAAAGTAATCGGCATGATTTATTTTCAGCACATTCGTCGGTTACTATTTCAAAAGTAATCGGCAAGATTTTTATTTTCAACATATTTGTCGGTTACTATTTTAAAAGTAATCGACAAGATTTTTATTTTCAACATATTCGTCGGTTACTATTTCAAAAGTAATCGGCAAGACTTTATTTTCAGCACATTCATTGGTTACTTTTTTAAAAGTAATCGGTAAGATTTTTATTTCCAACATATTCATTGCTTACTATTTCAAAAGTAATCAGCATGATTTATTTTCAGCACATTCGTCGGTTCCTATTTCAAAAGTAATCGGCAAGATTTTTAGTTTTAGCATATTTGTCGGTTACTATTTTAAAAGTAATCGAGAAGATTTTTATTTTCAACATATTAGTCGCTTACTATTTCAAAAGTAATCGGCATGATTTATTTTCAGCACATTCGTCGGTTACTATTTCAAAAGTAATCGGCAAGATTTATTTTCAGCACATATTCGTCGGTTACTATTTCAAAAGTAATGGGCAAGACTTTTATTTTCAGCACATTTGTCGATTACTATTTCAATAGTAATCGGCATGATTTATTTTCAGCACATTCGTCGGTTACTATTTCAAAAATAATCGGCATGATTTATTTTCAACACATTCGTCGGTTACTATTTCAAAAGTAATCGGCATGATCTATTTTCTGCACAATCGTCGGTTACTATTTCAAAAGTAATCGGCAAGATTTATATTTTCAGCATATTTGTCGGTTACTGTTTTAAAAGTAATCGACAAGATTTTTATTTTCAACATATTCGTCGGTTACTATTTCAAAAGTAATCGGCAAGACTTTATTTTCAGCATATTCGTTGGTTACTATTTTAAAAGTAATCGGTAAGATTTTTATTTTCTACATATTCGTCGCTTACTATTTCGAAAGTAATCGGCATGATTTATTTTCAGCACATTCGTCAGTTACTATTTCAAAAGTAATCGGCAAGATTTTTATTTTCAACATATTTGTCGGTTACTATTTTAAAAGTAATCGACAAGATTTTTATTTTCAACATATTTGTCGGTTACTATTTCAAAAGTAATCGGCAAGACTTTATTTTCAGCACATTCATTGGTTACTTTTTTAAAAGTAATCGGTAAGATTTTTATTTCCAACATATTCATCGCTTACTATTTCAAAAGTAATCAGCATGATTTATTTTCAGCACATTCGTCGCTTACTATTTCGAAAGTAATCGGCATGATTTATTTTCAGCACATTCGTCGGTTACTATTTCAAAAGTAATCGGCAAGATTTTTATTTTCAACATATTTGTCGGTTACTATTTTAAAAGTAATCGACACGATTTTTATTTTCAACATATTCGTCGGTTACTATTTCAAAAGTAATCGGCAAGACTTTATTTTCAGCACATTCATTGGTTACTTTTTTAAAAGTAATCGGTAAGATTTTTATTTCCAACATATTCATCGCTTACTATTTCAAAAGTAATCAGCATGATTTATTTTCAGCACATTCGTCGGTTACTATTTCAAAAGTAATCGGCAAGATTTTTATTTTCAGCTTATTGGTCAGTGACTATTCCAAAAGTAATCGGCAAGATTTTTATTTTCAGCATATTTGTCGGTTACTGTTTTAAAAGTAATCGACAAGATTTTTATTTTCAACATATTTGTCGGTTACTATTTCAAAAGTAATCGGCAAGACTTTATTTTCAGCACATTCATTGGTTACTTTTTTAAAAGTAATCGGTAAGATTTTTATTTCCAACATATTCATCGCTTACTATTTCAAAAGTAATCAGCATGATTTATTTTCAGCACATTCGTCGCTTACTATTTCGAAAGTAATCGGCATGATTTATTTTCAGCACATTCGTCGGTTACTATTTCAAAAGTAATCGGCAAGATTTTTATTTTCAACATATTTGTCGGTTACTATTTTAAAAGTAATCGACAAGATTTTTATTTTCAACATATTCGTCGGTTACTATTTCAAAAGTAATCGGCAAGACTTTATTTTCAGCACATTCATTGGTTACTTTTTTAAAAGTAATCGGTAAGATTTTTATTTCCAACATATTCATCGCTTACTATTTCAAAAGTAATCAGCATGATTTATTTTCAGCACATTCGTCGGTTACTATTTCAAAAGTAATCGGCAAGATTTTTATTTTCAGCTTATTGGTCGGTGACTATTTCAAAAGTAATCGGCAAGATTTTTATTTTCAGCATATTTGTCGGTTACTTTTTCAAAAGTAATCGGCAAGATTTTTATTTTTAGCATATTTGTCGGTTACTATTTTAAAAGTAATCGGCAAGATTTTTATTTTCAACATATTCGTCGGTTCCTATTTCAAAAGTAATCGGCAAGATTTCTAGTTTTAGCATATTTGTCGGTTACTATTTTAAAAGTAATCGAGAAGATTTTTATTTTCAACATATTCGTCGCTTACTATTTCAAAAGTAATCGGCATGATTTATTTTCAACACATTCGTCGGTTACTATTTCAAAAGCAATCGGCATGATTTATTTTCAGCACATATTCGTCGGTTACTATTTCAAAAGTAATGGGCAAGTCTTTTATTTTCAGAACATTTGTCGGTTACTATTTCAATAGTAATCGGCCTGATTTATTTTCAGCACATTCGTCGGTTACTATTTCAAAAATAATCGGCATGTTTTATTTTCAACACATTCGTCGGTTACTATTTCAAAAGTAATCGGCATGATCTATTTTCTGCACAATCGTCGGTTACTATTTCAAAAGTAATCGGCAAGATTTTTATTTTCAGCATATTTGTCGGTTACTGTTTTAAAAGTAATCGACAAGATTTTTATTTTCAACATATTCGTCGGTTACTATTTCAAAAGTAATCAGCAAGACTTTATTTTCAGCATATTCGTTGGTTACTATTTTAAAAGTAATCGGTAAGATTTTTATTTTCTAGATATTCGTCGCTTACTATTTCGAAAGTAATCGGCATGATTTATTTTCAGCACATTCGTCAGTTACTATTTCAAAAGTAATCGGCAAGATTTTTATTTTCAACATATTTTTCGGTTACTATTTTAAAAGTAATCGACAAGATTTTTATTTTCAACATATTTGTCGGTTACTATTTCAAAAGTAATCGGCAAGACTTTATTTTCAGCACATTCATTGGTTACTTTTTTAAAAGTAATCGGTAAGATTTTTATTTCCAACATATTCATCGCTTACTATTTCAAAAGTAATCAGCATGATTTATTTTCAGCACATTCGTCGCTTACTATTTCGAAAGTAATCGGCATGATTTATTTTCAGCACATTCGTCGGTTACTATTTCAAAAGTAATCGGCAAGATTTTTATTTTCAACATATTTGTCGGTTACTATTTTAAAAGTAATCGACAAGATTTTTATTTTCAACATATTCGTCGGTTACTATTTCAAAAGTAATCGGCAAGACTTTATTTTCAGCACATTCATTGGTTACTTTTTTAAAAGTAATCGGTAAGATTTTTATTTCCAACATATTCATCGCTTACTATTTCAAAAGTAATCAGCATGATTTATTTTCAGCACATTCGTCGGTTCCTATTTCAAAAGTAATCGGCAAGATTTTTAGTTTTAGCATATTTGTCGGTTACTATTTTAAAAGTAATCGAGAAGATTTTTATTTTCAACATATTAGTCGCTTACTATTTCAAAAGTAATCGGCATGATTTATTTTCAGCACATTCGTCGGTTACTATTTCAAAAGTAATCGGAAAGATTTATTTTCAGCACATATTCGTCGGTTACTATTTCAAAAGTAATGGGCAAGACTTTTATTTTCAGCACATTTGTCGATTACTATTTCAATAGTAATCGGCATGATTTATTTTCAGCACATTCGTCGGTTACTATTTCAAAAATAATCGGCATGATTTATTTTCAACACATTCGTCGGTTACTATTTCAAAAGTAATCGGCATGATCTATTTTCTGCACAATCGTCGGTTACTATTTCAAAAGTAATCGGCAAGATTTTTATTTTCAGCATATTTGTCGGTTACTGTTTTAAAAGTAATCGACAAGATTTTTATTTTCAACATATTCGTCGGTTACTATTTCAAAAGTAATCGGCATGATTTATTTTCAGTACATTCGTTGGTTACTATTTTAAAAGTAATCGGTAAGATTTTTATTTTCAACATATTCGTCGCTTACTATTTCGAAAGTAATCGGCATGATTTATTTTCAGCAGATTCGTCGGTTACTATTTCAAAAGTAATCGGCAAGATTTTTATTTTCAACATAATTGTCGGTTACTATTTTAAAAGTAATCGACAAGATTTTTATTTTCGACATATTCGTCGGTTACTATTTCAAAAGTAATCGGCAAGACTTTATTTTCAGCATATTCGTCGGTTACTATTTCAAAAGTAATCGGCAAGATTTATTTTCAGCACATATTCGTCGGTTACTATTTCAAAAGTAATGGGCAAGACTTTTATTTTCAGCACATTTGTCGATTACTATTTCAATAGTAATCGGCACGATTTATTTTCAGCACATTCGTCGGTTACTATTTCAAAAATAATCGGCATGATTTATTTTCATCACATTCGTCGGTTACTATTTCAAAAGTGATCGGCATGATCTATTTTCTGCACAATCGTCGGCTACTATTTCAAAAGTAATCGGCAAGATTTTTATTTTCAGCATATTTGTCGGTTACTATTTAAAAGTAATCGACAAGATTTTTATTTTCAACATATTCGTCGGTTCCTATTTTAAAAGTAATCGGTAAGATTTTTATTTTCAACATATTCGTCGCTTACTATTTTGAAAGTAATCGGCATGATTTATTTTCAGCACATTCGTCGGTTACTATTTCAAAAGTAATCGACAAGATTTTTATTTTCAACATATTTGTCGGTTACTATTTTAAAAGTAATCGACATGATTTTTATTTTCAACATATTTGTCGGTTACTATTTCAAAAGTAATCGGCAAGACTTTATTTTCAGCACATTCATTGGTTACTTTTTTAAAAGTAATCGGTAAGATTTTTATTTCCAACATATTCATCGCTTACTATTTCAAAAGTAATCAGCATGATTTATTTTCAGCACATTCGTCGCTTACTATTTCGAAAGTAATCGGCATGATTTATTTTCAGCACATTCGTCGGTTACTATTTCAAAAGTAATCGACAAGATTTTTATTTTCAACATATTTGTCGGTTACTATTTTAAAAGTAATCGACATGATTTTTATTTTCAACATATTTGTCGGTTACTATTTCAAAAGTAATCGGCAAGACTTTATTTTCAGCACATTCATTGGTTACTTTTTTAAAAGTAATCGGTAAGATTTTTATTTCCAACATATTCATCGCTTACTATTTCAAAAGTAATCAGCATGATTTATTTTCAGCACATTCGTCGCTTACTATTTCGAAAGTAATCGGCATGATTTATTTTCAGCACATTCGTCGGTTACTATTTCAAAAGTAATCGGCAAGATTTTTATTTTCAACATATTTGTCGGTTACTATTTTAAAAGTAATCGACACGATTTTTATTTTCAACATATTCGTCGGTTACTATTTCAAAAGTAATCGGCAAGACTTTATTTTCAGCACATTCATTGGTTACTTTTTTAAAAGTAATCGGTAAGATTTTTATTTCCAACATATTCATCGCTTACTATTTCAAAAGTAATCAGCATGATTTATTTTCAGCACATTCGTCGGTTACTATTTCAAAAGTAATCGGCAAGATTTTTATTTTCAGCTTATTGGTCAGTGACTATTCCAAAAGTAATCGGCAAGATTTTTATTTTCAGCATATTTGTCGGTTACTGTTTTAAAAGTAATCGACAAGATTTTTATTTTCAACATATTTGTCGGTTACTATTTCAAAAGTAATCGGCAAGACTTTATTTTCAGCACATTCATTGGTTACTTTTTTAAAAGTAATCGGTAAGATTTTTATTTCCAACATATTCATCGCTTACTATTTCAAAAGTAATCAGCATGATTTATTTTCAGCACATTCGTCGCTTACTATTTCGAAAGTAATCGGCATGATTTATTTTCAGCACATTCGTCGGTTACTATTTCAAAAGTAATCGGCAAGATTTTTATTTTCAACATATTTGTCGGTTACTATTTTAAAAGTAATCGACAAGATTTTTATTTTCAACATATTCGTCGGTTACTATTTCAAAAGTAATCGGCAAGACTTTATTTTCAGCACATTCATTGGTTACTTTTTTAAAAGTAATCGGTAAGATTTTTATTTCCAACATATTCATCGCTTACTATTTCAAAAGTAATCAGCATGATTTATTTTCAGCACATTCGTCGGTTACTATTTCAAAAGTAATCGGCAAGATTTTTATTTTCAGCTTATTGGTCGGTGACTATTTCAAAAGTAATCGGCAAGATTTTTATTTTCAGCATATTTGTCGGTTACTTTTTCAAAAGTAATCGGCAAGATTTTTATTTTTAGCATATTCATCGGTTACTATTTTAAAAGTAATCGGCAAGATTTTTATTTTCAACATATTCGTCGGTTCCTATTTCAAAAGTAATCGGCAAGATTTCTAGTTTTAGCATATTTGTCGGTTACTATTTTAAAAGTAATCGAGAAGATTTTTATTTTCAACATATTCGTCGCTTACTATTTCAAAAGTAATCGGCATGATTTATTTTCAACACATTCGTCGGTTACTATTTCAAAAGCAATCGGCATGATTTATTTTCAGCACATATTCGTCGGTTACTATTTCAAAAGTAATGGGCAAGTCTTTTATTTTCAGAACATTTGTCGGTTACTATTTCAATAGTAATCGGCCTGATTTATTTTCAGCACATTCGTCGGTTACTATTTCAAAAATAATCGGCATGATTTATTTTCAACACATTCGTCGGTTACTATTTCAAAAGTAATCGGCATGATCTATTTTCTGCACAATCGTCGGTTACTATTTCAAAAGTAATCGGCAAGATTTTTATTTTCAGCATATTTGTCGGTTACTGTTTTAAAAGTTATCGACAAGATTTTTATTTTCAACATATTCGTCGGTTCCTATTTCAAATGTAATCGGCAAGATTTTTAGTTTTAGCATATTTGTCGGTTACTATTTTAAAAGTAATCGAGAAGATTTTTATTTTAAACATATTAGTCGCTTACAATTTCAAAAGTAATCGGCATGATTTATTTTCAGCACATTCGTCGGTTACTATTTCAAAAGTAATCGGCAAGATTTATTTTCAGCACATATTCGTCGGTTACTATTTCAAAAGTAATGGGCAAGACTTTTATTTTCAGCACATTTGTCGATTACTATTTCAATAGTAATCGGCATGATTTATTTTCAGCACATTCGTCGGTTACTATTTCAAAAATAATCGGCATGATTTATTTTCATCACATTCGTCGGTTACTATTTCAAAAGTAATCGGCATGATCTATTTTCTGCACAATCGTCGGTTACTATTTCAAAAGTAATCGGCAAGATTTTTATTTTCAGCATATTTGTCGGTTACTATTTTAAAAGTAATCGACAAGATTTTTATTTTCAACATATTCGTCGGTTCCTATTTAAAAAGTAATCGGCAAGACTTTATTTTCAGTACATTCGTTGGTTACTATTTTAAAAGTAATCGGTAAGATTTTTATTTTCAACATATTCGTCGCTTACTATTTCGAAAGTAATCGGCATGATTTATTTTCAGCACATTCGTCGGTTAATATTTCAAAAGTAATCGACAAGATTTTTATTTTCAACATATTTGTCGGTTACTATTTTAAAAGTAATCGACATGATTTTTATTTTCAACATATTCGTCGGTTACTATTTCAAAAGTAATCGGCAAGACTTTATTTTCAGCATATTCCTTTGTTACTATTTCAAAAGTAATCGGTAAGATTTTTATTTTCAACATATTCGTCGGTTACTATTTCGAAGGTAATCGGCATGATTTATTTTCAGTACATTCGTTGGTTACTATTTTAAAAGTAATCGGTAAGATTTTTATTTTCAACATATTCGTCGCTTACTATTTCGAAAGTAATCGGCATGATTTATTTTCAGCAGATTCGTCGGTTACTATTTCAAAAGTAATCGGCAAGATTTTTATTTTCAACATATTTGTCGGTTACTATTTTAAAAGTAATCGACAAGATTTTTATTTTCGACATATTCGTCGGTTACTATTTCAAAAGTAATCGGCAAGACTTTATTTTCAGCATATTCGTCGGTTACTATTTCAAAAGTAATCGGCAAGATTTATTTTCAGCACATATTCGTCGGTTACTATTTCAAAAGTAATGGGCAAGACTTTTATTTTCAGCACATTTGTCGATTACTATTTCAATAGTAATCGGCATGATTTATTTTCAGCACATTCGTCGGTTACTATTTCAAAAATAATCGGCATGATTTATTTTCATCACATTCGTCGGTTACTATTTCAAAAGTAATCGGCATGATCTATTTTCTGCACAATCATCGGTTACTATTTCAAAAGTAATCGGCAAGATTTTTATTTTCAGCATATTTGTCGGTTACTATTTTAAAAGTAATCGACAAGATTTTTATTTTCAACATATTCGTCGGTTCCTATTTAAAAAGTAATCGGCAAGACTTTATTTTCAGTACATTCGTTGGTTACTATTTTAAAAGTAATCGGTAAGATTTTTATTTTCAACATATTCGTCGCTTACTATTTCGAAAGTAATCGGCATGATTTATTTTCAGCACATTCGTCGGTTACTATTTCAAAAGTAATCGACAAGATTTTTATTTTCAACATATTTGTCGGTTACTATTTTAAAAGTAATCGACATGATTTTTATTTTCAACATATTCGTCGGTTACTATTTCAAAAGTAATCGGCAAGACTTTATTTTCAGCATATTCCTTTGTTACTATTTCAAAAGTAATCGGTAAGATTTTTATTTTCAACATATTCGTCGGTTACTATTTCGAAGGTAATCGGCATGATTTATTTTCAGTACATTCGTTGGTTACTATTTTAAAAGTAATCGGTAAGATTTTTATTTTCAACATATTCGTCGCTTACAATTTCGAAAGTAATCGGCATGATTTATTTTCAGCAGATTCGTCGGTTACTATTTCAAAAGTAATCGGCAAGATTTTTATTTTCAACATATTTGTCGGTTACTATTTTAAAAGTAATCGACAAGATTTTTATTTTCGACATATTCGTCGGTTACTATTTCAAAAGTAATCGGCAAGACTTTATTTTCAGCATATTCGTTGGTTACTATTTTAAAAGTAATCGGTAAGATTTTTATTTTCAACATATTCGTCGCTTACTATTTCGAAAGTAATCGGCATGATTTATTTTCAGCACATTCGTCGGTTACTATTTCAAAAGTAATCGGCAAGATTTTTATTTTCAACATATTTGTCGGTTACTATTTTAAAAGTAATCGACAAGATTTTTATTTTCAACACATTCGTCGGTTACTATTTCAAAAGTAATCGGCAAGACTTTATTTTCAGCACATTCATTGGTTACTTTTTTAAAAGTAATCGGTAAGATTTTTATTTCCAACATATTCATCGCTTACTATTTCAAAAGTAATCAGCATGATTTATTTTCAGCACATTCGTCGGTTACTATTTCAAAAGTAATCGGCAAGATTTTTATTTTCAGTATATTGGTCAGTGACTATTTCAAAAGTAATCGGCAAGATTTTTATTTTCAGCATATTTGTGGGTTACTTTTTCAAAAGTAATCGGCAAGATTTTTATCTTTAGAATATTTGTCGGTTACTATTTTAAAAGTAATCGGCAAGATTTTTATTTTCAACATATTCGTCGGTTCCTATTTCAAAAGTAATCGGCAAGATTTTTAGTTTTAGCATATTTGTCGGTTACTATTTTAAAAGTAATCGAGAAGATTTTTATTTTCAACATATTCGTCGCTTACTATTTCAAAAGTAATCGGCATGATTTATTTTCAGCACATTCGTCGGTTACTATTTCAAAAGTAATCGGCAAGATTTATTTTCAGCACATATTCGTCGGTTACAATTTCAAAAGTAATGGGCAAGTCTTTTATTTTCAGCACATTTGTCGGTTACTATTTCAATAGTAATCGGCATGATTTATTTTCAGCACATTCGTCGGTTACTATTTCAAAAATAATCGGCCTGATTTATTTTCAACACATTCGTCGGTTACTATTTCAAAAGTAATCGGCATGATCTATTTTCTGCACATTCGTCGGTTACTATTTCAAAAGTAATCGGCAAGATTTTTATTTTTAGCATATTTGTCGGTTATTATTTTAAAAGTAATCGACAAGATTTTTATTTTCAACATATTCGTCGGTTCCTAATTCAAAAGTAATCGGCAAGATTTTTAGTTTTAGCATATTTGTCGGTTACTATTTTAAAAGTAATCGAGAAGATTTTTATTTTCAACATATTCGTCGCTTACTATTTCAAAAGTAATCGGCATGATTTATTTTCAGCACATTCGTCGGTTACTATTTCAAAAGTAATCGGCAAGATTTATTTTCAGCACATATTCGTCGGTTACTATTTCCAAAGTAATGGGCAAGACTTTTATTTTCAGCACATTTGTCGGTTACTATTTCAATAGTAATCGGCAAGATTTTTTTTCAGCACATATTCGTCGGTTACTATTTCAAAAGTAACGGGCAAGACTTTTATTTTCAGCACATTTGTCGGTTACTATTTCAATAGTAATCGGCATGATTTATTTTCAGCACATTCGTCAGTTACTATTTCAAAAATAATCGGCATGATTTATTTTCAGCACATTCGTGGGTTACTATTTCAAAAGTAATCGGCATGATCTATTTTCTGCACAATCGTCGGTTACTATTTCAAAAGTAATCGGCAAGATTTTTATTTTCAGCATATTTGTCGGTTACTATTTTAAAAGTAATCGACAAGATTTTTATTTTCAACATATTCTTCGGTTCCTATTTAAAAAGTAATCGGCAAGACTTTATTTTCAGTACATTCGTTGGTTACTATTTTAAAAGTAATCGGTAAGATTTTTATTTTCAACATATTCGTCGCTTACTATTTCGAAAGTAATCGGCATGATTTATTTTCAGCACATTCGTCGGTTTCTATTTCAAAAGTAATCGGCAAGATTTTTATTTTCAACATATTTGTCGGTTACTATTTTAAAAGTAATCGACAAGATTTGTATTTTCAACATATTCGTCGGTTACTATTTCAAAAGTAATCGGCAAGACTTTATTTTCAGCATATTCCTTTGTTACTATTTCAAAAGTAATCGGTAAGATTTTTATTTTCAACATATTCGTCGGTTAATATTTCAAAGGTAATCGGCATGATTTATTTTCAGTACATTCGTTGGTTACTATTTTAAAAGTAATCGGTAAGATTTTTATTTTCAACATATTCGTCGCTTACTATTTCGAAAGTAATCGGCATGATTTATTTTCAGCACATTCGTCGGTTACTATTTCAAAAGTAATCCGCAAGATTTTTATTTTCAGCATATTCGTCGGTGACTATTTCAAAAGTAATCGACATGATTTATTTTCAGCACATTCGTCAGGTTACTATTTCAAAAGTAATCGGCAAGACTTTTATTTTCAGCACATTTGTCGGTTACTATTTCAATAGTAATTGGCATGATTTATTTTCAGCACATTTGTCGGTTACTATTTCAAAAGTAATCGGCAAGACTTTATATTCAACACATTCGTCGGTTACTATTTCAAAAGTAATCGGCATCATCTATTTTCTGCACATTCGTCGGTTACTATTTCAAAAGTAATCAGCAAAATTTTTATATTCAGCATATTCGTCGGTTACTATTTCAAAGGTAATCGGCAAGATTTATTTTCAGCACATTCGTCGGTTACTATTTCAAAAGTAATCGGCAAGATTTTTATTTTCAGTATATTGGTCAGTGACTATTTCAAAAGTAATCGGCAAGATTTTTATTTTCAGCATATTTGTGGGTTACTTTTTCAAAAGTAATCGGCAAGATTTTTATCTTTAGAATATTTGTCGGTTACTATTTTAAAAGTAATCGGCAAGATTTTTATTTTCAACATATTCGTCGGTTCCTATTTCAAAAGTAATCGGCAAGATTTTTAGTTTTAGCATATTTGTCGGTTACTATTTTAAAAGTAATCGAGAAGATTTTTATTTTCAACATATTCGTCGCTTACTATTTCAAAAGTAATCGGCATGATTTATTTTCAGCACATTCGTCGGTTACTATTTCAAAAGTAATCGGCAAGATTTATTTTCAGCACATATTCGTCGGTTACAATTTCAAAAGTAATGGGCAAGTCTTTTATTTTCAGCACATTTGTCGGTTACTATTTCAATAGTAATCGGCATGATTTATTTTCAGCACATTCGTCGGTTACTATTTCAAAAATAATCGGCCTGATTTATTTTCAACACATTCGTCGGTTACTATTTCAAAAGTAATCGGCATGATCTATTTTCTGCACATTCGTCGGTTACTATTTCAAAAGTAATCGGCAAGATTTTTATTTTTAGCATATTTGTCGGTTATTATTTTAAAAGTAATCGACAAGATTTTTATTTTCAACATATTCGTCGGTTCCTAATTCAAAAGTAATCGGCAAGATTTTTAGTTTTAGCATATTTGTCGGTTACTATTTTAAAAGTAATCGAGAAGATTTTTATTTTCAACATATTCGTCGCTTACTATTTCAAAAGTAATCGGCATGATTTATTTTCAGCACATTCGTCGGTTACTATTTCAAAAGTAATCGGCAAGATTTATTTTCAGCACATATTCGTCGGTTACTATTTCCAAAGTAATGGGCAAGACTTTTATTTTCAGCACATTTGTCGGTTACTATTTCAATAGTAATCGGCAAGATTTTTTTTCAGCACATATTCGTCGGTTACTATTTCAAAAGTAACGGGCAAGACTTTTATTTTCAGCACATTTGTCGGTTACTATTTCAATAGTAATCGGCATGATTTATTTTCAGCACATTCGTCAGTTACTATTTCAAAAATAATCGGCATGATTTATTTTCAGCACATTCGTGGGTTACTATTTCAAAAGTAATCGGCATGATCTATTTTCTGCACAATCGTCGGTTACTATTTCAAAAGTAATCGGCAAGATTTTTATTTTCAGCATATTTGTCGGTTACTATTTTAAAAGTAATCGACAAGATTTTTATTTTCAACATATTCTTCGGTTCCTATTTAAAAAGTAATCGGCAAGACTTTATTTTCAGTACATTCGTTGGTTACTATTTTAAAAGTAATCGGTAAGATTTTTATTTTCAACATATTCGTCGCTTACTATTTCGAAAGTAATCGGCATGATTTATTTTCAGCACATTCGTCGGTTTCTATTTCAAAAGTAATCGGCAAGATTTTTATTTTCAACATATTTGTCGGTTACTATTTTAAAAGTAATCGACAAGATTTGTATTTTCAACATATTCGTCGGTTACTATTTCAAAAGTAATCGGCAAGACTTTATTTTCAGCATATTCCTTTGTTACTATTTCAAAAGTAATCGGTAAGATTTTTATTTTCAACATATTCGTCGGTTAATATTTCAAAGGTAATCGGCATGATTTATTTTCAGTACATTCGTTGGTTACTATTTTAAAAGTAATCGGTAAGATTTTTATTTTCAACATATTCGTCGCTTACTATTTCGAAAGTAATCGGCATGATTTATTTTCAGCACATTCGTCGGTTACTATTTCAAAAGTAATCCGCAAGATTTTTATTTTCAGCATATTCGTCGGTGACTATTTCAAAAGTAATCGACATGATTTATTTTCAGCACATTCGTCAGGTTACTATTTCAAAAGTAATCGGCAAGACTTTTATTTTCAGCACATTTGTCGGTTACTATTTCAATAGTAATTGGCATGATTTATTTTCAGCACATTTGTCGGTTACTATTTCAAAAGTAATCGGCAAGACTTTATATTCAACACATTCGTCGGTTACTATTTCAAAAGTAATCGGCATCATCTATTTTCTGCACATTCGTCGGTTACTATTTCAAAAGTAATCAGCAAAATTTTTATATTCAGCATATTCGTCGGTTACTATTTCAAAGGTAATCGGCAAGATTTATTTTCAGCACATTCGTCGGTTACTATTTCAAAAGTAATCGGCAAGACTTTATTTTCAACACATTCGTGGGTTACTATTTCAATAGTAATCGGCAAGATTTTTATTTTCAGCATGTACGTCGGTTACTATTTCAAAAGTAATGGGCAAGACTTTTATTTTCAGCATATTTGTCGGTTACTTTTTCAAAAGTAATCGACAAGATTTTTATTTTTAGCATATTTGTCGGTTACTATTTTAAAAGTAATCGACAAGATTTTTATTTTCAACATATTCTTCGGTTCCTATTTAAAAAGTAATCGGCAAGACTTTATTTTCAGTACATTCGTTGGTTACTATTTTAAAAGTAATCGGTAAGATTTTTATTTTCAACATATTCGTCGCTTACTATTTCGAAAGTAATCGGCATGATTTATTTTCAGCACATTCGTCGGTTTCTATTTCAAAAGTAATCGGCAAGATTTTTATTTTCAACATATTTGTCGGTTACTATTTTAAAAGTAATCGACAAGATTTGTATTTTCAACATATTCGTCGGTTACTATTTCAAAAGTAATCGGCAAGACTTTATTTTCAGCATATTCCTTTGTTACTATTTCAAAAGTAATCGGTAAGATTTTTATTTTCAACATATTCGTCGGTTAATATTTCAAAGGTAATCGGCATGATTTATTTTCAGTACATTCGTTGGTTACTATTTTAAAAGTAATCGGTAAGATTTTTATTTTCAACATATTCGTCGCTTACTATTTCGAAAGTAATCGGCATGATTTATTTTCAGCACATTCGTCGGTTACTATTTCAAAAGTAATCCGCAAGATTTTTATTTTCAGCATATTCGTCGGTGACTATTTCAAAAGTAATCGACATGATTTATTTTCAGCACATTCGTCAGGTTACTATTTCAAAAGTAATCGGCATGATTTATTTTCAGCACATTCGTCGGTTACTATTTCAAAAGTAATCGGCAAGATTTATTTTCAGCACATATTCGTCGGTTACTATTTCCAAAGTAATGGGCAAGACTTTTATTTTCAGCACATTTGTCGGTTACTATTTCAATAGTAATCGGCATGATTTATTTTCAGCACATTCGTCAGTTACTATTTCAAAAATAATCGGCATGATTTATTTTCAACACATTCGTGGGTTACTATTTCAAAAGCAATCGGCATGATCTATTTTCTGCACAATCGTCGGATACTATTTCAAAAGTAATCGGCAAGATTTTTATTTTCAGCATATTTGTCGGTTACTATTTTAAAAGTAATCGACAAGATTTTTATTTTCAACATATTCTTCGGTTCCTATTTAAAAAGTAATCGGCAAGACTTTATTTTCAGTACATTCGTTGGTTACTATTTTAAAAGTAATCGATAAGATTTTTATTTTCAACATATTCGTCGCTAACTATTTCAAAAGTAATCGGCATGATTTATTTTCAGCATATTCGTCGATGACTATTTCAAAAGTAATCGGCATGATTTATTTTCAGCACATATTCGTCGGTTACTATTTCCAAAGTAATGGGCAAGACTTTTATTTTCAGCACATTTGTCGGTTACTATTTCAATAGTAATTGGCATGATTTATTTTCAGCACATCTGTCGGTTACTATTTCAAAAGTAATCGACAAGACTTTATATTCAACACATTCGTCGGTTACTATTTCAAAAGTAATCGGCATGATCTATTTTCTGCACATTCGTCGGTTACTATTTCAAAAGTAATCAGCAAAATTTTTATATTCAGCATATTCGTCGGTTACTATTTCAAAGGTAATCGGCAAGATTTATTTTCAGCACATTCGTCGGTTACTATTTCAAAAGTAATCGGCAAGACTTTATTTTCAACACATTCGTGGCTTACTATTTCAATAGTAATCGGCAAGATTTTTATTTTCAGCATATACGTCGGTTACTATTTCAAAAGTAATGGGCAAGAGTTTTATTTTCAGCATATTTGTCGGTTACTTTTTCAAAAGTAATCGGCAAGATTTTTATTTTTAGCATATTTGTCGGTTACTATTTTAAAAGTAATCGGCAAGATTTATATTTTCAACATATTCGTCGGTTCCTATTTCAAAAGTAATCGGCAAGATTTTTAGTTTTAGCATATTTGTCGGTTACTATTTTAAAAGTAATCGAGAAGATTTTTATTTTCAACATATTCGTCGCTTACTATTTCAAAAGTAATCGGCATGATTTATTTTCAGCACATTCGTCGGTTACTATTTCAAAAGTAATCGGCAAGATTTATTTTCAGCACATATTCGTCGGTTACTATTTCAAAAGTAATGGGCAAGACTTTTATTTTCAGCACATTTGTCGGTTACTATTTCAATAGTAATCGGCATGATTTATTTTCAGCACATTCGTCGGTTACTATTTCAAAAATAATCGGCATGATTTATTTTCAACACATTCGTCGGTTACTATTTCAAAAGTAATCGGCATGATCTATTTTCTGCACAATCGTCGGTTACTATTTCAAAAGTAATCGGCAAGATTTTTATTTTCAGCATATTTGTCGGTTACTATTTTAAAAGTAATCGATAAGATTTTTATTTTCAACATATTCGTCAGTTACTATTTCAAAAGTAATCGGCAAGACTTTATTTTCAGCATATTCGTTGGTTACTATTTTAAAAGTAATCAGTAAGATTTTTATTTTCAACATATTCGTCGCTTACTATTTCGAAAGTAATCGGCATGTTTTATTTTCAGCACATTCGTCGGTTAGTATTTCAAAAGTAATCGGCAAGATTTTTATTTTCAACATATTTGTCGGATACTATTTTTAAAAGTAATCGACAAGATTTTTATTTTCAACATATTCGTCGGTTACTATTTCAAAAGTAATCGGCAAGACTTTATTTTCAGCACATTCATTGGTTACTTTTTTAAAAGTAATCTGTAAGATTTTTATTTCCAACATATTCATCGCTTACTATTTCAAAAGTAATCAGCATGATTTATTTTCAGCACATTCGTCGGTTACTATTTCAAAAGTAATCGACAAGATTTTTAGTTTTAGCATATTTGTCGGTTACTATTTTAAAAGTAATCGAGAAGATTTTTATTTTCAACATATTCGTCGCTTACTATTTCAAAAGTAATCGGCATGATTTATTTTCAGCACATTCGTCGGTTACTATTTCAAAAGTAATCGGCAAGATTTATTTTCAGCACATATTCGTCGGTTACTATTTCCAAAGTAATGGGCAAGACTTTTATTTTCAGCACATTTGTCGGTTACTATTTCAATAGTAATCGGCATGATTTATTTTCAGCACATTTGTCAGTTACTATTTCAAAAATAATCGGCATGATTTATTTTCAACACATTCGTGGGTTACTATTTCAAAAGCAATCGGCATGATCTATTTTCTGCAAAATCGTCGGATACTATTTCAAAAGTAATCGGCAAGATTTTTATTTTCAGCATATTTGTCGGTTACTATTTTAAAAGTAATCGACAAGTTTTTTATTTTCAACATATTCTTCGGTTCCTATTTAAAAAGTAATCGGCAAGACTTTATTTTCAGTACATTCGTTGGTTACTATTTTAAAAGTAATCGATAAGATTTTTATTTTCAACATATTCGTCGCTAACTATTTCAAAAGTAATCGGCATGATTTATTTTCAGCATATTCGTCGGTGACTATTTCAAAAGTAATCGGCATGATTTATTTTCAGCACATATTCGTCGGTTACTATTTCCAAAGTAATGGGCAAGACTTTTATTTTCAGCACATTTGTCGGTTACTATTTCAATAGTAATTGGCATGATTTATTTTCAGCACATTTGTCGGTTACTATTTCAAAAGTAATCGGCAAGACTTTATATTCAACACATTCGTCGGTTACTATTTCAAAAGTAATCGGCATGATCTATTTTCTGCACATTTGTCGGTTACTATTTCAAAAGTAATCAGCAAAATTTTTATATTCAGCATATTCGTCGGTTACTATTTCAAAGGTAATCGGCAAGATTTATTTTCAGCACATTCGTCGGTTACTATTTCAAAAGTAATCGGCAAGACTTTATTTTCAACACATTCGTGGGTTACTATTTCAATAGTAATCGGCAAGATTTTTATTTTCAGCATATACGTCGGTTACTATTTCAAAAGTAATGGGCAAGACTTTTATTTTCAGCATATTTGTCGGTTACTTTTTCAAAAGTAATCGGCAAGATTTTTATTTTTAGCATATTTGTCGGTTACTATTTTAAAAGTAATCGGCAAGATTTTTATTTTCAACATATTTGTCGGATACTATTTTAAAAGTAATCGACAAGATTTTTATTTTCAACATATTCGTCGGTTACTATTTCAAAAGTAATCGGCAAGACTTTATTTTCAGCACATTCATTGGTTACTTTTTTAAAAGTAATCTGTAAGATTTTTATTTCCAACATATTCATCGCTTACTATTTCAAAAGTAATCAGCATGATTTATTTTCAGCACATTCGTCGGTTACTATTTCAAAAGTAATCGGCAAGATTTTTATTTTCAGCTTATTGGTCGGTGACTATTTCAAAAGTAATCGGCAAGATTTTTATTTTCAGCATATTTGTCGGTTACTTTTTCAAAAGTAATCGGCAAGATTTTTATTTTTAGCATATTTGTCGGTTACTATTTTAAAAGTAATCGGCAAGATTTTTATTTTCAACATATTCGTCGGTTCCTATTTCAAAAGTAATCGGCAAGATTTTTAGTTTTAGCATATTTGTCGGTTACTATTTTAAAAGTAATCGAGAAGATTTTTATTTTCAACATATTCGTTGCTTACTATTTCAAAAGTAATCGACATGATTTATTTTCAACACATTCGTCGGTTACTATTTCAAAAGCTATCGGCAAGATTTATTTTCAGCACATATTCGTCGGTTACTATTTCAAAAGTAACGGGCAAGTCTTTTATTTTCAGCACATTTGTCGGTTACTATTTCAGTAGTAATCGGCATGATTTATTTTCAGCACATTCGTCGGTTACTATTTCAAAAATAATCGGCATGATTTATTTTCAACACATTCGTCGGTTACTATTTCAAAAGTAATCGGCATGATCTATTTTCTGCACATTTGTCGGTTACTATTTCAAAAGTAATCAGCAAAATTTTTATATTCAGAATATTCGTCGGTTACTATTTCAAAGGTAATCGGCAAGATTTATTTTCAGCACATTCGTCGGTTACTATTTCAAAAGTAATCGGCAAAAATTTATTTTCAACACATTCGTGGGTTACTATTTCAATAGTAATCGGCAAGATTTTTATTTTCAGCATGTACGTCGGTTACTATTTCAAAAGTAATGGGCAAGACTTTTATTTTCAGCATATTTGTCGGTTACTTTTTCAAAAGTAATCGACAAGATTTTTATTTTTAGCATATTTGTCGGTTACTATTTTAAAAGTAATCGGCAAGACTTTATTTTCAGTACATTCGTTGGTTACTATTTTAAAAGTAATCGGTAAGATTTTTATTTTCAACATATTCGTCGCTTACTATTTTGAAAGTAATCGGCATGATTTATTTTCAGCACATTCGTCGGTTACTATTTCAAAAGTAATCGGCAAGATTTTTATTTTCAACATATTTGTCGGTTACTATTTTAAAAGTAATCGACAAGATTTTTATTTTCAACATATTCGTCGGTTGCTATTTCAAAAGTAATCGGCAAGACTTTATTTTCAGCATATTCCTTTGTTACTATTTCAAAAGTAATCGGTAAGATTTTTATTTTCAACATATTCGTCGGTTAATATTTCAAAGGTAATCGGCATGATTTATTTTCAGTACATTCGTTGGTTATTATTTTAAAAGTAATCGGCAAGATTTTTATTTTCAACATATTCGTCGCTTACTATTTCAAAAGTAATCGGCATGATTTATTTTCAGCACATTCGTCGGTTACTATTTCAAAAGTAATCGGCAAGATTTATATTTTCAGCATATTCGTCGGTGACTATTTCAATAGTAATCGGCATGATTTATTTTCAGCACATTCGTCGGTTACTATTTCAAAAATAATCGGCATGATTTATTTTCAACACATTCGTCGGTTACTATTTCAAAAGTAATCGGCATGATCTATTTTCTGCACAATCGTCGGTTACTATTTCAAAAGTAATCGGCAAGATTTTTATTTTCAGCATATTTGTCGGTTACTATTTTAAAAGTAATCGACAAGATTTTTATTTTCAACATATTCGTCAGTTACTATTTCAAAAGTAATCGGCAAGACTTTATTTTCAGCATATTCGTTGGTTACTATTTTAAAAGTAATCAGTAAGATTTTTATTTTCAACATATTCGTCGCTTGCTATTTCGAAAGTAATCGGCATGTTTTATTTTCAGCACATTCGTCGGTTACTATTTCAAAAGTAATCGGCAAGATTTTTATTTTCAACATATTTGTCGGATACTATTTTTAAAAGTAATCGACAACATTTTTATTTTCAACATATTCGTCGGTTACTATTTCGAAAGTAATCGGCAAGACTTTATTTTCAGCATATTCCTTTGTTACTATTTCAAAAGTAATCGGTAAGATTTTTATTTTCAACATATTCGTCGGTTAATATTTCAAAGGTAATCGGCATGATTTATTTTCAGTACATTCGTTGGTTACTATTTTAAAAGTAATCGGTAAGATTTTTATTTTCAACATATTCGTCGCTTACTATTTCGAAAGTAATCGGCATGATTTATTTTCAGCACATTCGTCGGTTACTATTTCAAAAGTAATCGGCAAGATTTATATTTTCAGCATATTCGTCGGTGACTATTTCAAAAGTAATCGGCATGATTTATTTTCAGCACATTCGTCAGGTTACTATTTCAAAAGTAATCGGCAAGACTTTTATTTTCAGCACATTTGTCGGTTACTATTTCAATAGTAATTGGCATGATTTATTTTCAGCACATTTGTCGGTTACTATTTCAAAAGTAATCGGCAAGACTTTATATTCAGCACATTCGTCGGTTACTATTTCAAAAGTAATCGGCAAGATTTTTATTTTCAGCTTATTGGTCGGTGACTATTTCAAAAGTAATCGGCAAGATTTTTATTTTCAGCATATTTGTCGGTTACTTTTTCAAAAGTAATCGGCAAGATTTTTATTTTTAGCATATTTGTCAGTTACTATTTTAAAAGTAATCGGCAAGATTTTTATTTTCAACATATTCGTCGGTTCCTATTTCAAAAGTAATCGGCAAGATTTTTAGTTTTAGCATATTTGTCGGTTACTATTTTAAAAGTAATCGAGAAGATTTTTATTTTCAACATATTCGTTGCTTACTATTTCAAAAGTAATCGACATGATTTATTTTCAACACATTCGTCGGTTACTATTTCAAAAGCTATCGGCAAGATTTATTTTCAGCACATATTCGTCGGTTACTATTTCAAAAGTAACGGGCAAGTCTTTTATTTTCAGCACATTTGTCGGTTACTATTTCAGTAGTAATCGGCATGATTTATTTTCAGCACATTCGTCGGTTACTATTTCAAAAATAA
Source organism: Medicago lupulina (assembly GCA_958299785.1). NCBI lineage: Eukaryota > Viridiplantae > Streptophyta > Magnoliopsida > Fabales > Fabaceae > Medicago > Medicago lupulina. The sequence continues at coordinate 49,287,039 of OY283140.1, forward strand.
TCGGCATGATTTATTTTCAACACATTCTTCGGTTACTATTTCAAAAGTAATCGGCATGATCTATTTTCTGCACATTTGTCGGTTACTATTTCAAAAGTAATCAGCAAAATTTTTATATTCAGAATATTCGTCGGTTACTATTTCAAAGGTAATCGGCAAGATTTATTTTCAGCACATTCGTCGGTTACTATTTCAAAAGTAATCGGCAAAAATTTATTTTCAACACATTCGTGGGTTACTATTTCAATAGTAATCGGCAAGATTTTTATTTTCAGCATGTACGTCGGTTACTATTTCAAAAGTAATGGGCAAGACTTTTATTTTCAGCATATTTGTCGGTTACTTTTTCAAAAGTAATCGACAAGATTTTTATTTTTAGCATATTTGTCGGTTACTATTTTAAAAGTAATCGGCAAGACTTTATTTTCAGTACATTCGTTGGTTACTATTTTAAAAGTAATCGGTAAGATTTTTATTTTCAACATATTCGTCGCTTACTATTTCGAAAGTAATCGGCATGATTTATTTTCAGCACATTCGTCGGTTACTATTTCAAAAGTAATCGGCAAGATTTTTATTTTCAACATATTTGTCGGTTACTATTTTAAAAGTAATCGACAAGATTTTTATTTTCAACATATTCGTCGGTTGCTATTTCAAAAGTAATCGGCAAGACTTTATTTTCAGCATATTCCTTTGTTACTATTTCAAAAGTAATCGGTAAGATTTTTATTTTCAACATATTCGTCGGTTAATATTTCAAAGGTAATCGGCATGATTCATTTTCAGTACATTCGTTGGTTATTATTTTAAAAGTAATCGGCAAGATTTTTATTTTCAACATATTCGTCGCTTACTATTTCAAAAGTAATCGGCATGATTTATTTTCAGCACATTCGTCGGTTACTATTTCAAAAGTAATCGGCAAGATTTATATTTTCAGCATATTCGTCGGTGACTATTTCAATAGTAATCGGCATGATTTATTTTCAGCACATTCGTCGGTTACTATTTCAAAAATAATCGGCATGATTTATTTTCAACACATTCGTCGGTTACTATTTCAAAAGTAATCGGCATGATCTATTTTCTGCACAATCGTCGGTTACTATTTCAAAAGTAATCGGCAAGATTTTTATTTTCAGCATATTTGTCGGTTACTATTTTAAAAGTAATCGACAAGATTTTTATTTTCAACATATTCGTCAGTTACTATTTCAAAAGTAATCGGCAAGACTTTATTTTCAGCATATTCGTTGGTTACTATTTTAAAAGTAATCAGTAAGATTTTTATTTTCAACATATTCGTCGCTTGCTATTTCGAAAGTAATCGGCATGTTTTATTTTCAGCACATTCGTCGGTTACTATTTCAAAAGTAATCGGCAAGATTTTTATTTTCAACATATTTGTCGGATACTATTTTTAAAAGTAATCGACAACATTTTTATTTTCAACATATTCGTCGGTTACTATTTCGAAAGTAATCGGCAAGACTTTATTTTCAGCATATTCCTTTGTTACTATTTCAAAAGTAATCGGTAAGATTTTTATTTTCAACATATTCGTCGGTTAATATTTCAAAGGTAATCGGCATGATTTATTTTCAGTACATTCGTTGGTTACTATTTTAAAAGTAATCGGTAAGATTTTTATTTTCAACATATTCGTCGCTTACTATTTCGAAAGTAATCGGCATGATTTATTTTCAGCACATTCGTCGGTTACTATTTCAAAAGTAATCGGCAAGATTTATATTTTCAGCATATTCGTCGGTGACTATTTCAAAAGTAATCGGCATGATTTATTTTCAGCACATTCGTCAGGTTACTATTTCAAAAGTAATCGGCAAGACTTTTATTTTCAGCACATTTGTCGGTTACTATTTCAATAGTAATTGGCATGATTTATTTTCAGCACATTTGTCGGTTACTATTTCAAAAGTAATCGGCAAGACTTTATATTCAGCACATTCGTCGGTTACTATTTCAAAAGTAATCGGCAAGATTTTTATTTTCAGCTTATTGGTCGGTGACTATTTCAAAAGTAATCGGCAAGATTTTTATTTTCAGCATATTTGTCGGTTACTTTTTCAAAAGTAATCGGCAAGATTTTTATTTTTAGCATATTTGTCAGTTACTATTTTAAAAGTAATCGGCAAGATTTTTATTTTCAACATATTCGTCGGTTCCTATTTCAAAAGTAATCGGCAAGATTTTTAGTTTTAGCATATTTGTCGGTTACTATTTTAAAAGTAATCGAGAAGATTTTTATTTTCAACATATTCGTTGCTTACTATTTCAAAAGTAATCGACATGATTTATTTTCAACACATTCGTCGGTTACTATTTCAAAAGCTATCGGCAAGATTTATTTTCAGCACATATTCGTCGGTTACTATTTCAAAAGTAACGGGCAAGTCTTTTATTTTCAGCACATTTGTCGGTTACTATTTCAGTAGTAATCGGCATGATTTATTTTCAGCACATTCGTCGGTTACTATTTCAAAAATAATCGGCATGATTTATTTTCAACACATTCTTCGGTTACTATTTCAAAAGTAATCGGCATGATCTATTTTCTGCACATTTGTCGGTTACTATTTCAAAAGTAATCAGCAAAATTTTTATATTCAGAATATTCGTCGGTTACTATTTCAAAGGTAATCGGCAAGATTTATTTTCAGCACATTCGTCGGTTACTATTTCAAAAGTAATCGGCAAAAATTTATTTTCAACACATTCGTGGGTTACTATTTCAATAGTAATCGGCAAGATTTTTATTTTCAGCATGTACGTCGGTTACTATTTCAAAAGTAATGGGCAAGACTTTTATTTTCAGCATATTTGTCGGTTACTTTTTCAAAAGTAATCGACAAGATTTTTATTTTTAGCATATTTGTCGGTTACTATTTTAAAAGTAATCGGCAAGACTTTATTTTCAGTACATTCGTTGGTTACTATTTTAAAAGTAATCGGTAAGATTTTTATTTTCAACATATTCGTCGCTTACTATTTCGAAAGTAATCGGCATGATTTATTTTCAGCACATTCGTCGGTTACTATTTCAAAAGTAATCGGCAAGATTTTTATTTTCAACATATTTGTCGGTTACTATTTTAAAAGTAATCGACAAGATTTTTATTTTCAACATATTCGTCGGTTGCTATTTCAAAAGTAATCGGCAAGACTTTATTTTCAGCATATTCCTTTGTTACTATTTCAAAAGTAATCGGTAAGATTTTTATTTTCAACATATTCGTCGGTTAATATTTCAAAGGTAATCGGCATGATTCATTTTCAGTACATTCGTTGGTTATTATTTTAAAAGTAATCGGCAAGATTTTTATTTTCAACATATTCGTCGCTTACTATTTCAAAAGTAATCGGCATGATTTATTTTCAGCACATTCGTCGGTTACTATTTCAAAAGTAATCGGCAAGATTTATATTTTCAGCATATTCGTCGGTGACTATTTCAATAGTAATCGGCATGATTTATTTTCAGCACATTCGTCGGTTACTATTTCAAAAATAATCGGCATGATTTATTTTCAACACATTCGTCGGTTACTATTTCAAAAGTAATCGGCATGATCTATTTTCTGCACAATCGTCGGTTACTATTTCAAAAGTAATCGGCAAGATTTTTATTTTCAGCATATTTGTCGGTTACTATTTTAAAAGTAATCGACAAGATTTTTATTTTCAACATATTCGTCAGTTACTATTTCAAAAGTAATCGGCAAGACTTTATTTTCAGCATATTCGTTGGTTACTATTTTAAAAGTAATCAGTAAGATTTTTATTTTCAACATATTCGTCGCTTGCTATTTCGAAAGTAATCGGCATGTTTTATTTTCAGCACATTCGTCGGTTACTATTTCAAAAGTAATCGGCAAGATTTTTATTTTCAACATATTTGTCGGATACTATTTTTAAAAGTAATCGACAACATTTTTATTTTCAACATATTCGTCGGTTACTATTTCGAAAGTAATCGGCAAGACTTTATTTTCAGCATATTCCTTTGTTACTATTTCAAAAGTAATCGGTAAGATTTTTATTTTCAACATATTCGTCGGTTAATATTTCAAAGGTAATCGGCATGATTTATTTTCAGTACATTCGTTGGTTACTATTTTAAAAGTAATCGGTAAGATTTTTATTTTCAACATATTCGTCGCTTACTATTTCGAAAGTAATCGGCATGATTTATTTTCAGCACATTCGTCGGTTACTATTTCAAAAGTAATCGGCAAGATTTATATTTTCAGCATATTCGTCGGTGACTATTTCAAAAGTAATCGGCATGATTTATTTTCAGCACATTCGTCAGGTTACTATTTCAAAAGTAATCGGCAAGACTTTTATTTTCAGCACATTTGTCGGTTACTATTTCAATAGTAATTGGCATGATTTATTTTCAGCACATTCGTCGGTTACTATTTCAAAAATAATCGGCATGATTTATTTTCAACACATTCTTCGGTTACTATTTCAAAAGTAATCGGCATGATCTATTTTCTGCACATTTGTCGGTTACTATTTCAAAAGTAATCAGCAAAATTTTTATATTCAGAATATTCGTCGGTTACTATTTCAAAGGTAATCGGCAAGATTTATTTTCAGCACATTCGTCGGTTACTATTTCAAAAGTAATCGGCAAAAATTTATTTTCAACACATTCGTGGGTTACTATTTCAATAGTAATCGGCAAGATTTTTATTTTCAGCATGTACGTCGGTTACTATTTCAAAAGTAATGGGCAAGACTTTTATTTTCAGCATATTTGTCGGTTACTTTTTCAAAAGTAATCGACAAGATTTTTATTTTTAGCATATTTGTCGGTTACTATTTTAAAAGTAATCGGCAAGACTTTATTTTCAGTACATTCGTTGGTTACTATTTTAAAAGTAATCGGTAAGATTTTTATTTTCAACATATTCGTCGCTTACTATTTCGAAAGTAATCGGCATGATTTATTTTCAGCACATTCGTCGGTTACTATTTCAAAAGTAATCGGCAAGATTTTTATTTTCAACATATTTGTCGGTTACTATTTTAAAAGTAATCGACAAGATTTTTATTTTCAACATATTCGTCGGTTGCTATTTCAAAAGTAATCGGCAAGACTTTATTTTCAGCATATTCCTTTGTTACTATTTCAAAAGTAATCGGTAAGATTTTTATTTTCAACATATTCGTCGGTTAATATTTCAAAGGTAATCGGCATGATTCATTTTCAGTACATTCGTTGGTTATTATTTTAAAAGTAATCGGCAAGATTTTTATTTTCAACATATTCGTCGCTTACTATTTCAAAAGTAATCGGCATGATTTATTTTCAGCACATTCGTCGGTTACTATTTCAAAAGTAATCGGCAAGATTTATATTTTCAGCATATTCGTCGGTGACTATTTCAATAGTAATCGGCATGATTTATTTTCAGCACATTCGTCGGTTACTATTTCAAAAATAATCGGCATGATTTATTTTCAACACATTCGTCGGTTACTATTTCAAAAGTAATCGGCATGATCTATTTTCTGCACAATCGTCGGTTACTATTTCAAAAGTAATCGGCAAGATTTTTATTTTCAGCATATTTGTCGGTTACTATTTTAAAAGTAATCGACAAGATTTTTATTTTCAACATATTCGTCAGTTACTATTTCAAAAGTAATCGGCAAGACTTTATTTTCAGCATATTCGTTGGTTACTATTTTAAAAGTAATCAGTAAGATTTTTATTTTCAACATATTCGTCGCTTGCTATTTCGAAAGTAATCGGCATGTTTTATTTTCAGCACATTCGTCGGTTACTATTTCAAAAGTAATCGGCAAGATTTTTATTTTCAACATATTTGTCGGATACTATTTTTAAAAGTAATCGACAACATTTTTATTTTCAACATATTCGTCGGTTACTATTTCGAAAGTAATCGGCAAGACTTTATTTTCAGCATATTCCTTTGTTACTATTTCAAAAGTAATCGGTAAGATTTTTATTTTCAACATATTCGTCGGTTAATATTTCAAAGGTAATCGGCATGATTTATTTTCAGTACATTCGTTGGTTACTATTTTAAAAGTAATCGGTAAGATTTTTATTTTCAACATATTCGTCGCTTACTATTTCGAAAGTAATCGGCATGATTTATTTTCAGCACATTCGTCGGTTACTATTTCAAAAGTAATCGGCAAGATTTATATTTTCAGCATATTCGTCGGTGACTATTTCAAAAGTAATCGGCATGATTTATTTTCAGCACATTCGTCAGGTTACTATTTCAAAAGTAATCGGCAAGACTTTTATTTTCAGCACATTTGTCGGTTACTATTTCAATAGTAATTGGCATGATTTATTTTCAGCACATTTGTCGGTTACTATTTCAAAAGTAATCGGCAAGACTTTATATTCAGCACATTCGTCGGTTACTATTTCAAAAGTAATCGGCAAGATTTTTATTTTCAGCTTATTGGTCGGTGACTATTTCAAAAGTAATCGGCAAGATTTTTATTTTCAGCATATTTGTCGGTTACTTTTTCAAAAGTAATCGGCAAGATTTTTATTTTTAGCATATTTGTCAGTTACTATTTTAAAAGTAATCGGCAAGATTTTTATTTTCAACATATTCGTCGGTTCCTATTTCAAAAGTAATCGGCAAGATTTTTAGTTTTAGCATATTTGTCGGTTACTATTTTAAAAGTAATCGAGAAGATTTTTATTTTCAACATATTCGTTGCTTACTATTTCAAAAGTAATCGACATGATTTATTTTCAACACATTCGTCGGTTACTATTTCAAAAGCTATCGGCAAGATTTATTTTCAGCACATATTCGTCGGTTACTATTTCAAAAGTAACGGGCAAGTCTTTTATTTTCAGCACATTTGTCGGTTACTATTTCAGTAGTAATCGGCATGATTTATTTTCAGCACATTCGTCGGTTACTATTTCAAAAATAATCGGCATGATTTATTTTCAACACATTCGTCGGTTACTATTTCAAAAGTAATCGGCATGATCTATTTTCTGCACATTTGTCGGTTACTATTTCAAAAGTAATCAGCAAAATTTTTATATTCAGAATATTCGTCGGTTACTATTTCAAAGGTAATCGGCAAGATTTATTTTCAGCACATTCGTCGGTTACTATTTCAAAAGTAATCGGCAAAAATTTATTTTCAACACATTCGTGGGTTACTATTTCAATAGTAATCGGCAAGATTTTTATTTTCAGCATGTACGTCGGTTACTATTTCAAAAGTAATGGGCAAGACTTTTATTTTCAGCATATTTGTCGGTTACTTTTTCAAAAGTAATCGACAAGATTTTTATTTTTAGCATATTTGTCGGTTACTATTTTAAAAGTAATCGGCAAGACTTTATTTTCAGTACATTCGTTGGTTACTATTTTAAAAGTAATCGGTAAGATTTTTATTTTCAACATATTCGTCGCTTACTATTTCGAAAGTAATCGGCATGATTTATTTTCAGCACATTCGTCGGTTACTATTTCAAAAGTAATCGGCAAGATTTTTATTTTCAACATATTTGTCGGTTACTATTTTAAAAGTAATCGACAAGATTTTTATTTTCAACATATTCGTCGGTTGCTATTTCAAAAGTAATCGGCAAGACTTTATTTTCAGCATATTCCTTTGTTACTATTTCAAAAGTAATCGGTAAGATTTTTATTTTCAACATATTCGTCGGTTAATATTTCAAAGGTAATCGGCATGATTTATTTTCAGTACATTCGTTGGTTATTATTTTAAAAGTAATCGGCAAGATTTTTATTTTCAACATATTCGTCGCTTACTATTTCAAAAGTAATCGGCATGATTTATTTTCAGCACATTCGTCGGTTACTATTTCAAAAGTAATCGGCAAGATTTATATTTTCAGCATATTCGTCGGTGACTATTTCAATAGTAATCGGCATGATTTATTTTCAGCACATTCGTCGGTTACTATTTCAAAAATAATCGGCATGATTTATTTTCAACACATTCGTCGGTTACTATTTCAAAAGTAATCGGCATGATCTATTTTCTGCACAATCGTCGGTTACTATTTCAAAAGTAATCGGCAAGATTTTTATTTTCAGCATATTTGTCGGTTACTATTTTAAAAGTAATCGACAAGATTTTTATTTTCAACATATTCGTCAGTTACTATTTCAAAAGTAATCGGCAAGACTTTATTTTCAGCATATTCGTTGGTTACTATTTTAAAAGTAATCAGTAAGATTTTTATTTTCAACATATTCGTCGCTTGCTATTTCGAAAGTAATCGGCATGTTTTATTTTCAGCACATTCGTCGGTTACTATTTCAAAAGTAATCGGCAAGATTTTTATTTTCAACATATTTGTCGGATACTATTTTTAAAAGTAATCGACAACATTTTTATTTTCAACATATTCGTCGGTTACTATTTCGAAAGTAATCGGCAAGACTTTATTTTCAGCATATTCCTTTGTTACTATTTCAAAAGTAATCGGTAAGATTTTTATTTTCAACATATTCGTCGGTTAATATTTCAAAGGTAATCGGCATGATTTATTTTCAGTACATTCGTTGGTTACTATTTTAAAAGTAATCGGTAAGATTTTTATTTTCAACATATTCGTCGCTTACTATTTCGAAAGTAATCGGCATGATTTATTTTCAGCACATTCATCGGTTACTATTTCAAAAGTAATCGGCAAGATTTTTATTTTCAGCATATTCGTCGGTGACTATTTCAAAAGTAATCGGCATGATTTATTTTCAGCACATTCGTCAGGTTACTATTTCAAAAGTAATCGGCACGACTTTTATTTTCAGCACATTTGTCGGTTACTATTTCAATAGTAATTGGCATGATTTATTTTCAGCACATTTGTCGGTTACTATTTCAAAAGTAATCGGCAAGATTTTTATTTTCAGCATATTCGTCGGTGACTATTTCAAAAGTAATCGGCATGATTTATTTTCAGCACATTCGTCAGGTTACTATTTCAAAAGTAATCGGCAAGACTTTTATTTTCAGCACATTTGTCGGTTACTATTTCAATAGTAATTGGCATGATTTATTTTCAGCACATTAGTCGGTTACTATTTCAAAAGTAATCGGTAAGATTTTTATTTCCAACATATTCATCGTTTACTATTTCAAAAGTAATCAGCATGATTTATTTTCAACACATTCGTCGGTTACTATTTCAAAAGTAATCGGCAAGATTTATTTTCAGTACATTCGTTGGTTACTATTTTAAAAGTAATCGGCATGATTTATTTTCAGCACATTCGTCAGGTTACTATTTCAAAAGTAATCGGCAAGACTTTTATTTTCAGCACATTTGTCGGTTACTATTTCAATAGTAATTGGCATGATTTATTTTCAGCACATTAGTCGGTTACTATTTCAAAAGTAATCGGTAAGATTTTTATTTCCAACATATTCATCGTTTACTATTTCAAAAGTAATCAGCATGATTTATTTTCAACACATTCGTCGGTTACTATTTCAAAAGTAATCGGCAAGATTTATTTTCAGTACATTCGTTGGTTACTATTTTAAAAGTAATCGGTAAGATTTTTATTTTCAACATATTCGTCGCTTACTATTTCGAAAGTAATCGGCATGATTTATTTTCAGCACATTCGTCGGTTACTATTTCAAAAGTAATCGGCAAGATTTATATTTTCAGCATATTCGTCGGTGACTATTTCAAAAGTAATCGGCATGATTTATTTTCAGCACATTCGTCAGGTTACTATTTCAAAAGTAATCGGCAAGACTTTTATTTTCAGCACATTTGTCGGTTACTATTTCAATAGTAATTGGCATGATTTATTTTCAGCACATTTGTCGGTTACTATTTCAAAAGTAATCGGCAAGACTTTATATTCAACACATTCGTCGGTTACTATTTCAAAAGTAATCGGCATGATCTATTTTCTGCACATTCGTCGGTTACTATTTCAAAAGTAATCAGCAAAATTTTTATATTCAGCATATTCGTCGGTTACTATTTCAAAGGTAATCGGCAAGATTTATTTTCAGCACATTCGTCGGTTACTATTTCAAAAGTAATCGGCAAGACTTTATTTTCAACACATTCGTGGGTTACTATTTCAATAGTAATCGGCAAGATTTTTATTTTCAGCATATACGTCGGTTACTATTTCAAAAGTAATGGGCAAGACTTTTATTTTCAGCATATTTGTCGGTTACTTTTTCAAAAGTAATCGGCAAGATTTTTATTTTTAGCATATTTGTCGGTTACTATTTTAAAAGTAATCGGCAAGATTTATATTTTCAACATATTCGTCGGTTCCTATTTGAAAAGTAATCGGCAAGATTTTTAGTTTTAGCATATTTGTCGGTTACTATTTTAAAAGTAATCGAGAAGATTTTTATTTTCAACATATTCGTCGCTTACTATTTCAAAAGTAATCGGCATGATTTATTTTCAGCACATTCGTCGGTTACTATTTCAAAAGTAATCGGCAAGATTTATTTTCAGCACATATTCGTCGGTTACTATTTCAAAAGTAATGGGCAAGACTTTTATTTTCAGCACATTTGTCGGTTACTATTTCAATAGTAATCGGCATGATTTATTTTCAGCACATTCGTCGGTTACTATTTCAAAAATAATCGGCATGATTTATTTTCAACACATTCGTCGGTTACTATTTCAAAAGTAATCGGCATGATCTATTTTCTGCACAATCGTCGGTTACTATTTCAAAAGTAATCGGCAAGATTTTTATTTTCAGCATATTTGTCGGTTACTATTTTAAAAGTAATCGACAAGATTTTTATTTTCAACATATTCGTCAGTTACTATTTCAAAAGTAATCGGCAAGACTTTATTTTCAGCATATTCGTTGGTTACTATTTTAAAAGTAATCAGTAAGATTTTTATTTTCAACATATTCGTCGCTTACTATTTCGAAAGTAATCGGCATGTTTTATTTTCAGCATATTCGTCGGTTACTATTTCAAAAGTAATCGGCAAGATTTTTATTTTCAACATATTTGTCGGATACTATTTTTAAAAGTAATCGACAAGATTTTTATTTTCAACATATTCGTCGGTTACTATTTCAAAAGTAATCGGCAAGACTTTATTTTCAGCACATTCATTGGTTACTTTTTTAAAAGTAATCTGTAAGATTTTTATTTCCAACATATTCATCGCTTACTATTTCAAAAGTAATCAGCATGATTTATTTTCAGCACATTCGTCGGTTACTATTTCAAAAGTAATCGGCAAGATTTTTATTTTCAGCTTATTGGTCGGTGACTATTTCAAAAGTAATCGGCAAGATTTTTATTTTCAGCATATTTGTCGGTTACTTTTTCAAAAGTAATCGGCAAGATTTTTATTTTTAGCATATTTGTCGGTTACTATTTTAAAAGTAATCGGCAAGATTTTTATTTTCAACATATTCGTCGGTTCCTATTTCAAAAGTAATCGGCAAGATTTTTAGTTTTAGCATATTTGTCGGTTACTATTTTAAAAGTAATCGAGAAGATTTTTATTTTCAACATATTCGTCGCTTACTATTTCAAAAGTAATCGACATGATTTATTTTCAACACATTCGTCGGTTACTATTTCAAAAGCAATCGGCAAGATTTATTTTCAGCACATATTCGTCGGTTACTATTTCAAAAGTAACGGGCAAGTCTTTTATTTTCAGCACATTTGTCGGTTACTATTTCAGTAGTAATCGGCATGATTTATTTTCAGCACATTCGTCGGTTACTATTTCAAAAATAATCGGCATGATTTATTTTCAACACATTCGTCGGTTACTATTTCAAAAGTAATCGGCATGATCTATTTTCTGCACATTTGTCGGTTACTATTTCAAAAGTAATCAGCAAAATTGTTATATTCAGCATATTCGTCGGTTACTATTTCAAAGGTAATCGGCAAGATTTATTTTCAGCACATTCGTCGGTTACTATTTCAAAAGTAATCGGCAAAAATTTATTTTCAACACATTCGTGGGTTACTATTTCAATAGTAATCGGCAAGATTTTTATTTTCAGCACATTCGTCGGTTACTATTTCAAAAATAATCGGCATGATTTATTTTCAACACATTCGTCGGTTACTATTTCAAAAGTAATCGGCATGATCTATTTTCTGCACAATCGTCGGTTACTATTTCAAAAGTAATCGGCAAGATTTTTATTTTCAGCATATTTGTTGGTTACTATTTTAAAAGTAATCGACAAGATTTTTATTTTCAACATATTCGTCAGTTACTATTTCAAAAGTAATCGGCAAGACTTTATTTTCAGCATATTCGTTGGTTACTATTTTAAAAGTAATCAGTAAGATTTTTATTTTCAACATATTCGTCGCTTGCTATTTCGAAAGTAATCGGCATGTTTTATTTTCAGCACATTCGTCGGTTACTATTTCAAAAGTAATCGGCAAGATTTTTATTTTCAACATATTTGTCGGATACTATTTTTAAAAGTAATCGACAAGATTTTTATTTTCAACATATTCGTCGGTTACTATTTCAAAAGTAATCGGCAAGACTTTATTTTCAGCACATTCATTGGTTACTTTTTTAAAAGTAATCTGTAAGATTTTTATTTCCAACATATTCATCGCTTACTATTTCAAAAGTAATCAGCATGATTTATTTTCAGCACATTCGTCGGTTACTATTTCAAAAGTAATCGGCAAGATTTTTATTTTCAGCTTATTGGTCGGTGACTATTTCAAAAGTAATCGGCAAGATTTTTATTTTCAGCATATTTGTCGGTTACTTTTTCAAAAGTAATCGGCAAGATTTTTATTTTTTGCATATTTGTCGGTTACTATTTTAAAAGTAATCGGCAAGATTTTTATTTTCAACATATTCGTCGGTTCCTATTTCAAAAGTAATCGGCAAGATTTTTAGTTTTAGCATATTTGTCGGTTACTATTTTAAAAGTAATCGAGAAGATTTTTATTTTCAACATATTCGTCCCTTACTATTTCAAAAGTAATCGACATGATTTATTTTCAACACATTCGTCGGTTACTATTTCAAAAGCAATCGGCAAGATTTATTTTCAGCACATATTCGTCGGTTACTATTTCAAAAGTAACGGGCAAGTCTTTTATTTTCAGCACATTTGTCGGTTACTATTTCAGTAGTAATCGGCATGATTTATTTTCAGCACATTCGTCGGTTACTATTTCAAAAATAATCGGCATGATTTATTTTCAACACATTCGTCGGTTACTATTTCAAAAGTAATCGGCATGATCTATTTTCTGCACATTTGTCGGTTACTATTTCAAAAGTAATCAGCAAAATTTTTATATTCAGCATATTCGTCGGTTACTATTTCAAAGGTAATCGGCAAGATTTATTTTCAGCACATTCGTCGGTTACTATTTCAAAAGTAATCGGCAAAAATTTATTTTCAACACATTCGTGGGTTACTATTTCAATAGTAATCGGCAAGATTTTTATTTTCAGCATGTACGTCGGTTACTATTTCAAAAGTAATGGGCAAGACTTTTATTTTCAGCATATTTGTCGGTTACTTTTTCAAAAGTAATCGACAAGATTTTTATTTTTAGCATATTTGTCGGTTACTATTTTAAAAGTAATCGGCAAGATTTTTATTTTCAACATATTCGTCGGTTCCTATTTCAAAAGTAATCGGCAAGATTTTTAGTTTTAGCATATTTGTCGGTTACTATTTTAAAATTAATCGAGAAGATTTTTATTTTCAACATATTCGTCGCTTACTATTTCAAAAGTAATCGGCAAGATTTATTTTCAGCACATATTCGTCGGTTACTATTTCAAAAGGAATGGGCAAGACTTTTATTTTCAGCACATTTGTCGGTTACTATTTCAATAGTAATCGGCATGATTTATTTTCAGCACATTCGTCGGTTACTATTTCAAAAATAATCGGCATGATTTATTTTCAACACATTCGTCGGTTACTATTTCAAAAGTAATCGGCATGATCTATTTTCTGCACAATCGTCGGTTACTATTTCAAAAGTAATCGGCAAGATTTTTATTTTCAGCATATTTGTCGGTTACTATTTTAAAAGTAATCGACAAGATTTTTATTTTCAACATATTCGTCAGTTACTATTTCAAAAGTAATCGGCAAGACTTTATTTTCAGCATATTCGTTGGTTACTATTTTAAAAGTAATCAGTAAGATTTTTATTTTCAACATATTCGTCGCTTACTATTTCGAAAGTAATCGGCATGTTTTATTTTCAGCACATTCGTCGGTTACTATTTCAAAAGTAATCGGCAAGATTTTTATTTTCAACATATTTGTCGGATACTATTTTTAAAAGTAATCGACAAGATTTTTATTTTCAACATATTCGTCGGTTACTATTTCAAAAGTAATCGGCAAGACTTTATTTTCAGCACATTCATTGGTTACTTTTTTAAAAGTAATCTGTAAGATTTTTATTTCCAACATATTCATCGCTTACTATTTCAAAAGTAATCAGCATGATTTATTTTCTGCACATTCGTCGGTTACTATTTCAAAAGTAATCGGCAAGATTTTTATTTTCAGCTTATTGGTCGGTGACTATTTCAAAAGTAATCGGCAAGATTTTTATTTTCAGCATATTTGTCGGTTACCTTTTCAAAAGTAATCGGCAAGATTTTTATTTTTAGCATATTTGTCGGTTACTATTTTAAAAGTAATCGGCAAGATTTTTATTTTCAACATATTCGTCGGTTCCTATTTCAAAAGTAATCGGCAAGAATTTTAGTTTTAGCATATTTGTCGGTTACTATTTTAAAAGTAATCGAGAAGATTTTTATTTTCAACATATTCGTCGCTTACTATTTCAAAAGTAATCGACATGATTTATTTTCAACACATTCGTTGGTTACTATTTCAAAAGCAATCGGCAAGATTTATTTTCAGCACATATTCGTCGGTTACTATTTCAAAAGTAACGGGCAAGTCTTTTATTTTCAGCACATTTGTCGGTTACTATTTCAGTAGTAATCGGCATGATTTATTTTCAGCACATTCGTCGGTTACTATTTCAAAAATAATCGGCATGATTTATTTTCAACACATTCGTCGGTTACTATTTCAAAAGTAATCGGCATGATCTATTTTCTGCACATTTGTCGGTTACTATTTCAAAAGTAATCAGCAAAATTTTTATATTCAGCATATTCGTCGGTTACTATTTCAAAGGTAATCGGCAAGATTTATTTTCAGCACATTCGTCGGTTACTATTTCAAAAGTAATCGGCAAAAATTTATTTTCAACACATTCGTGGGTTACTATTTCAATAGTAATCGGCAAGATTTTTATTTTCAGCATGTACGTCGGTTACTATTTCAAAAGTAATGGGCAGGACTTTTATTTTCAGCATATTTGTCGGTTACTTTTTCAAAAGTAATCGACAAGATTTTTATTTTTAGCATATTTGTCGGTTACTATTTTAAAAGTAATCGGCAAGATTTTTATTTTCAACATATTCGTCGGTTCCTATTTCAAAAGTAATCGGCAAGATTTTTAGTTTTAGCATATTTGTCGGTTACTATTTTAAAATTAATCGAGAAGATTTTTATTTTCAACATATTCGTCGCTTACTATTTCAAAAGTAATCGACATGATTTATTTTCAGCACATTCGTCGGTTACTATTTCAAAAGTAATCGGCAAGATTTATTTTCAGCACATATTCGTCGGTTACTATTTCAAAAGTAATGGGCAAGACTTTTATTTTCAGCACATTTGTCGGTTACTATTTCAATAGTAATCGGCATGATTTATTTTCAGCACATTCGTCGGTTACTATTTCAAAAATAATCGGCATGATTTATTTTCAACACATTCGTCGGTTACTATTTCAAAAGTAATCGGCATGATCTATTTTCTGCACAATCGTCGGTTACTATTTCAAAAGTAATCGGCAAGATTTTTATTTTCAGCATATTTGTCGGTTACTATTTTAAAAGTAATCGACAAGATTTTTATTTTCAACATATTCGTCGGTTACTATTTCAAAAGTAATCGGCAAGACTTTATTTTCAGCATATTCGTTGGTTACTATTTTAAAAATAATCGGTAAGATTTTTATTTTCAACATATTCGTCGCTTACTATTTCGAAAGTAATCGGCATGATTTATTTTCAGCACATTCGTCGGTTACTATTTCAAAAGTAATCGGCAAGATTTTTATTTTCAACATATTTGTCGGATACTATTTTTAAAAGTAATCGACAAGATTTTTATTTTCAACATATTCGTCGGTTACTATTTCAAAAGTAATCGGCAAGACTTTATTTTCAGCACATTCATTGGTTACTTTTTTAAAAGTAATCTGTAAGATTTTTATTTCCAACATATTCATCGCTTACTATTTCAAAAGTAATCAACATGATTTATTTTCAGCACATTCGTCGGTTACTATTTCAAAAGTAATCGGCAAGATTTTTATTTTCAGCTTATTGGTCGG